>JARKIC010000931.1:0-171748 GCA_029378375.1 Mycena olivaceomarginata | reverse complement strand
GGGCTTTAAGAATCACCCTCAAGAATGGAAAGCAGTGGAGAGATGAGCCTGAAAATGCAGTTTTTCTCCTGGGCAGGTGCCAGGGGTCCTGCCTAAAAAATGGGCCAGTGGGATATCCCTGGATATTTTTTGGGCCCACCTGCAGAGGGTGGGATGTCCCACAGGAAAAGGTGTGGGACATCCAGGTTCATATCCTCCATAGCATGGGACATCCCATCCCCCATGGGACATCCACCTAGTTTTACCCCCCTTTAGGTACATTAGGTCACTATAAAAAAATAGCCATAAAGGGGTCATATAGTGGTAGACTGAGGTGCATTAATGCTGATGCTCCTAGTCCTATGTGTTGTCGCCATACCAAGGAGTCATGAGCATAAAGGAGCCAGCAGGTAGAACCAGGGGGACACCTGTCACCATTCAGGAGCGTAATCGTCTTGGCATGGATATCAGAGTGAATATCCGCCAACATAAGGAGTGTAGTCATGACCCACTGGATATGGTCATCAGCATAAAGGAGTCTGGGTTGCTAGCACAAAGAACCCGGGTTGCATGTGTATGGTGTCATGCCCTCGTCATATAGAGTCTCAGATTACTGTGATAAGAACCCAGGTGGTAAAGTGGCGAGGAATCCATGTCTGAATGGATTCCGAATAAAGGTCCAAGGGATGTTCATGTCCCTGAGGTCATATATTGTTGTCTGCCATCTTGAGCTCTCCATTACAGTCAAATGAGTGTTGTGGGCCTGGGAATAACCCGATCAAAGACAGGTTATTCCCAAAAAGGAATGTGGTAGAATCCAAAAAAGGATATCTGTGATGCTGAGTCATGGTGATTCATGAGAGGTACACTCAAGTAGTGGATGTGTCCGCCACTCTACTTGTCCAGTTGGAATTCAATGAGACTGAACGTAGAAGGAAGACAGATATCAGTTGGAAGTTACTCACTCAACCAGACTACCAGGATGTGGTAATTACACTAAGAATCAGACCTGGATTTGAGAATTCCAGCTGTTTGTGAGGGTGGCACTGTAGAAATCCAGATCGTACCAAGTAACTTAGAAATCCGAGAACATGCACTGCACTACTATACTGTACTATTTTGACCAAGTGTTCACGCCTTGTGACCTGTGACCACCTCTGTTCATTTTCCATCAGTTCATCGGGCTCGGGGACCTGTGGCAACCTATTTTTAAGTGCTCATTTGAGATTGCGCATCATGAATGGCGGGGAATCGCACTTCGACGCATAAATTATTGCATCAGTACCTGGTGGTTTTGCGGTCGATGATGAAGGAAATATGGCACGCAATGGAACAGTAGAGGACACAGGACTTGATGTTGTTGCCGATGATCTCCCCTTAGCTGTTCGTTGTCCAAAGTGGGATACGAAGGTTCCTGTTCCCCACGGCGGCGAACACATTTGGGTGCAGTAGATGATAGAGCTCGACTCACTGTTTAATGTACTGTGGATCTGTCTGCTTGAAAAATTGTGAAAGTGCCGTTTGAAGTCATAAAATTGAGATTCCGGGGAGAAATTTTCGATTTTTTAGCTACAAAAATATTTAAATGGCCCACTGTTCAGTCGCGTCGGTGACCTGTGACTACTTTTACCAAGTGTTCAGTTCGGTGGGTGCTGTGACCTGTGACTGAACACTTGGTCGAAATAGTACAGTACTACTATATGTTGAAGTTCCGCAGGGCTCCGAGGGAAGTGGGAACAGAGAAAAATAGGAAATTCAGACCAAACAAGATAGGCATAATGATAATAACGGAATAACAACAAAACAAAACAAACAAACACATGTAGGTATCTGTACTGCTTCCAAAGCTACAAATTTCAGACACAACTGGTGAAAGCTCACATTGTGAGCTGATTAATGAATTCCACATGCCCCTCATCTTCAGTGTGGTATAAATTGTTGGAAGGGACATCAAGCCTCACCAGACGAGCTATGTTCTGTCTGTGATGGTCCAGAATATTGCTGGCAACACAAGAAAGCCTGTCATCAACATATTGAACATCCTTCACCTGAGATGATCTTTCAAACAGCAGCCTTGCTATCTCCCAAAGTTCGACTGCTTTTAGCAAATTGCCACGCCTGTTGGAAATGTCACCAAGTCTGAGCATACATTCTGCTCTGCTTCGATGGACATCCATATAAGTAAACCCCACGAGGGCTGCAGTGAACAAGCTGATGGCAGTGTTCTCATCCTTGTGTATGAGGAACATCTGCCCAAAAAACTGCAGAGCTTTATAGACATTTAGCTTTGCTTTTGACTTGAGAGAATGTACAAGATAAATGGTTGTCCAGCCAGGTGTTGATTCATCCACACCCCAGGAGCTGGGATTGCCTAATCGTTCAAAACAGAACAACTTCATCTCACTGTCTTCTGTGGCTTTCAAACACTTTTTGAATAGTCTCTTTGCTGCCAGTAGATTCTTTTCCCTGATATACAGATCGGCAAGGGTAGCATCACAACAGATTATCAATGGCTTGAGATTTAGTGTGGTGAATATTGACTTAGCAAGTTCAATATTTCTCTGCACATCATATTTTTGGACACCTAGTGACACCCTCAATTTCAGCCATGTTCAGCAATGAAGCAGCATGCCAATAGGAATGTTGATCTATAGAGACCTCAAGTATCTTGGTGTGGATTTTCCAGGCTTCACTGTATTCTGATTTATATTTGTGGACCTCAGCCTGATTTGTCATGATGACAAGATTGGACTCGCTACTAGACAGACCACAGAGACTGAGGAGATGCTGTGCTTTGATGCTCAATAAGAGACTTTGTTTGTAGTTACCAAGCTCATTCCAGCAGAAGGCTTTTATGCAGACAGCATCTGCTTCTCCATGCAAATCCCCAGAAACCCTTGACAGCTTGTGGGATTCATGTGCATCCATTTGCGCTACAGAGTATTTCCCATGGTCAAGGTTAATCCATGCCAGAAGATGCAATCCTTGACTATGTCTCCTGATGTTGCTAGTTTGAGTTGCCAAGGATATCGCTTTTTCGCACATATTTGCAGCCCCACCAAAATCATTTTCAACCACTTGATAGTACTCTGCCATTCTGATATAAAACATGCCTAGAAAGTTCAAGTGTCAGTTCTCAGAGATAAAGTTCAGACAGAGAGCACACATTTTAGATCTGGATCATCGAAGTTCTTGAAAAGCTCCACAACTTGGGAAGCCAGAGCCTCAGGATCAGAGATTGGATAATATTGCCACAGGCAGATTGACTCAATCAAAAAGTAAGCTTTGAGTTGATGATCATTAAGCTGTGGGAAGGAGGTCTTGGATTTGGCCCATCAAAGGAGTCTGCACCTGCAGGTTGACCTCGCTGAACCAGTGCAAATGACATACACAGTAAATGCTATTTGATAGGGTTGGTTGTTTTCTGCTTCAGACCCCATTGCAGCACATTGTGGATGTTTTTGAGATGTGATATTATTCGGGGAATTGTGCTGGAACTCGACTGGGTTCCTTTGTATTCCATATAAAATTTCAGTATCTCCTCAAAGTATTTGAAGATGCTCTGAACAAGATGATCTCCAGGGGGTTGGTGCTGTTTCAGATATTCCCGGATGGGCATCAGTACCTTGAGCCTTTTATGCTCATCACTGTAGGCCAGAGCAGTAGCTTTCAGGGTTGTTTTGCATTCAAGGATATTTTCCAGTGGTAGTTTGCATTGGATGAGATCTACATCTGTGAGGCCATCTGGGAGCATTGCCAAGAGGCTCAAGAGTTCATGTGAATGAGGAATTGATTGGATCCGAGGGCTTGATAATGACAGAGAAATAGACATGTCCAGGTTTGATCTTTTGTCAAAGCCTTCTGAAATCACAGAGGTCTTTTCCTTATCCCAGTGAAATAATACATTGGAGCAGCCTTCAGTGTCCGCCAAATGGGCAAGCAGACTGATTGCAAGTGGCATGTTGTCTGTCAGGGAGAGGATTTGGTCAACCTCCTCCAGGCTGTGTCCACTATCTGCAATATCAACAAATGTCAATCGAGCCGCCTCTTGATCCAAGGGTTGCAAGACTTTTAAAAAAGGTCTAGTCCATTGCACTTTGGCAGGGTGTTCAGCCCCTCGCATGGTAATCTGAGATGAAGTGAGTTGAGAGTATCATCCGAAACCCATTTCACTTGCCATTAACGCAAGATCCTCCACACCTGTGAGCAGTGAGAGTAATTCTTCAATGTTGGCACGAGAACTTGCTGGCTCCCACAAGGTCTCAAGTTCGTCTAAAATCAAGAGACTCGGTTCATTGTTTGAGAAATGCTGCAGCACTGCTTGGGTAAGGTCTTTGCCAGGCTTGATTCCAAGATGACTCCCAATCAAGTTCGCCAGTTCTACTTTTGTTGTTGCAGAGTTGCAAGCAACAAAGAACCTATTCTGTAGATATCTGGCTGTGATATCTGGGTGGTGCAAGACAGCTCTTGCTAGGGAGGTTTTTTCCCATACCGCCTGCACCCAAAATTGCTATCCTCGGAATTCCAGTGTTAAAAAGGTGAAGGATGTCTGAGACCTCAGACTCCCGCCCATGGAAGATTTTCGGCTCTGATGGCAGCATTGAGATTGAGTTAGAGCTTATGAAACAAAGCCATCCAATAAGTATAATTCAAAGACATTTTAGAAAAGGTGGATCTCATACCTCTCAGAGGACCAAGAATGGTGTCCACTTATCTATGAAACAGTAGGTATGCATCTGGTGACACAGAGCTTGATTACTTACTATGGATGCTCTTTCTGAAGCAGTTTCTTCAGAGAGTTTTTCAATCATGTCAAGCACTTCTTGTTGTCTTTTATCCGCATCTTTCTTCATCTCTCCAATGTCCAGTAAAGCCCTAGCTTCTTCAATCTGTGAAAAATAGGTATCTATGGGTTTTTGTTACACAGAATTGACAACAAACCTGAAAGAACTCAAAGCTTTGTTGCAGTCCAGCTTGGCAGTCTTTCAGTAGTGTGCTAATTTGTCCCTGCCGGAAGAAACTTTTCACTCTGTTCCCCTTTTGTTGGGCCTCTACAAAAGTGTAGATTTTGTGAAGGATCCTGATTTCAGTGGTTAGTATATAATGGATTTCCAATGAACAAGGCCAGTACTCTGTGAATTTCCCAACATGATCCAGAACTTCTATAGGCATTTCTACACCTGCATCTGACTTGATGTGAAGAATCATGATTGCATTCAGCAATTTGTGGATTTGCTCCAGAAGCTGAACACAGTCATCTTTGTGTTTACTAACAGTCTAGTAAGTGGCTAAGTTTCACATTGAGAGGAGTCTCTTCAATAAAACTCACCTGGATCATTTTCAGAACAGCTTGAGTTGTGTTGATTATAGCACCTAGGAAGGGAGTCTTCATGCTATCTGCGATGATTTGCAAGCTATTTGTAGTCATAGTCAAGCATATAACCACATTATCCAGTCTATTCTGAGTGACAGTGGGCAGCGGCATGTTGGGGGTGTGGTGGCCTTGGCACAAGTGATGGTCTTTTATCTATCTGGCCACTGCCAAGATCATTCATTTTTGGCCCTGACACCAATCAGACTCCGGCCACTCATAGTCTTGCCTTATATTAATACGGTTCTGTGTCAGATTCTACTCCCGGAATTGGGCCAAAACTTTTACAACCAATCACAGTAGGATGGGACTCTGAAGCCGGCTCACCGAAGCTGACAGGCCTTCACCGGCCATCATCTAGAATACACATAGCTACTGTGGCCACCATTCACGAGCGAACCTAAACACCCATTTTAAAATCCATGCACCACCACAACTGGCTCATTATCTCCACCTTTCTAGATATCAATCATCGCATAAGCCATCAATTGACCACTCACCAAAACGGGTCTGCCCGAGAGGGTCAGTCCAACTGAGACCAAACAGCTAACCCCGACGCTGCATAACAAACAGCCCGATGTGGAAGTTATTATAGCAGATATGTGGGCCTAGAGCAGATGAGAATACCAAGCAAATGCACAGCAGATCTAATCATTAGCTACCGGCTGTAGGCCTCCAATATTAACCCTATGTCCTATCAGCTTGAATGCCTGATATGTGTTACTATATCTCCAATCAGTAACACTTGAAAATCACAAGCCAACGTCAAAAGTGCAGTACCCTGCAGGGGAACAACCGGGACAAAAGAATAGGTGTTCTTGGTGTTGGTGAAGGTCCCACCAGCCGCTGTGAAATGTGGCGACCTCGAGAAGACACCCGAGCTGGATTAGGCATTTAAGTGAGTCGCACCATGATCAAGTTGGGCTAGATTTTCCCCCTGTCGGTCTCCAACTGCAATAGCGGAGATGTACAGGATGAGTCCCGCAAATGCGAGAAGAATACAGACCTTGAGTGGTTGCCATGTCCATGCTGTGGGGGTTTGCTTGAAGATTTACCTGGTACATGATTTTACCTTGTTTTATTGTCCCGATCCGTGTGCGCTGGACGAAAGTCTAAAGACTCTCGGTCACCTGATCGCAATTTCCAGCTATGACACGCGTCTGATATCATCGCAGCCATCAATATGACTAGACCTCGACCACTCCCGCCTTTCTCTGCTTTGCATTTTACCTTCTCATTGTACAAATGGCCATCCCGGTGCCCTCAGATTTTTGCATGAAACTACTCAAGACTCTCTTTGTTGACTCGTCCAGTAACACCACACATTTACGCTCCTCCAGCGCCTCCTCCCTCCGAAAATCCCTCCTACTTGCACTATCGCCCTTGCAAGCGACCTAACCGTCTCCTTGGCTTTCCCTGCGACTACAAATATCCCTTTGTTTCCTCCGCCCTGATTGTGTATTGCCATGCCCAACGGGGAGCAGCACAGGCAGCAAGAGCGGCAGGGACGTCATGTCAACACCTTCGCTCCACAAAAGGAGGACTGACAGCGCGCACGCCGGCGGTACAATACCCGTCGACATCCGCAGCGGGGAGGAAGTGTATAGATGACGCCTGTGCAGCACAAGGAGAGCTTGCAGGCACTCGCACAGGAGGTCCTGCTGCTCCAAATCTGATAGCGACAAACCGGAATCATCTGCGTGGCGGGAGAGGTTCGATGCGATGCTGCGCGTGATGATGGAGGTGAGGCGGAGGTCGGCGGCGGTTAGAGGTTGACACAGCCGATGACGTACAACGAGGAGTGCAGCAAGGAGAAGTGGAAGGCGGTTGCTTGCGAATGGGGCGTGCACCGCACGACTTCGGCACGTAGGCACGGCGCAGCGGCTTGAGACCCGATGTGCACGCGTACGGGCGTCGCTTAGCAGGACTTGGGTCCCCGCAGCAGGAGGCGTCGTTGGCGTCGGTCGGGAACGGCACACACGATGAGGGCGGAGGAAAAAAAGGGGGGATTTCTTGTCGCAGGGAAAGCCAAAGAGACAATTAGGTTGGCGGTAACACTCGCAAGGGAGATAGTGCACATAGGGGGGGGATTTTTGGAGGGAAGAGGCGCTGGAGGAGCTGTTACATGTGGTTGGACGAGTCGACAAAGAGAGCCTTGAATTGCTTCATGCAAAAATCTGAGGGCACCGAGATGGCCATTTGTACAATGAGGAGGCAAAACACACAGCAGGGAAAGGCGGGAGAGATGTCATATTGATGGCGATGATGTCAGAAGCGTGTCACAACTGGAAATCGCGATCAGGTGACCGATGGTCTCTAGACCCCCGTCCAGCGCACGCGGATCAGGACGGTAAAACAAGGTAAAATCATGTACAAGCAAATCCCACAGCATGGACATAGCAACCACTCAAGGTCTGTATTCTTCTCGCATTTGCGGGACTCATCCTGTACCTTTATCGAGTATATACAAGAACAGTAGCATTAGGCATTCGTGAATGCCTACTTTGCATGCGAACAGCTATTTCTCCAGCAAATGCCTATCAGCCAAGCGAACACCTATTTCACGGGTAAACACCTAATACTGTACTTTTTCCTTCAAATCGGTAGTCACGCGACGCGCACCCCTCTGTCGATCACGAAATTCGGTCGAGGTCACGCATCACTCGGGCCTCTGTCAAACCTCCAAGCGGTCACGCAGGTCCCCAAACTGCCCAAAAAGTGCAAAAAAAGACGAAATTTTCGGTTCAAATGCCAAATTTTTTGGGGTGTCCCATAAAAATTTGGCCGCTGCCGAAATAGCGAATAGGTAAAATGGGTCACGCGTCACACCCTCTGTCGATTTGAATGAAAAAGTACAGTAGCCGAACAGCTATTCTGATTCATGCCGGCAGTGGTGACTGGTACTGGATCAGTCACATTGGGATTTTTTTGCTGCCATCCGCCTCTTTCTTCCCGCCCCTTCCACCCCCGCACGATGGAGCGCAAGCAGATCATTCTGGCTCTCCTTCATCAATGCACAGACGAGGATGTCGAGGACTATAAGCGATGGCTTCGTACGTCGCCTGTATCACTGAAATGATGTGTGTCCAAAGCAGTGATGGATTCTCACATTCAATATAATGAGGTACAAGTTCAGTAATATTGAACGTCTGGCTGCGAGAGACTAATTCTCACAGGTCTTCCTCCCGAATTCACTCGGGACCCGAATTACAACGTGTCAAATGCGCTCAAATGGATCAGTGTGGACAAAGACAATGATTATCTGCTGCAGAGGGGTAGAGACACATCACCAAATGTGTAGCTAATCTAGTTTCTACTCGCCCATGCTGAACTAAATTTCGTTGGAACAGAAATGTTATTGGCGAGATTTTCCACCCCAATCCAACCGTGGACCCTCGGGATAAGAAGTCTCTCCTGCTGCGCGAGATTATCAACCTCTGCAGTGACTCGGATGACTCGGACATCGAAGTCAGCGCTCCAATCAAACAGGAGGTCAAGCTCGAGGATTTACCCATGGCCCAACCTGAGGGACAGTGTGCGAAGGCCGATACAGACAAGATTTGTGTCACCTGAAAGGAAAAGGTAGACAAGGTCATTTATTTGTCAGGCATTCCGGTGAACTGTCTGGAATTTGACTATACTTGAACATTGCTTATTTCGCATGTTTCAAGTTAGTTACATACTATTTCCCAGCCTTCATAGAGTCAGTGCTGGGTTCCTGTGCAGCTGGCTAGGCTGTGATCACAGAGTAACGGGTGCAATGAGTGGGAAACTTCTCAAAGCACTGGCTTGTGCTCGCCCCGAAACATGTAGAGGTTTGTTTAGCCTTTAAACACCATAAAGGAACTATCCTGGCTTATTTCTGCTTTCGCATATTGGAAGCAGGGCTGGGATATTGGGAATAAGATGTGCAGAGTTGGTTGGGAATAAGCATTCCAGTCACATGCGGTGCTAGGATATCTCAGTGCCTTATTTCTGTGGCAAACTCGGTATAACCCGAACCTGGAAATAAGGATCAGATGGGCGTAGTCTTGACTGGAATAGTAATTCCTTCGAGACTCAAGAACCCATTCTGGGAAGGGCCATGATATGGGTATCATCCGAAAGGTATAGCTTGGGGCTATCCATATCTGAAGGCTAAACTGAAGGGAGACTCAATTCCAAGGTGTTGGAATAGCATTGATCTCTGAACTGTTGGTTGGAAACTGGGCTACTGAGCCCAAGCTTGGCATAGGCCTTGGAGGAGATGCTAGGCTGCGCATTGTGGTGCCCTGCTGCGCATTCTATTCCTGGAACCAATGAGAGATGAGGCTGGGGTCTGATTCAGCAGATCAGGGCTACATCGTTGTTCCGAGGTTTTGTGTCATGGGAATAAGGTCATAGAGGTTGGGAACCAATGGGAAACTAGCTCGGAAGGTTTTCCGACAGATAAACGGCTGGATAAACGGGTAAAAGGCCCTATTACTCACAGATATTTAGTGTCACATTTGTATAAGTAGTCAGGAGTGTTTGGAGTTGGAAGAGGTCCTACCCCCCAGTTAGTGGGCGCATGCCTGCGATTAGGGGTAGGTCTCATCCCTCTCAAGCATCTCATGCGCAATTGGATTGTACATGGCATGTTGGGTCTTTATTTCTGTCGTATTCCGAGGATCGTTCCGGAATAGTGTGGAGTGTGTGGAAATAAGCTTTGCATTGAGGCAGAGATTGGGACCAGTGTTGTTTTGCTTGGAATAAACTTGTTGGGATAGTCCGGGTCTTGGAATTGGAACATGGAATATGGTTGGTCTTGGAATTGGAATATGGTTGGGGTCGCTTCATCGTTCATCGTTCGGACTTCAGAGGAGGGCAATGCTAACTCCCTCTCTGGTTGTCGTCAAATCATCATCGCTCATTGTATATTGTTTATCATCGTGTTTGGGAAATAAGTGTTGGAAGGCTTATATCCTCGTCTTCGGACACACATAATTCGTGGCTGCGAAGCCCTAAATATCTTACTTCCAACCACTCGATTATCACTCAGGCCAATTCCTGGTGATATCTTGTGTTCCACCATCTCGGTCTTATTTCTTGGTGGTCGATAGAGTGGAATAGTGCGCTTGGAGCACACAATTTCTATAGCTGCCAAGCTTAGCATCCTAGCGGTGTCAGCATTGTTACCCCTCCAATGGAGTGACATACTGTACACCAAGATCGTTTCAACTTATTTCTGAAGTGATAAGTGGCACACCACCTGTTCCATTCTCCTCTCTGAAACGAACCTCTCCCTTCAACCTACTGTTAGGCCCTGTACAAGGGACTACCACTCGTCTGGATCTATGCTCTTGCATCCTCTGATCATCCTATTTCTGATGCCTGTCTTATTTCCGTGGGCAACTGCTTATTTCGGAAGGACTTGGGTTATATTTGGGTGATAGTTGGGTTGTTTGAGTGTGGTTCGGAGCACATTGATCACTGGAACGGTGGCCTGCTGCAGACCCCCGTCTTGACGTTGCTTTTGTTTTTTATCTCTCGAACGATCTGTGCATCAAGAAGCTGCTCAAGGGGGATAAGCTGGGAGCACTGGACACACTGTTGAAACGTGATGTAAGTGATACTTGTTGCAGAAAAAACGGCACTAACAGCGAGTACTCAGGACCAGGAATCCTGGGCAAGGGCTCCAATGGCAGCACCAGACGGGAAACTTTGTTAGAAATCCTCCACGACATCCCTGCACAACACTCTGTACATATCTGCAACGGCGGCCTGAAGTACGAATTTTTTTGACTCCGCAATTCTTTTGAACTACAAGCGCACGGACGAGACTGATCTGACACTAGTGCAAGAAATCTTCTCGTGGGAGCTTCGCCAAAACCAGCTGGCCTCCGGCTCTGCTGTGGGCAAAACAGCGTCATGAGTTCTCGCATCGTTTCCCATCACCCATGGTATTCATCTCTGCAGGCCTAATTTTTATCGCGTCATTCTGAACTACAAAGTGCGTGGTTGTCCGAAACCGGCTTGCAATGGTATCCCCATCCTTCGACAATGAACAGCAGTGAGCGTCGATTCTTCCGCTAATTGGTATTTACTCATGTTAGATTCAGGGCCCAAGCAAAGAGGGCAAGACAACATTTGTTGGCTGCTCAATGTGGGACAATATGAATGGCCATCGTTTCGCTGGCATTCCAGCCGACATTGACGAGAAGATTTTGAAGGCTTACCTTGACAGCTCCGCTTTACCTCCAGCCAATCTCGCTACGCATGTGGAGGGGATGATCCATGTTTTCGGTTCATCAACCCGCACCATGGTAAACAAGATAAATGTCGTGAGTTCTAATACACTGTTTACAGGCATAATTAAACCCTGATTTGTCGAAAAGCTCACACCTACCTTGTCAACGGGACAGATGGGCAGGCGCTTGAACGACGGTTTGAATTATTGCCGAACCTTTAGGTTTGGCTCTTTACAAGAATTTGGATGTTACACCTCGATTAGGATGCTGTGCTTGAACTGTCTCGATGCAAGTTGGATGTTACACCCTAATTGGGAATGGCTGTGCACTGATGTTTGCAGCTGTGGTCAAGCTTCTCAAAAACTGTCTGGACACAAGTTGGATGTTACACCCTAATTGGGAATGGCTGTGCATTAATGTTTGCCTCAGTGGTCAAGCTTTTCAAACACTGTCTCCATGCAAGTTGGATGTTGCACCCTAATTGGGAATGGCTGTGCACAGATGTGGGTTCAAGCTTCTCAAACCTGTCTGAATGCAAATTGTTGTTACACCCCAGTTGGTAATGACTGTGCTTTGCTGATTGCTCTTGTGCTGCTCGACCTTCTCAAAATCTCTCTGGATGCAAAATCCGGTCACAGCCCACTATATTTTTGTCTGCATGTAGGATATTGTGGCTTTTCTCCATTGCAATTTGCGCTCTTGCTGCTTCCTGGAATCTTTTGTTTTCTCATTCACCTATCCCTATGAATATGTCTGATGGATATCTGGAATAGTGGTGGGTGTGAGACAGACACAGGGTATGTCATTCCAACTCATCAGTCCTATCAAGTTCATTTCTCAGCTCTTCAGATATATGGTTCTATATGGTGCTCAGACGGAATGGCCGTAGTATGCGCAATCCTTTCAGAGACTTTACTCTGGAGATCACATAAGTATGCGATCTGTATCAATGCACAACCACCTCAGGCTACCACTATATGACCCCCTTTAGGTCTATTTTTTATAGTGACTTAATGTGCCTAAAGGGGGGTAAAACTAGGTGGATGTCCCATGGAGGATGGGATGTCCCATGCTATGGAGGATATGACCCAGGGATGTCCCACACCTTTTCCTGTGGGACATCCCACCCTCTGCAGGTGGGCCCAAAAAATATCCAGGGATATCCCACTGGCCCATTTTTCGGGCAGGACCCCTGGCACCTGCCCAGGAGAAAGACTGCATTTTCAGGCTCATCTCTCCACCGCTTTCCATTCTTGAGGGTGATTCTTAAAGCCCTCTCTTGGGGCTTTCATCCTAGGTATATACGACATGGATGGGAGCACATTTATTCCTGCCTATTACCCAGCATCCAGCAGTAGCTCATCACACCATGTCATGGCTACCCATTCATTATCCAGCAGCCTATATTACAAAAGCCTCACTTGCAAATTCAGGTCAGCTTGTTTCTTAAAGCCCTCTCTTGGGGCTTTCATTGGCTTTCATCCTAGGTATATACCACACGGATGGGAGCACATTTATTTCTGCCTATTACCCAGCATCCAGCGGTAGCTCATTACACCATGTCATGGCTACCCATCCATTATTCAGCAGCCCATATTACAACAGCCTCACTTGCAAATTCAGGTCGGCTTGACTCAACAGTAACACTAACCCCAGCCACCAATTTGGGCTGCACAACTTGGTAGCTCAGAAGATGTGTGATCTCTGGATGCCAGAATTTAATCTGGTTACGTGAGGTGGTGATAATGAACACCGGCATTGTCAGCTTGAGGCAAGATATTCAGAGAATTAATTTGGGGGACTTGTGCACTGAAAACACACCAGGCAAAGAGGTGCAAGGTCTAGGTGCGCTTGAATATGCATAGTGCAAGGTGGTTGAGTGCAGTGTTTTTGGGTCTCGATGGCTGAGCCGATGCTGCCTACCAAAAATTTCCTTATTCAGGGGGTAGAGTAGAGCCCTCATGGGAAACTTTCCATGATCCAAAGATTAAGCACCTCTTGTGGTAGCTGGCAAGATGTCCCACCATTTCAAAGGATAACAAGCAGCTGCTCAGCCGCTTCGCGGCCTCGCATTCCCTTCCTTTCATGTGGACTGCATCTGTTCTAAGAATTGAATAGAGATGTATTGTGCCTGCAAATTCTAATGAAAATAAATTCAACGCATGGATCGAGAGTTCACGATGGCCCATTTTCTCGACGTGCCGAGGCGGTACATGTCAAGTGAGGTGGGATTTACGCGGCCGTGGCAGGCACGGCATGAGTGGGAACAGAGAAAACGACAGAAAAGGTTAGAGCTGATGGCGGTGAAACGGCGTAACATAAATGCGCGGCATCTAGGGCTAATTTTGCGATTTCCTATGACCAGTATTTATACAACGGGAAGCAACTAGCACTTCTGATTGTTACTAGCATATCAGCTAGTACGCAGACCACTTGTTAGGTGATATAAAGGAGAGTCAGAGCGAGCCCTAACTGCTGACTGTAGCAGCGAGGCTGCACTAGTGTGACGCGCTAGCTGCTAGCTGAGTGTACAAACAACCAGGGATTAAACCACTGCCTATACATTCATGAGACATGACCTAGGAGACTCTAGTAGTCCAGAGATGACTTGGGACGGAGCTAGCGAGGGTCTAGCAGACGGATATCTACGATGGACGTACAGCTAGGGAGCTACGCCTTGAGCTAGGAAGCTCGGCGCGGTAACCGGTGGTACTATCTAATCTCTAGATAAGCAACTAGACGGCGCTAGGCGGAATAACCCTACTAGCGATCGGCTAGGGCTTTGACAAAGGCATACCACGACATACGAGATGAGGCAGCACGCGGCTAGTGCCCGATCTGGGCAGCTAGGGCGAAGGGGAATAGCCAGTCGGCTATTGGAACGGAGCTAGGGACGATCGCACAGCCTGTACCGATGTTCGGAGGGTGGATCGACGTTCTGACCAACGAGCTATGACCATTTGATGTCGGTCGCAACACTGCGTCGCCTAGATGTAATAGATCGACGCTCTGACAGAGTAGAGATGACCTAGATCACCGGCTACATCGCCGGTTGGTCCAGAAGGGGTACTCGGCATAGACGGAGGGCTGAGGATCCATTGATATACCCACGGTTGAACACTAGCCGGTCAGCGAGGCTGACCTGGCATATACCAAACCAGTCCCAAAACCAAACGGCAGTCGTCTCATTGGCTGACCGTATTTCTTATCATCTAATATTGCTTATTGTATTATTCAGCTCGCTTTCACATGTAACTCACACCTAGTAGTATAAAAGGGAGCGCAGGACAGACTAGGGTCTAAGAACATTACGCCCCAGACTTTGGACGAAGCTGGTGCTAGTGGACTCAGGCTGCTAGTGGAGGTTGATACCGAACTTCACTTGTAGTAGTCTTTATATTGGAATCAGTAACTGTGGACTCTGGAAACATCGAGTGACTAAGTTGAGGATTTCGTGTTGTTGGTCCTAGACCTCCACATATAAAACAAGGGTGTTCTCTTCGAGACCCAACTGCAGTTTGCGCTAGTGACTTTGCCTTCACCCCGACACGACGGAAGCTCTGTCGTAGTGTGTTGGATCGCTTGCTAGGTGGATTGTGTGTTGGCTTGAGCCCACTAAGAAGAAGACGGACTAGGTGCCCCCACCTCTAGTTTGGCTATAACTTGTCAGTTACTTCGCCTTCACCCCGATATAGACGGAAGCTCTGTCGTAGTGTGTTGGGTCGCTAGCTGGACGCTTGTAGTGAGCTAGTGCCGATAAAAGCGGAAAGGTTCCTGTTCTTGGTTAAGGAATAGGTCGGCGGTCAAGGAGAGTCTTGCCGTTTGAGGATTGAAGTCCATTTGTTGTTAGCCTCAGTAGTCTTTGGGGCTGCCCTTAGCGAGGATTTTCACAAACCTACATACTCTGCCCTGGTGTTCTCGACCTAGCGGTCCAGCCATCTTGTATCCACCCCATATAAACACACCCCCGGACCATCCCTAGGTTCCTAGCAGTGTTGTTGTTGGCGGTTGCATATTGCTAGTACGTTGTAGAGTGTGTTGTTGGAAGCCTATAAATCAAACTTGTGTTTGTTCAAACCTGCTGGTCGCATACTACGGCCCGGACCCGAACTCACAAAGAGAAGCACTTAGATCTTTGGAGGTAGATTGGTTGTGGTTGGTTGTTTTGGGTGTTTGTTCGCAATACCTATCAATTAGCTATTCCTAGTCATATAAGAAGTGCACCGTTTCATCTGGAGCCCACCGCGAGGGTCCAGTTTGATTCAAACGCATAGTTTGGAAACACTAGGCCAATACAAGTCGCTTTAACAAAGCACTGTGTAATAGGTAACAGTCGAGCACGTACTCCTGTGACCTGATCTGTCGAACGTTCAAAGACAAACCAGATCGAATCTGAACGGGTTGAATAAACCTGGTCAACGAAGTCTTCTAGAGCAGTACCATCTCTGGAAGCACGACCCAACTGTAACGACGGCGGAAAGATCAGCTAGAGGGCTTATACCCGAACCTGTCTCTTGGCCCAAGCGTACAACAGATCGGTCGCGTACAACTAGAAATTCTAGCAAAAACAACGAGCTAGCTATTTCTACATCGGGAGCTCAGATCTCTGACGAGCAACCAAACCAAGGAAACGAAGAGTCGTTGCCGTTCCGCAGCGGATTTTTGTCCCCCTTGTCATCTCCAGAAGGAAACCTGGATCAGACGGGCAACAGCGCTTCGAACTCGCTAGCCAGTCAGAACGTAAACCCTGCGCCATTAACACCGGTACAGTCAACCTCTGAGACAGTAAACCCTGTTCAGAACCCCCTAGTGCAAACCGCACTAAAACCAGTTGAAACTTTGGATAACAAACCATCTGCAATGGATCGCACTAAGCTACCCGCGACTTGGGGAAAGAACACCCTAAAGTTTGATGGAGAAGCGGATTCCCTACCGGGATATCTAGATGCCGTTGAAGATTTGATTGTGAAAACCGGGGCCACAACTGACGAGGATAAAAATGAAATTGCCATTCATTTCTGCGATCACAAAACGAAGCGAGAGTGGAAAGCGATACTCAATGAGTCGCCGGGCAGCTCTTGGCACGACTTCAGAGCTAGGATCCGCGAGAGCTACCCTGAGTTCAAGGAATTGGAAAAGGGATCTATCGGGGCCCTAGAGAAATTTGTTAAGAAGACCCACAAAAAGCCCATAAAAGTGACGGATATTAGTGGCCTACAAAGCTACGTACGTCAGTTCCGAGCGATGGTAGGGCAACTACTCGCACCAACAATGCGGATCTCCAACCGAGATGCTACCAAGCACTTCCTAGCGGGGTTGTCCTCCGAGTTTTCACAAGCACTGCGCCAGCAGTTGCGGGCGACGCCTCGGGACGCGATGACTTCGTACAAGAAGGCCAAGTTGGAGTGGGAAAGTGTAGCCGCCAATCGGGATAAACCCTATGAGGCCCCTGAAGTGGATAACGATGACAGATATATCTGGACGGATGTGATCGAAGTAGCGACCACCTTGTGTGAGGAGGAAGCTGGCTCATATTATGAGTTAGAGCCTTATACAGAGGATAAAAAGAAAGCTGCGGTTATGTTGCAAGGAACGGAAGTGGATACCCACGAACTAGTAAAGCAACTGACAGAAAAAGTGGGCAAGTTAGAGGCAGGTCGTGCGAAGGACGACGCACAACTGAAAGAGGCGCTAGCTCGTGAAATAAAGGGCAGCCTTGAGGAAGTGCTGACGGGACACCTGGATAAATTTACAACGGATCAGCATAGGGAGATGCAAAAGATACAGATGGCACTGGACGCTCGTCCAGCGCCTCCTAGTCACACTGCACCGGCCCACACGTATCCTAATCCAGTCCCAGCTTTCGCTAGGAACCGTGCCGCACCTCCTAGGAACGATAATTGTTTCTATTGCTATAGGGGAGGACATTTCATTGATCAGTGCGAGGACCGAAAGGCCGACCTGGACAAAGGGATTATCACCTTAGCGGGAGGGAAACTAACGTTCTTCGATGGGAAAATAGTTCCTAGGGAACCGACGCACAAATCTCCTAGAGAGAAGGCGCATGACCATTATAACCGTCGGGCTGTTGGACAAAATTATAACGGCCACAACTACGATGAGATTATGGACATTTACTTCGGTACTGAGGAAGTCCCAGAATCTGGATCTGCAGGCCAGTCCGCGTTCGCGCAGACTAGGGCTTCGGGACCAGCGGAGAATGCCTCGGGTTTTCGCTGAATCCAAGGAAGGAGGCTAATCCACGGAGGAAGCCTCCTGAGGAATCGAAACGTGTGATACCCGGAAAGCGGCAGGTCGAAGTGGTAATTGAGAGGCAGGCAAAGAAGCCTGCAGGGAAGAAAGAGACGAGGGAACCGGCGAGTCGAGTGGAAACTAGGCCGCTAGAGGAACCCAAACGCCCAGCTAGGGTAACAGTGGAGGATGTCGAGGACTCGGAAGATGAGCGGGACCTAGTTCCACCTGGGAAGGCGGTCAGATTTGAACTGCCATTCAAGGATGTTGAGCCTTTAAGGGACCCACCCACTCGAGAAGTTCTGCCTCGACGGCCGTCTGAAAACTCGACTAGCAGTGATAAGACCGAGTTTAAACGACGAACCCGAGCACCTAGAAATACGGAGCTTGAAGACCAGGCCACTGAAGGTCTGCTAGGTTCGATTCGTGAAATCACGGTCCCGGTCAAGCTAGGAGACTTGATGGATAGCAATCCGAAGATACGAAAGGCGCTAGCTGTTGGCATATCCAAGTCCAGACGTCCGAATTTTGTGCAGAACACAGAAGGCCACGTACTGGCACCAAGGGTCCAAACCTTTGTGTCCCAGAGATTCTATGAGGAAAGTGATGAGTCCTCTGACGAAACCGAGGACATTGAAGAAGAGTTTGGCTCGAACGTCAGGATGGAAAAGACCACGCTAGAGAAGCTAGGAGATGACGGCGAGGTGCTAGGGGTGTTGATGCTGGACACGTTCCCTGAGATTGTGACGTCCTCTACCCATGAGCTGGAAGAGGGTAGCATAATCATGCAGGATCCTGTGGCGCAGTATTTTGACTCGCTAAAGCAGGGGGAAAAACCGAAGGTCATTCGGATGCCCGTGGCTAACACATCAGCGGCCCTACGCTGTTTGTACCCAGTCCTAGGGGGAAAGCACATAGAGGCGCTCCTAGACTCGGGGTCGCAGATCTTGTCGATCAGCAAACGAGCTGCGGAAAAGAGGGGATTAGACTGGGATGTCTCCCGCTCGATTACCATGCAGTCTGCAAACAGTGAGACACACTCAACGCTAGGAATGGCGAAAAACGTACCGATAGGGTTCTCGAAAGGGTTCCGTGTATACGCACAATTACACGTAGTCGCGGTAGCACCTTACGAACTCCTATTGGGGCGCCCCTTCGACATGCTAGTAGAAACCCTAGTGAAAAGCAAACGGAACGGCGATGTAGACATCACCTTAACGGACCCGTACTCAGGAAGGCTATTGACACTGCCGACCTATCCTAGGGGTCACATTTTGGATGTCGCAGCGCTAGATAACGAGGGAAACAAAGACGCAGAAGGAGCTAGTGGCGATCTGAAGGAGCCCCAGGATTTTTAGAACTCTTCGATGAACTCAACGAGGAGGGAGAAGTAATGACTGCTTGGGACTACACAGAGAGCGGAGAGCTAGTATGCGTAGGGTATGGGATGCCTAAAGAGGGGCTAGAGGCGGTGCCTGATGATCGAAAGATCGCGTACTTGTGTGCGTCGCAGGGAGTTATTGCGGATGATAATGTCGCTTCTGAACTACTTGACCAATACTTGGGCAAGAAGGAAGTAGAAGAAGGCAGCAAGATCTGTTTATTTAATCAGGTCGAGCCGTCCAACAAACCGAAGAAACCGAACCGTGAGAAAAGACCGTTTACGGCGGGCAAGATGTCCCGTAAAGTAAATGTCATGCATCAGCGGCTAGGAAAGTCGGAATGGCTTCATGAGCGAAAGGGAACTAGTCAGCTAGCTAGCGCACCGAAGGTGCCTTCAGTACCGCGACAGGTGTTGGTCCAAGAAGCGCTAGCGCCTCAGAAACCTACATCGGTAATGTTGGGAAAGAAGTACAAGCCGGTTGCGGAAAAGATAACGCCCATACTCGGTGAACTACCCGCGAAATTTCGTATAGAGAGAAAGATCATAGGGGATCCTCTAGCAAACATGCCTGTTCTAGAGACGCACCCGCCTGACTTCGCACCTAACGGTCGCTATACGGAAGAACGAATGAAAGTGGTTGATGAGACTCACAACACCGGGTTCCTAGAGCCTGAAGAAGTGAAGCTAGCTCACCACTTTGTTGGGGTACATAATGCGGACTTCGCTTGGGAAGAAGATGAAAGGGGACAGTTCAAACATGAACAGTTTCCCCCGGTGGAAATGCCGGTTGTCAAACACACACCTTGGGTGTGTCGTCAGATTCCCATTCCACCGGGACACTTTGAAGAGTTCTGCAAAAACATCAAGAGTAAAATTGATGCTGGAGTATACGAACCTTCAAACTCGTCTTACCGCTCACCCATATTCGCGGTAGTAAAGAAAGATGGAAAGTCACTGCGGATAGTGCACTCGCTGGAGAGGTTGAACGAAGTGACTATTCAACACTCAGGAGTTACGCCGGGGACAGAGCAGCTAGCAGAACACTTCGCGGGGAGAGCCTGCGGAGCCGCACTGGACATGTTTGTCGGGTATGACAACAGGGATTTAGCAGAAGGATCTAGGGACTATACGACCTTTCAGACGCCGTTCGGAGCGATGAGACTAGTTAAGTTGCCTATGGGCTGGACCAACTCAGTACCCATCTTCCATGACGACGTGACCTATGTCTTAAGGGAAGAGATACCCCATGTAACCATCCCATACATCGACGATGTACCAGTGCGTGGTCCCTGCTACGCGTTATGAAACCCCAGATGGCGACTACGAGAGAATTCCAGAAAATCCAGGGATTAGACGGTTCGTTTGGGAACATTTCCAGAACTTGAACCGTGTGGTTACTAGGATGGCCCATGCGGGTGGAACTTTCTCTGGGAAGAAGTTGATCCTGTGTGCAGATGAGTTCACAGTGGTGGGACACATCTGCTCATACAGAGGACGGATCGCAGACCCAAAGAGGATTGAGGTCATCAATAACTGGGGACCATGCGCAAACTTTTCGCAAGTTAAAGCGTACCTAGGGACTGTAGGAGTATTGCGAAACTTCATTGAAAAATATGGCGATATTGTAGCGCCTATTAATGAGTTGACCAAGAAAGGCATAGTCTTTGACTGGAACCAGGCATGCGATGAAGCTCAAGCCAAAGTACGAGAAGCGTTGAAAGACTGCCCGGCTCTGAAACCATTAAATTATGAGTGGAATTCAGATATAGTGCTGCAAGTGGATACGTCGTGGCGAGCTATTGGTATCATCGTGTACCAACTAGACCCGGACGATCCTAAGAAAAAGTACTTCGCCAGGTTCGCGTCGATCACGCTAGGGAAGACAGAGGCTAACTACTCACAACCCAAGAGGGAATTGTACGGGTTGATGAGAGCCCTAGAGGCCATGTATTATTGGATCTTCGGCGCTAGGAAACTAGTAGGTTGAGTCGGACGCGTTGTATATTAAGGGAATGCTGAAGAACCCTGGAATGGGACCGAATGCAACGATAAACAGATGGATCGAGAAGATCTTGATGTTTCACTTCAAGTTGAAGCATGTGCCAGGAGAACGATTCGCACCGGATGGACTGTCTCGTAGAGATCCCCAACCAGGCGATGAAGTTTTTCCGAACTCAGAAGAAGGTTACGATCAGAACGTACCTCCGGAAGACCATGAGGATGTGGACACTAGTGGTCCACAACCCTTGGAATTCGAAGAGTTCAAGCACTTGATAGACACTAGGGGTGGATACTTGCAGATTAGTGGAGCGGAAGCTAGCAGTATAGATGACTTCACCGACGAAACCTCGCTAGAAGCAGATCTAGAACGTGCTGTGCACTACACTCGCACTAGGGCCTATAAAGCAGAGGGATTGGCGGTACCGCAGTATATACAAATGCAAGAGCCCGTGATTCCTGGGCTTCCTGAGAAGTGGAACAAGGATAAAAAGGAACCGTACGAGGAAGCGCATCGTACGGAAGGCATGATGAAGCAGGATAAAAAGCTTCCGCTAGTTAAACTGTGGCTAGCGGATCCTTTAATTAGGCCTACAGGGATGAATGATGATCAGGAATACCGAGCCTTTATGCGGTACTCTTCACACTTCTTTTTGAAAGAGGGGAGGATGTATAGAAAAAATATTGGCACGGCGCATCAGCTAGTAGTTGACAAAGACCACCGCATGTATATGATGAGGGCTGCACATGATAGCCTAGGACATCGCGGCGCGTTTGCAACGAGAGAGTTGATAGCCCTGAGATTCTGGTGGCCAGGATTTGAAGCAGACGTAGACTGGTATGTCAAGACATGTCACCTGTGTCAGACACGCCAGCATACGATGTTGAAAATCCCGCCAGTAGTCACTCATACCCCTAGCTTGTTCCAAGTAGTCCATATAGACGTCATGAACATGGGTGTCATGTCCAACAAGTGTAGCCTAGTGGTTGACGCTAGAGATTCGCTATCAACTTGGGTGGAAGGCAGACCCCTGACGAGAGACACGGCACAAGCGCTAGGACTATTCCTACTAGAAGACATCATCTGCCGCTGGGGTTGTCCGAAATTATTTGTAACGGATAATGCGCCTCAGTTTAAAGCAGCGGTAGCATGGTTGGAAGAGAAATATGGCATACCGAATATACAGGTGTCACCGTATAACTCTCAAGGCAATGGGAAGGTTGAAAACGGGCACTTTCCTATGAGGCAGTCCTTGTTCAAAGCAACGGGTGGAAATCCATCGAAATGGTTCTATTTCTTCCACCTGGTGTTATGGGCAGATAGGATTACGATCAGGAAGGGTCTAGGATGCTCCCCGTTCTTCATGGTAACTGGAGCGCACCCAATATTGCCTCTAGATATCGAAGAAGCCACCTGGCTAGTAGACTTACCAGGGAGACCGTTGACGGATGCGGAAGTTGTGGGATATCGAGCCCAGGCGCTAGCTAAACATGTATCGCATGTGGAAGCAATGAGAGCTAGGGTGGACCACGCTAAACGCATATCTGTACGAAAGTATGAGAGATACCACGAACACACTATTAAGAACTATGACTTTCAACCAGGAAGACTAGTCCTAGTGAGGTTCACGCAGTTCGAGAAGACTGTGAGCGGCAAAATGAAACCGAGATACCTAGGACCCATGGTAGTAATCAGACGAACCAAAGGGGGAGCGTATCTTGTGGCAGAAATGAACGGTGCGATGTTCCAAGAAAGGATAGCCGCGTTCCGCGTGATTCCTTACGAGGCTAGACATAGCATTCAAATTCCGGCCAAAATTCAGCGGTTCATAGATATCTCAGAAGAAACGCTAGCTGAGCTCGTGGATGACGACCCGATCACCTCTAGTTCAAAAGTATCTAAGAAATACAAAGGCAAAGACCTGTTGTTCGACAAAGTACGACTACGGGTAACACCAGAGGATTTCGAAGATTCTGAGACGTCTGAAGAAGAAGGCGAAGAGGAAGAGGAGTCGTTTGGCTTGGACGACGAACCCGAAGAACAGGGTCCTAGGAAGTCCAAGCGGGCACGATCCTAGCGAGTTTGCCTACATGATAACTTGGCGGCAAGACAAGCTAGGAGGTCGACTAGTTAGCTAGGAAGCAAGAGAGTCGGAAGGCAACGCACTTAGCAGTGGATGGGAAACGGAAGACTTGAAGGCCGCCGTGCCCGGGAGTCAACTGCTGCAAGCGAGCGACCACGATACCAGTGACGTTGGTACCGAACAAGAGACTCTTGAGTTCAGTGTGGAGCTCAAGGAGCTTGTCGATATCGGTCATAGACATGATACGGTCGTGGATGCGAGCGAAGTGAGTGTCGAAGTAGGTCCGACGCAGATGAGTGAACGCATCCCGGATGAACGGGGTCAGCTGATCTGGATGGTACTTGTCGCGACCGAAAGGTTGCACTAGGACTAGTCAGAAGGGTGGAATAACCCACTAGCTGTGAACGTACCGATGGGATAAGTGCGTAGCTGTGCATAGAAGCTGGTCTCGTTGAGCCCAAGGCAGTCCTCGATCGAGCGACGCTCGCAATAGTGACAGCCACGACCAAACGAGTACCAGATGCACGGAAGACCAGCACGAACGCAGTGACGACAGGCAGCCTCGGGCTAGCGCGAATAGTTAGCACGGGCCTAGTCCTGGCTAGTACTGAAACGAACGCACCCGATTGTCCTCTAGCATAGCTAGAGTAAACTGTTCGAGCTCGTTCGTAGGGAAAGGCGCCATTTTTGGGTAGCTGAAGGAGGGAAAAGAAGAAGGAACTGAGCGTCCTAGGAAAATTTTACGAGCTTGAAATACGATTGAGGAATGCCGATCCTAGTAGATCGAGATCTAGATCATCAATAGTCGCCCGATCTACCACGTTAAAAAGTCTATAGTTGACAGATGACGAGATAGATGGGATCGACGGCGGCTCATGAAAGTTCCTAGGAACGTGAAAACGGAAGCATGGACCATTAAAAAGTACTGTTGAGAGTACAGGACGACTAGTTGAATAGGCGATGGTAGAATAAGCTAGGCACGATATCGAGGCTACTAGCTAGGGACCTTTAAGCTTCGGGCGACTATAAAAAGCGCTTAAACAGAAGTCGAAAAAGACCTAGCAGCAAGCACGTACCGCTCCGGCGCAACTTTCGTCGTCGGCCATCTCGGCGTCCTGGTCGATCTCCATGCGAAGATGGGTTAGCTCCTTTTCCAGGTACCCGTGCATGGTGAAGAAGTGGCGCAGGCTGTAGCCACAAACATACAACTGGCGACGAAGGAAACGCTCGCGCAGTTTGGCGGACTCAGCATCACGACTATCGAGGTCGGTAGCGACTAGGATGGCTTCGGTCTGGTCTAGTATGCCTAGACTGAGGTCGGTAGTAAGGCCTAGGGAACGGTTGAATTTCCTAGGACCAGAAATCCACGATGAGAAACGTACTAGGGATGGCGTAGTCCTGTTCAGCGTCCGTGTGGTGAGCGTGGCGGGAGCTGCGCCGGCGTTTCCTAGACACGGGAGCGGGGGTTTCGACGATTTCGGCTTCGGCCTTCTGAATGGGTTGAAACAGCGTCGGGGTGTAGCGGAATAAATAACGCACATCGGCGGCAGCCTTAGCTTCAGCCTGTGTGAAATCGAGGATCAGGCCAGGGACTTGCGAGAACGCTAGCAAGACAACCTTGCGTTTACGTTTAGCCTCTTTGGCTTCCTTGACTTCCTCGGCTTTCTCAGTCGAAGAGGATTTCTGGAGCGAAGCTGTCAGAAAGCTCCTAGGGGAACTAGGAAGGAGAAATCCTACCTTGGGCGGTGGAAGAATCGTGATAGGGTCATCTAGGATGATAACCTCGCGTTTCTTGTAATCTGCACGGGCGGCAGTATCCTTGGCTTCTTTGTCGCGGATTTCCCGCGCCTTGGCCTTGAGACTACAGTCAGCCTCGGCATGAACGTCGCTCCCGCAAAAGAGACAGACTGATGGCTAAGAGATAAATGAGAGCTAGCGCGATTTGGGATCAAGCTAGAAATACCTTGTCTACGTTGGCAGTGTCGCTAGACGGTGCGGGCTTGGTCTTGGAGAAATGGAGGCCACTAGGAACGGTGCCAGACCCAGCGCGAGACTCTGGAACAGACCCAGAAGAGCTAGCGTTGTTGACGGCTAGATCCACTTCCATCTGAAGGTGTTTGAGAGAATAAATCAACGATCGAAGCTCTAGAAATACCTCAGCGTCAGTAAGACTCTCCAAGTCTGGCAACCCGTCGAACGCACTCTCGCCCTCGGATTCGTCAACTGTGGCGCTAGACTTATAAGCCTAGGAACAGTTAGCACGAGAGAAACGATACGAGTGTAAGAAATTACCTTGCCGGTTCTCTTGAGGCGACGTTCCTCACGTTTAGCATTCTGGGCCTCGCGAGCAGCTTCGAAAGAAGTCAACATGTTTTGAATACCGGACATGTGGGAGACGGGCAGTCGAAACTTTTGCTCGCGGACGGCTAGGTTGACTAGTTCACGAAGACGGTACAAGCCTTCCTTGACGAGCTTGCGGTCCTTGTGAAGCAAGCTTTCTTTATACGGCACGAAGCCGTGCTAGCGCAAATATGAATGAGCTAGGAAGGAATACTTGAGAGCTAGGACGTACGGCGCGGTCAATGGCAGCATTGAGCGTAACATGCTTCGAGGTTATGGACAGAGCGGGGATATCCATAACACCCTCATAATCCTGAAGGGCAGTAAGGAAAGAGGACCCAGCAGTCTGCAAGGCAGATTCAGGGGGAGCAGGAGCCATAGAGAAATAGAGCGGGGGGATTTCTGACGATGGTTGGAAAAACCCTAGGACGTTTTTATAGCACAAGGACTGAAAAATCCTGAAGGCTGGAAAAAATATCCATGGCGGAACCGAAAGGGATTCCTAGCTATGTTTAGGCGACGCCTAGCTACTTCGTACACAAGATTTCGTCAACCGGGGACGGTTGATATTTCTAGTGAGGGGGAGAGGGCTGACGCGAGAACATTGCTAGTATGACATTAGTCGAGATCCACGAAGCTAGTACGAATTCCACAAGCCTAGGATGACATTTGTCAAGAGACTTAAGTCAGACAAGAGAATTTTGCGAAATTTCGGAGCTAGCGTCGGTTACAGAAGGCTAGATTGACGCGTACATCAAAGCGCGGTCCTAGTTTGGAAGATTAAAGTACAGCCGTATTGATGATAGAAGCCTAGGGCATCAGTCAAGCGCGCGTGACCGAAGATCTTAGGGATTGTCGGTCCGTCAGCTAGTTAGACAAATCTAGGGTTTCAAACGATCGAGAACGCGCTAGGATCTTCAGAAGAACAGGATGATCCATCTAGTAGCCAAAAGAAGATAGATTTGATGGAACTAGTACACATGGGCGTGTACGACTACGAGCTAGGGATTGCTAAAAATGTGATGGCATGCGAAACAATGTTGTTTCATGTGATGAAGATACAATAATAAGCCTAGCTCTATTCCTAGGAAGAAAGCAACGTTTATTATAAATCTAGATACAGCTAGGGCAAGCAACGCGTACTACAGTGATCAGACTTAGTATCGTTGAGACAAAAATTGTCCTAGTGATCGGATCACAGATGACTAATATTGATGACACACGCCAGGCGAAAAACTCACCAAGTCGAACTTCGAGTTCACTTAAGGTACTCGCTAGAGATCACACGATAAAATCCAAGAAAATCAGGTGTTCATTCTAGCTACTACAAGGTAGTCTAGGAACACGGACAGAGGCTAGCAAGTATGGGAAAATGTACAAGGGCACTTTGGCCCGACGCGCAGTAGTAATTGTACGGAAAAATCTGGGCGCGAAGCCCGAGTAGTGCACAAAGACGAAACCGTCAACCCGACGCAGCATGTGACCCGTCCCCACCAACGACACCTTCCATGGGCTGGAAGTCTCCGGTAGCTCGCTTGCGAGCAGGCGACACCAGGTATTTGTGGATAGTGGCCTGGCGCGGCGCGACGGGAGTGTGAGGCGCCACGGGATTGCCAGAAGGCAAGCCGTCTGGTGACGGAGGCGGCGAGTTGGATGCCACCGACATGGTCGCGATGGGCGGCTGCTCGAAGCGGACGTGCGAAGTACCCTGCACAGAAGAGGTCCCAGGTTCCGGCTTTGGAACCAAGGACTCGTCGTCTGGTGAGGGGGCGCGGTCGATGTCAGAGAGCGAAGCGCCGGCGGCGTTGATGAAAATGTTGGGCGAGAGGTGCTCAGAGCCCGAGAGGTCGGACACCTTGGAGGGGCGCACGGTGGAGTCGCGGTTGTGACGAGCGTAATAAGTAAGCCCGCTCGAGTCCGGACCAGAGGTGGTCACCGGCCGTTCGCGGCGGTACGCAGCCGCCAAAGCATTCCTAGAAGACGCCTCCGCGGCGCGCTCGGACAACTCGCGCAGCATCTGAATGTCCTCGGGGTCCTCGAACATCTGTTCGAGGTGCGACAAGGGCAAGACAGAGGACTGGTGGTTGAACAGCACCACGACCTCGGTGCAGAGGCGGTCGAAGTTGTGGGCGGCGCGCGCGAGCATGGCGTAATGCTGCACCATGTCCCGCCGAGCCTGAGCGGCAGACATGACGACCGAAGCAAGCGCTAGAAAAAGATATTAGTTAGCTGGGAGTTAACGAGGCGAAGGACGTACCACCACCGCTTAAGTCCATGAGCGGGCGCAAGGACTCCAGAATTTGATGGAAGCCCTCGGGGGAGCGAGTGAAAGTGCAGACTTGGCCGCCTCTGGCGCAGTAGTCGCAGGCGGAATTGAGACTCGTACGTTCACAAGTGCGACCACGGGCCGCGCAGGTACCACAGGCGATGGTGTTCTCGTCGGGCAAAGAGCCGTCGGTGAGCTCTACCACAGCATCGTGGGGGACCACCTCGAGATGAGTGGCAGGATCTAGTATGCTCTAAATCAGCGCTAAGAAAGGCAAAGAATGAAGAAGTATACGCACCAACGTCGCGCTCCCCAGCGGGTGGCAAGGCAGCAGCATGCGCCTTCGCGGCCTTGCGGGAAGAGTTGGCGTCGGGGTCGCGACCGCGCTATAAGGCAGCGCTAAGTTAAAGCAGGCGAGACGAGTGGTCAGATAAAGACGTACTTTGAGGGGTTTCTGCTCGGGGCGCTCGGTCTCCACTGATGGGGGTCGACCTTGCGTATGAATCTCCACTTGAGGGCGTTTGCGGCCGGCCTTGCTGGAAGATTCGGGCAGGCGCTCGTCGTCGAACAGGTGCTTCGCCTCGGGAGAAGGCGGGGCAACAGTGGACGAAGGGGCACCACGATAGGCCGCCTTGGGCGTGGGACGGTTCTGCGCCGTGGGCGTCGCGGGGGTCTTGAGGCTGGCGGCACCCTCCTTCTTGACATGGATGGTGCCCCCGGGCTTGGACGTGGAAGCACTGGCGGACTTGGAAGAGCCCTCAGCGTTCGTCGTGGACGAAGAGGCTGGTTGGGTTTTGCGCGAAGGACGAGTGGATGAGCCCGGGCGAAAAGCACCCGACTCAGAGCCCGACTCGTCCCCCGCCGCATCCTCCGCATCCCCCACCTTCCGGTCCGCCTCCTCCTCGTCTTCAGAATCGGGTAGCGCGTAGACCGTCGGCAAGGGCACTACGTGCGGAATTTGGAAATCGGCAGTGAATGCCTTGGCATTGGCACCATAGACAGAACGCTAAACGAGATTAGTTAAAACGTGCAATTCCTAAGTATAGGAAATGGCACGTACAACTAAGTCACGACGTTCGCCCGTAGGACGAACCCAGAGCAGCGGGGTGCAGTAAAATTCGTCGATAGGGTATGGGTTGTCTTCGGTGGACTCGACGGAAGGGTCGATCGAGAACGCGTCGGGGAAGCGTTTGGAGAGAGGGGTCGCAGCGGCGACGACGGACCACAAGAACATTTCCAGTTCTGCGGTGGTTTCCGAAAAACGGTCGCGAAAGTCGCGCTGAAGAAACCAGTCAGCAAAATAAGGAGAAAAGCCGAGGGGCCACGCACGAAGTACGGTGCAGCCTCGCGAGCGATGGACATAATCATGCGATCCTCCATTTGGGCAACTTCAGTAGCGTCGAACAGGCGGCAGAGTTGTCGACATTCGAGGTTATCGAGGTGCAGCCAGGTGAGGGCACCAGGCTCGGTGGAAAGCATATTGCGCCCCGGAACGAGACATTTGGGGAGAGAATCGTCCGCCACCGTAGAAGTGGGGGTGGACGCCTTCTTTTTGGATCGCGCTTTGCCTTTAGTCATGGGGCTGGATTCGGGGTCGCGAGCGGAAGAACGTTTGGCGCCGGAGCTACGAGTGCGCGGTGGCATGCGCGGTGGGAAGAGTTAAAACGCCAAGTGGCGAGTCGAGGACGCGGACAGATGAAAGCTGGAGACAAGCGATGAGTGGGAAAATAAAAATTTTCACTGCACCGTAACTCCCGGTTTTCCCCGAGTCATGAAACGCACGGCAGGCGGCGGCTTGAGCTGCGGACGGCGAACTCGAGGTCCTAGAATTAGAGGCAGAACATTAGTAGTGGAAGTCTCCTAAAAGGAAGCACGGACACGGACTAAGCCTTATAAGGAAATAGTAAACCTTATTAGAGTTGGCACGGCCTCGGACTTTAAGAAAGTGGACGAGCAACCCTAGGAATGTTGAGCAGAGTACTAGGCGAGCTAGGAACGGGTCAGAGTGAAGTAGAAGACAGGGGCAGTATGAGACGACACTCCTAGTGACGTCTCCTGTACCGGTTATTACTAGAACAATGATCGGCGTTCATTATTGCAGATCTGTGGGTCCTAGGATGTCAAAATTAGGATCTAGATCAGATGTGCGTTTGGGGATTCGAGCTAGCTAGGACACGAGACATAACTCGAGAGACGAGAATGGGTCCTAAGGGGTTGGATCATTGAATGGCGTCAAATAACATGGGCACAAAAATATTTATAACGTTCTGGCGGAGATATCATCCGAAGGACCACTAGACATTGCAAAGTGAATGGCACTGCGCAACGACCGGGGACGGTCGAGATTTAGTGAAGGGGAGATGAAACGGCGTAACATAAATGCGCGGCATCTAGGGCTAATTTTGCGATTTCCTATGACCAGTATTTATACAACGGGAAGCAACTAGCACTTCTGATGTTACTGGCATATCAGCTAGTACGCAGACCACTTGTTAGGTGATATAAAGGAGAGTCAGAGCGAGCCCTAACTGCTGACTGTAGCGCGAGGCTGCTCTAGTGTGACGCGCTAGCTGCTAGCTGAGTGTACAAACAACCAGGGATTAAACCACTGCCTATACATTCATGAGACATGACCTAGGAGACTCTAGTAGTCCAGAGATGACTTGGGACGGAGCTAGCGAGGGTCTAGCAGACGGATATCTACGATGGACGTACAGCTAGGGAGCTACGCCTTGAGCTAGGAAGCTCGGCGCGGTAACCGGTGGTACTATCTAATCTCTAGATAAGCAACTAGACGGCGCTAGGCGGAATAACCCTACTAGCGATCGGCTAGGGCTTTGACAAAGGCATACCACGACATACGAGATGAGGCAGCACGCGGCTAGTGCCCGATCTGGGCAGCTAGGGCGAAGGGGAATAGCCAGTCGGCTATTGGAACGGAGCTAGGGACGATCGCACAGCCTGTACCGATGTTCGGAGGGCGGATCGACGTTCTGACCAACGAGCTATGACCATTTGATGTCGGTCGCAACACTGCGTCGCCTAGATGTAATAGATCGACGCTCTGACAGAGTAGAGATGACCTAGATCCACCGGCTACATCGCCGGTTGGTCCAGAAGGGGTACTCGGCATAGACGGAGGGCTGAGGATCCATTGATATACCCACGGTTGAACACTAGCCGGTCAGCGAGGCTGACCTGGCATATACCAAACCAGTCCCAAAACCAAACGGCAGTCGTCTCATTGGCTGACCGTATTTCTTATCATCTAATATTGCTTATTGTATTATTCAGCTCGCTTTCACATGTAACTCACACCTAGTAGTATAAAAGGGAGCGCAGGACAGACTAGGGTCTAAGAACATTACGCCCCAGACTTTGGACGAAGCTGGTGCTAGTGGACTCAGGCTGCTAGTGGAGGTTGATACCGAACTTCACTTGTAGTAGTCTTTATATTGGAATCAGTAACTGTGGACTCTGGAAACATCGAGTGACTAAGTTGAGGATTTCGTGTTGTTGGTCCTAGACCTCCACATATAAAACAAGGGTGTTCTCTTCGAGACCCAACTGCAGTTTGCGCTAGTGACTTTGCCTTCACCCCGGCACGACGGAAGCTCTGTCGTAGTGTGTTGGATCGCTTGCTAGGTGGATTGTGTGTTGGCTTGAGCCCACTAAGAAGAAGACGGACTAGGTGCCCCCACCTCTAGTTTGGCTATAACTTGTCAGTTACTTCGCCTTCACCCCGATATAGACGGAAGCTCTGTCGTAGTGTGTTGGGTCGCTAGCTGGACGCTTGTAGTGAACTAGTGCCGATAAAAGCGGAAAGGTTCCTGTTCTTGGTTAAGGAATAGGTCGGCGGTCAAGGAGAGTCTTGCCGTTTGAGGATTGAAGTCCATTTGTTGTTAGCCTCAGTAGTCTTTGGGGCTGCCCTTAGCGAGGATTTTCACAAACCTACATACTCTGCCCTGGTGTTCTCGACCTAGCGGTCCAGCCATCTTGTATCCACCCCATATAAACACACCCCCCGGACCATCCCTAGGTTCCTAGCAGTGTTGTTGTTGGCGGTTGCATATTGCTAGTACGTTGTAGAGTGTGTTGTTGGAAGCCTATAAATCAAACTTGTGTTTGTTCAAACCTGCTGGTCGCATACTACGGCCCGGACCCGAACTCACAAAGAGAAGCACTTAGATCTTTGGAGGTAGATTGGTTGTGGTTGGTTGTTTTGGGTGTTTGTTCGCAATACCTATCAATTAGCTATTCCTAGTCATATAAGAAGTGCACCGTTTCATCGTGCAGGGCGAGGATGGTGACAAGAGGGCGGCAGAGAGGTAAGAAAGAAACTTGGGCAGTGGCACGCGCATGGTGGGGGGTGGATACGAGGCAAAGTTGAGTGAGGAAGAGAGCCACTTGAAGTCACATCGTGACACGCAGCCCAAAGAGGCGACATGAGAAGATGAGTGCCGTCGGATTCATCCGAATCCGTCTATTTGACGCAAATTCAGCCAGAGAATAATCTGAAGAGGGGTCCCTACCCCCTCTTCAGATTATAATAAATTAAGCTCTGTAAGAGGGTACACAAAATTCTAACAGAGATCTGGGCCCGATGGGGTCCTGACAGGTGTCATATCAGTCCGGTGATTCAGCGGATTTTGAGCTCAAAATATTCAAAAAACATTTTTTAATGCTTATGGAAAGTCATCCACTGTGTATATACCGACTCAATGGTAGATGGTCCGCACCTCATGTAAGTAGGCAACTGGTTGGATTCCCCGTTGAGTCATGTGTTCTGTCCATTCATTTTTTGGGACTTCTCTAGTAGAAATGAGGATTCATCAGAGTGCATAGTATAGATATAGACCGACTTTACGGCAGATGGTTTGCGCCACGTTGTTGGTGAATCTCCAATGGTGACAGCGGGTTCAATTCCTGGTTCAACATCAGATGTTGAGCCTTGATGTGATAAGGTAGTATTCTCTTTTTCGTGTCCTTCACAACCCCGCCGAAATGAGGGAATGTTTCTGAGTGCTGAACCCAGTGCATATTACCGACTTGATAGCGGGTGGTCCGCACTTGCTTCTTTATCGCTTCAAAGAAGCAGGCAGTCGGTTCGATTCCGGGCTAAGTTATAGATTAATATTGCGACAGTGACAGCTTTTTTTTTGTTCTTTCTTGGAGCTGTGCTAAAGTTGAAATGCGCGATATTTAATCAAGTGCACAACACGGGTATAGAACGACTTGATGGCGGATGGCCTGCACCTGCGCGTTGTAGCAGAGTTTGTTAAAATTGGCTAGCAGGTAACCGGTTCGATTCCGGGTCAAGTCAAGTCATACCATCTTGACAATTCTTTTTCTGCCCAAGCATGGAAGAAGATATTGGTCTGCACCCAATCTTCATGGAAAGGCATTTACCTGGGATAATTGATGCAGGTTCCGAGTTGAGTTTTACTTACACCAGATCATTTCCATGTTCACGATTTTTGAGCCCTGCTGAAAGGAGGAGATGCATTTCAGTACTCAACTGAGGATGTAACAAATTGTTCACACCAGCTTTCTGTACTGGCAGCCCCGGTTCACAGCAGCTTGCAGGAGACCCGTTCGATTCCGGGTTAATTCATGCTCCAGGATTTGAGATTTTTGCTTTTGTTGGTCGTTGCCGTGACGGGGACTTGCACAAGCAGTCCACTGTTGTCACGTAAGTATACGGTATACTGACTTGATGGCAGATGTTCTGCCCTGCTCCTTATAAATTGTGGGAAGCCAAAGGAGAGAGCAGAAGGAGCCGGTTTAATCCCCAACCCCTCGTCAAGTCATTTGTCTAGAGTTAGGTACTCATGGAAAAGGGGGCATGGAATATTCAAATATGTGTGTAGTGCACTGTTGAAAATCTGCCAGGGAGGTCGGATTTCTCTGCACCACCATTGAGATGAGGAGATATATTCGAGTACCGAACTGAGGATGGAAGACTTGATAGTGAATGGTTCACACCCGCTTTCTGTAACGTGGAATTCATAATGCAGCAGGGAACCGGTTCGATTCCGGGTCAAGTCATTCTGCATCAAGACTTTAAATTTTTTGGTTTTCTTGGTTGGCGTGGGGCAAGCACTCGATGTTCAACTGCTGTCATATATATAGAGTCTAAGTATACTGACTTTGATTCCGGGTTGTTATGCACTAGCAGATTTCCATGTTCATAATTTTTGAGCTTGAGCCCCGCTGGAATGAGATGAGGAGATAATATATTTGAGCACTAAACTGAGGATGTAAAGACTTCGCACCTACTTTCTGTACCAGGGAAAGCGATCAACAGCAGGTAACCGGTTCGATTCCGGGTCAAGTCATATACCATTGGCGAGGGATTTTTGGTTTTGTCGGTTTTCTGCAGTCCATTTGAATGTGGGGATCTAGTCAAGCACCCAACTGTGGTCGGAGATCCTTACAGCATACTGACTTGATGGCAGATGTTCTGCCCCCGCTCCAATTGTTGGAAAGCAGAAGCATCGAAGGAGGGAGCCGGTTCAATTCCGTATCAAGTCATGATTCTTTCGAAGGCGTGCAATTTTTTTGGTGAAGCACCCGTGGTACGGTGGAATGGTATATGTACGCAGTGCAGGTAACTTGTAAGTATAGAACGACTTGATTGTGGGTAGTCTGTTACCAGTAGCCACTTTTGAAAATCTGCCATGGAACTGATTTGATTCCGAGTCGAGGAATAGGTACCAGATCTAGATGCGTCTGTCGCGGAAGCAAGATAAATTTGCTGTTGCCATGACAAGAACAATGTCGCGATGATGATCTAATGATCCACAAGTCTGGCAGCTCCACAGCCCTCGGACGCTAAAATCGCCAACGCGCGTCAGTTTTGAAGCCAAAAGCGCGTTCCTTACATACACTACAGCCCACGCTGCGCCCACGCAGCCTCGTACAGCTTCCTGTCAGGTCCCAGACGCCGCACGCCGAACCCGGGCCGGACACACGGCACAGCCATCAAATCGAATCTCCGATTCAAACCCCGCGACCCGACCTTCAGAACCATCACCATCCCCGCCTTTACCCCTAGAATTAGAATTTCAGCGCCGATATGGGCACCCCCAAGAAGACCTCCAAGAAGCTGCAGTCCCAGTGTGAGTCTCCCCACCCGCCCCCCTCTTTTCCGCGGCTTCTAGGGTGTTTTTGAGGCTGATTGGAGCTCTAGTGCGGCCCCGGACGACGCGGTCCAGCAAGGCGCGGGTGAGTGCACATGCGCCCCAACAGGCAGAAGGCGCAATGCGGTTATGCTGACCTGCTCTCCAGCTCCTCTCGGACCCGATGGAGAACACGGCGCTGCTGACAGAGCAGCTCCGCTCGCTGGGGCTCTACGCCGCGCCCACCATCGGCGACGGCAACTGCCTCTTCCGCGCCCTCAGCGACCAGCTCTACGGCTCGCCCTCGCGCCACCCCCAGCTCCGCCGCGAGGTGTGCGACTGGATCGCGGGGCACAAGGCACGCTATGAGCCGTTTGTCGAGGACGAGAGGGGCATCGAGGTCCATTTGCGGTGTATGCGCGAGAATGGTAGGTGGCGAGCGTTTTTTACTCGGTTTTCGGTGGGTTTTGTGCGCGGTGCCACTCGACGCCTGATTTCCAAAACGGGCAGTCGCCTGCTGGTGCTCGGGGTAGCATGCACCCTCGATAGGCGCTTGCTGGTGCGCCTCGTGGGAGTGGACGTGCATGCGTCGCTGCCCGCGCTCGCTCGTTCTTATCGCCCTTGCCCGTCCTTTGTTTTTTTACTGGGAGGGCGGTGTCTCACTCCCGCATTCACAACCTTTCTGTCTTTCTTTCTCTCTCTCTTTCTCCTTTGCTCTTTCGTCTCCTTCGTACAGTGCACGCGCGCGCACACCCGGTGTACGGCGGACGCGCTCATGTTCCTTCTCAAGGCGTGACCGCTCCCCCTACGCGATACACGAGGCGCAGCCTGACGGGTTCCGTTATCGTGGGGGTTCTCTCGTTTCTTTTCATCGACTGTTATCAGTGGCCCGAGCTGGAATCGCCTGGCGCGCGCGGCAGGCGGGCGCCGTCTGCGTGCACCGTTCTGCTCGGGTTGCCCCGGGTGTACACTGCATCTGGTGGCGGGCTTCTGTGTGCTGCGCAGCGCACGCGGCACATAGACATCTACGCGGCCGACGGCATCCGCTCACCGCGCCGTCCCCTGCCGGCGACGTGGCTTGCAGGGACGACGCCTCCCTTCCTCTTCTTCTGTCGTACTCAGCTCCCCCGTGCTCTTTTGCGAAATGTATTTCGTGCCGCTCGTCTTGTCTCATATTCCCGGGCCTTGGGCATGCTGGCTTGTCCCTGACGCCGGAGGTGGGCGAGTAGGTGTGGTGTCGACGGTGCGCGCATGGGGAACGACTGGGCGCGTAAATGTGTGTGCGCGCTTGCAGCGCCTGCCGAGACGTGTACGCCTTGCCATACATCTTCCAGGACCTCGAGTCCCCCGGTGGGCGAGTCAGTGTGGTGTCGACGTGCGCGCACGGGAACGGTGCCGCAGCCTGTCTTGTCTCTGCGCTGTACGCACATGCGGTGGACGTCGACGGGCTGATGCGTAGCTGTGTGTATGCTTGCAGCCTGAGTCGACGTTTCTCCGTGTGGCCGCACCCGCTTGCCTTGCCGCCTGTGTTTTTGCCATTCGTCGTGCAGAGGCCTGGGGATGCTGGCAGTACGCTACGTGCGCGGGGGGGTGACTTCCTTTATGCCGCTTGTTCATTCAATCTGGGGTATCGTGTGCTAGTCTCCGCAGAATAGACATCTCTGGCGTCGCCTGCCCTCCCTCTCCCTACTGGGGCGGGGTGATGTCACGACTCGGCGACGCACACACTAGAGCTGCGGCACCGCCCGTGGCATTCCCTTCCTTCCCTTTCACTTCTTTCCTTCTTTCTCCTTCCTCTATTCTTTCTCTCCCCTCCCCTCTCCCGTCTCCCCCCTTGCTTCCCTTGCTGCCTTTACACACCTTGCTCACCCACGTCCACAGCAACCTACGGCGGCCACATGGAGCTCTCCGCGTTCGCACACCTCACGCGGCGCAACGTCAAGGTCATCCAGCCCGGGCTCGTGTACGTCATCGAGTGGGCCGCGGGCGAGGGGGCCTCTCCCACCACCTCAGGTCAGCCTTCAGCCTCCACTCACTCTCACTCTTCACTCAATCACCGTACTAATCAACCCACAGCCCCGCCCGGCCTGTCGCACTCCTCCTCCTCCTCGAGCCTCTCGAGCCTGTCGTCGCTCGCGCCGAGCGCGGGCGCGAGCCCGGCGCCTGGGGCTGCGCCCGCGCCGTCCTCCTCGCTTAGCCTTGCTGCGTCGGGCAGCGCGGCCGCGCTGGCGTCTGCGTTGGCGGGCGCGTCCGCGTCGGGCTCGCGCAGGCCCGACGGGGTGGAGGTGATTGACGTCGATGCGGGCGAGGGGGGCGGCGCGGGTGGGGCGCAGGTGGAGGAGGGGACGATTTACGTTGCGTGAGTGTCTGTCTCTTTTTTGGAGTTTGGAGAGGCGGGGGGATGTACGCGGCGCGGTTCCTGGCCCGTTGACGGCTGCCGCTGGGAGTCGTTGTTTCGTTGTCTCTTCGGCGTACCTCGAGGCTACGGAGCGTCGCGACGCCTTCCTTCCCGTTTCTCGTCCTTAATCCCCCCCTCTTCTTCACACACCCTTCATTCGTATTTTTCGTTACATATCACCTACATCGCTACACTTCATTCCTTTCTCCAGCCTGCCACCATCGCCACCTCCCTTTATATTTCATCCTCCATCCCCTCGTACTACACCCCCCTCGCTATTCTACCTTCCCTCCGCCGCGTCCATCCCTCCATCACATCTCCACTTTCCACTTACACTTCTATCCTTCATCCTCCCCCATCTACCTTCTGCACGCCCCTACATCTCGTCCACCCTTTCATTCACCATACATCCATCTTCCAGCATCGTTTTCTCCTTCTACCCTTTCTGCCCCTATCCCCTGTCCTGCTCCCCTCCTTCATACGTCCATACGCACATCTTTTATCCCCCATTCTCTCTCCTCCTACATTCTCCTCTTCCGACCACCTACGTCCCGCCTGCCTTCATTCTGTACCCTGCATCTCCTCCAATCCCACACCTCCGTGGTCGATGTCATGACCCTGCGTCTTCGTCGTTGCCTGCTCATCGCCCGCTTTCACTCCTTCTATCTTCTTCGTATTCGTCTCAGTCGCTTACGCATTCCTTCTCTCTTCCAGATACCACGACTGGGAGCACTTCTCCTCCATCCGCAACCTGAAGGGCCCACACACCGGCCTCCCCGCCGTGCGCGAGACGCCGCCGTACCCCTACCCGTCCTCGCCCACCTCCTCCGAGCATGCGGATCCCAATCCAAAGCAGAGCAAGGCGGACGCGAAGGAGCGCAAGCGCATGGAGGCGGAGGCGAAGGAGCGCAAACGCGTGGAGCGCGAGGCGCAAAGGAAGGGCAAGCCGCCGAGCGCGCGCGACGAGACCAAGCAGGAGGGCAAGGTGCTGCCGAAGGTGCGGCTGAAGCTGTCGAGCGCGTCGCCGACGAAGCCGGTTGTCGCCGTCGCTGCCGCCGTCGGCGTCGCGCCTCAGGTCGGAGTCGGCGCAGGCGCAGGTGCGCGCCGGGCGCGCGGCGAGTGGGAGCGGGGCGACGAGTCCGCGGGTGCAGCGGAGCCCGAAGCGGAGCTTTGACGAGAGCAGCGGGAGTGCGGGGAGCGAGAGCGAGAGCGTCGCGAAGCGGACGCGGAGCTCGTATGCCTATTCTGGTCGCGCGCCTCGAGGGAGGACGACGACGCGCACGATGACAATGACGACGCGGAGGAGGACGGGGAGGACGTAGAGGTGGACGTCGATGGGGACGGGGACGTCGAGATGGAGTCCGGGGACGATGAAGACGAGGACGCGGACGCAGACGCAGAGGAGGGTGATGGCGACGGGGGTGCGGAGGAGCGCACAAGCCGGAGCAGCGGCACCAGCACATCACTCTCCCTCTCGCTCTCGCCACCCGCGCTCTCCTCCTCGTCGAGCCTCTCAAGCCTGTCGAGCGTGAGCCCCAGCCCGCCGCCCGAGCCTGTGCCGCCGGTGAAGCCGCTGACGCGACGGGAGCGCAAGAAGCTTGGGCTGCCGAAGACGCGCGCGACAGCGGTGGCTGCAGCTTCGTCTGGGGCAGCGGCGAAAGGCGGCGCGGGGAAGATTGTCATCCCCGGCGGGCGTTTCGAGGGCATGGGCGAGTGGCGGCAGAACGGCAACGGGCGCTTGGACGTGCGCGGGTTCCGGGAGCTCAAGATATAGCCTCGTCGCGCTGTCTTTATGCTCGTTGGGGAGGACGGAGGGGAGGGGAGGGAGGACAAGCGGAGGAAGGGCCCCACGATTTTTTTGATTATCTCTTTTTCTACTCATCTCCACTGCACGAATCACTCTCGCATTACGCACTACTTTGTTCTGTTTTCGTCTCTTTTTTCTTTACATCGCATCGCACACACTGCACCTACATACACCTGTTTCTGTACATCCTCGCACTTTTTACTTATGCACGACACGAATACGAATACAGCGATACAGTACATAGTCCTCACAAATATTAACGCATACAAGGCTACCGGCGAAGAAAATGTCGTTACGTCCAAGTCTCAAAGCAGAGAGGTCGGAGTTTAAAAATATAACTTTGCTTCAAGCCTGCGAGTCTTGACAGGAAGTTGAACAACGCAGACCGGTATTCTGAAACGCGGCCAACTTTCACCAGCTTGAACTCAATATCCCTATCGAGTGCGGGACGAAAGCTCTCTCAGCTCCCCTGATAGTCGCCCAGAGATATGGTCACTTTGGCTCAACTCGAAAGTCTCGAAGGCTTGCTCGACCATTTCGCTTGCCGAGTACACTCATTTCCTGGCTTCAGCGACACAGCGAAGAAGTAGAGCTCCCAGGCGCTTGAAGTTGCGATGACATGCCGTTCTTTTCTTAGGCCTGCTTCCAAAGGCCACGGTGATCAAGACCTGATTGTCGCGCAAGTCGACCGCCTCTGCTTCAAATCCCCTTGCATATTCATTCAGTACAATGACCGATGGTTTTTCTTGGTGGCCTGACAAAGGAGCGTCTAAACCCAAGAAGAGCCTGGTGAAGGTCGCTCTCTCACTCTACCTATATTTCTACCCGACCTGACGCTATCGTTCCAGCGCCCCTCGGATGACGAAACACGGGCGACGCCCAGTACTGCAATGTACGGCATTGAAGGAGTCAAGGCGCTCGCAAACGCGCTGGAAAGCGTGTCCGATTTAATACCTCTGCCGTTCCTGTCAACATTCTTAAAAGTCGGGGTCAAGGTTCTCGAGGCTTGTGAAGTATGTGGGCCATTCTTCGTAGCTTCACGCGTCATCTCACCGAGAATAGGAAGCAACTGACATCGAAGAAAACGCAGCGGACCTTCAGAGACGAGTCTACAACCTCGTGCTGGTAGTTGTCGACACAGTGCCGGTCAACAGAACGACTTCTCTCGAGCTTCGCGAAAGAATAAAGAAGCTTCAAATGTGCGTTCGCCGGAAACATCTCGGAATACGCTGACCGCAATGTGCAGTATTCTTGACAGCATTCTTTCGGATATGGACAAGCTCAAAGAGCAAAGAAAATGGTTACAAGTGCTCTTTCATGATCGGAACAAAGAGCGAGTCGACAAATGTGTCGCTCGTTTGAATGCAGCTCTTAAGCAGTTTAATGTATGCTTTGCCCCTGCTCGTCTGGCGCTGGTACTGATCTTCACTCAGATAGCCGGTCAACTCCGTGTAGAACTCCGTGTAGAGGATCTCCTTGATAAAATCAAAGCAGATTACTCTGTCTTCGCCGCCCAGCTCAATCGAATCGAAGATGCTGTGAAAAAGGCCACCCAACCGCATAACGCGTCATCAGCCCCGCCCCCGACAAGACATGCCAATGCCGCATCGCATATTCTATGGGCGCGAACGTCTTGTCGACGAAATTGCCTCGCTTCTCGCCACCGAAAGTACATCGCGGGTGTGCATCACCGGGGTCGGCGGCATGGGGAAGACGAGCGTTGCGCTTGCCGTCACCGAGAGCACGATGATAAAGGATGCGTTTTTTGAAGGACTACATCTTTTGGATCCCTTGCATCGAGGCCAAATCATCCGATGTCCTCCGCCACATTCTCTACGCGCAGCTCCGCATCACGGCCGAGTCGTATGATAGTCTCGACACTCTCATCGCAGAGCTCGATATCTCCAAACAGCGACGGCTGTTACTCCTTGACAATTTCGAAACCCCTTGGCTTTCTGGTCAAGATCAGGCCAAGGTTGGCGACATTCTTGTCCGGCTGGCGAAGCTACCACACATTGCCCTCTTGGTCACCATGACCTCTGGCTTCACTCCCGGAGATATCGCATGGCAACACCGACCGCTCCCAGCTCTAGATCCAGGTGCGGCCCGTGACGCCTTCGAAAGCAAGTATCGGGATGCGGCTGGTGGGCATGAGCTCGCCGCCGATGGACCGGAGCTCGATGAGTTCTTGACGTCGATCGGCCACATCCCTTTGGCCATTACACTCACGGCCGCGAGTAGCGGGCGTCTGGGGTCTTCGCCAGACGATCTACTTCGGGAGTGGGGTAAAGCGGGCACAGCCATGATGTCTGGGAATGAGAAACAGAGCATGGACAAAACGATTGGGCTGTCGATGGAACGCGAGGCGGGTGAAATCAAATCCCCAATCCCTGACGCTCCTCGCCATCCTATCCATGCTTCCGGCTGGGACCATCGGGAATCATCTGCACTGGTGGGCGCCTACCCTGACCTCGCTTCCGGCAGCCGTCGAAACTCTGCGCCTCGCCGCGCTTATTGAAAAAGACGACGGGCCTTTCGCGACTTCTCGCATCTTTGTCCGCCCCACCATCCAAGCATACATGGCTCACCAAGACCGTATACCCGCCAAAGTCCGAGACCAGGTCCACGACGCTTGTTATAAATTCGTCCTCGACCATAAATCCATCTCCGACGACCACAAATTCAAGGACGACTTGACGGTGTTGGCGGGTGAGGAGACCAACATCCAGGGGATTCTGATGGAGGTAGATGCAAACGCTCTCCGTCCAAATGCTGTGGATGCCCTCATCGCCTTTAGTTTCTATCAGTCGTACACCAAGCCCAGCACGGTAGTCGCCGCACATGCCCTGAGGGTCGCGCTCGCCGCCCACGACAATTCTTGTGTCGCCGATCTCGACGCTGCCTCCCGTTGTGTCGCCGAAGCTTATCGATGTCTGGGGGAAGCACTTATATCACTGAGTCGATTCGACGAGGCTTGTAAGCCTTTTCAAGAGGCCCGTGCCCGCTTCAAAGGTTTACCTGAGGCGGACCTCTGCCGCGCAGGTGAATGTTCCAATCAGCTCCTGCTCACGCGGATGTACCTGGGAACTGACTCGAGCCACGAGCTTGAGTCGCTTGCTGAAGAGGCACGGGCTGACCTCTGTCACGACGAGACCAAAAAGTATTATGTCGCCCAGGGGTTACTCGCATTTGGTACTTTCCTTTGGTGGGGCGAGCGCTGGGATGAAGCTTTGGAAACACTTTCCACCGCACAAGCCATCTTCGAGGAGCTTGACTGCCCGGCAAGCACCGCCGAGTGCTTTGAGATTATGGCAAGAGTTTACGCCCGTCGCCATCAATACCCCGAAGCTCTCCGCATCGCCCGGAATGGATTGGTGAAAGCCGAGCAATCCGGCGAGATCGGGGTGACTTGTCGCATTTTGAGCCTCATAGCGGCGTATCTCATCCTCGAACAATCCTATGAAGATGCGTTGGTCACTATCACACGATTCCTCACGTTGGGTCAGGTTTCCGGTTCCCCAGGCGGCATGGCTCAGGGTCTAGAGCTCCTCGCCTATATATGTGCGGCCAGATTGGACCTCCAAGGAGCTCGGGCTGCATACAGCGGGGCTCAAGCACAATTTCGCAAGATTGAATCCACTAGCACTGGACGAGGAGGTTGTGGCGAGATGCTCTGACAACCTGGCAGAGCTCGGACGCCTGACGGAAATGACCCAGAATGATTTCTCAAAGCTCGCCCAACCAGATCCTATGTACTAACTAGTTGACGATTGCGAAGCCTAGGGTACCGATTTCTTTTTGTATTGTACGGCTGGTGAATAACAATGGGAACTTTATACGTCGAAAAATCACAAATATGAGTGCAATGACACTGCTGCATGGATAGTCTAGCAATCCGCTAGGGGGAACACGGAGCCGTAGGCGTGTGCACGCCGCATTGGCACAAAAGTATGAAACGCGCCCAAGCAGACTGAAAAAATGGGTGAACCAGGTCCACATCGAGGCTTGCGCCGCACGCAGCAGCGGGCCACAATGTAGCCGAGCTCCTCTTCGACGCCGACCCTTTCACCACCGGCAAAGCATGTATTCCTGACCAAGAGAGAGAAGGGATTAGTGCGGGGCGATTCGGTGAGGACAGACGAAAATGGGTAGTTGGCAAACAAGCAGGAGCATGAGCGAGGAGGGAGGGAGGGCTGAGGGAGAGAGGAGGGATGATTGGACAGAGGTATATAGCCGAGTGGCGGTGTGTGTACAAGGAGGGAGAGTAATATATGAGTAGAAGGAGAATAGGAAGAGCGGGCCGACTGGCGCGTACCATCATGTTCTTCCTCCCCACTTCCAATTGAGTCTTGGCTTCTTCGTGCACCACAGCATGTGCACAGGCGCGAGGAGAGATTGCCCTCGCTGTAGAACATATAAAAGAGTTGGCGTGTGTAGTGGTCGCGCCTCCATACGCGCGCCGACACCCTTCGCACTCCCTGAAGCCACCGCAAAAGCCATCCTCCCCGTCTCCGCCAGCAGACTCCGAGGTATGCCAACCAGCTTATCCTTCACCGCTGCAGCGTCCGCTGAGGTATGTATGTACTTCGCCGGCGCGCGCCTACAAGGGTATAAGCACATTGCTCCAGACGCGCCGCGAAAAGGATTCTTACCCCTCGGGCGTGCTCACCCTCTTCAGCCAATGCACTGGGCTCGGGCTCGGGCTTGCGATGTAAGATGTACTGCAGGCTAAGATCGATATCAGATGGTATCTGCATCCGTTGGAAAGACGGTCTCGAGGCGAGGAGGGAGCAGGCCATGCCGATGAGCTGGAACTTGGTGGGAGCGAGAGTGCGGAGGGGGAGCGGTCGAGAAGAGAACCTCAGAGAAGGTGCGTCTCAGGGGGGAGGTGCAAGCGTGTGCGGACCTGGCGTACGTATGTATGCTGCGAAGTATATCGGGAACGAACGGGGTCAAATGATTTATCTGAAGGGGCCAGTCGTCTGGCAGGGCGTGCTTGGCCTGGTGGGAGAGGGATGGGAAAGCTTGAGGTGGGAGGGAGGTCGGTGGCGAGCTGCGGGGAGTGGGTGAGAGTGGAGCGAAATATGATGACAGGAGGAACGCATGCCTCGACCTCCTTGAATAGTACTGGAGCTCACTGCCATCTTCATCCGCCGCGTCGAAGTCCCCTCTCGGTGCATCTGGATCTTCGTCTTCAGTTTTATTGTCTCCGATCGCGCGCTCTCACAGCTAACAGACAAGCGGCACTGGACAGGTGGGCGGCCGATGCGCAGACAGGGCCAAAGAAGAACGGACACATAGGCAAGTAGAAAATGGAGGAAAGGCCGGAATGCGAGTTGGGAGCAAGACACCGCAAGAGCCATGAGCTGCGGCGATGCCGCTTGCCTGTACCAGCGCAAGTATTGGTCTGCCATCGTGCAGCAGCCTCATAGTTAAGCTCGTCGTGGCTGCAACTCGAGCCTCGGTACACGTATCCCTTTCCCGGAAGACATAGAGCATGCCACCATGCGTACAGGTGCGCTTCGGCCATACTGCATATCCACTGGTGAACATCCGCGCGAACGGGGGAGGCAGTTGTACAGCAGAGAAGACAGAGTGCTGAAAGGCAGGCAGACTCCCGAGCGCTGGCGAGCGTCGCTCCAAGTCCAATGGCATGCGGAGCCCGGAATGTTTGCAATGCAGCCGCTGGCGCCACCCCGCTCAGTCAGATCCGAAACATATTGGAGAGAGTTCGTATCCGCTTAGAGACAATTCATCTGTGAAGAACGAGGTCTGGATCCTCGCAATGCTGGCGCTGCTTCTCGACAGTTCTCTGAAGCTCTTACATGGAGGTTGCGCCGTACGAGTCGCTTCTGGTCAACTCAAATCCAAAGCCATAGTGCTGATTTCAAGGTCCTTCATCATCGCCGGGAAAGATACCAGATGGATGAGACTGGAGGTAAGGCCGCCGGAAGATCAGGCGCGTGCGCGTACGAGTACCATCTACCGGGGGCTAGATGCGAGTCAAGCGCTTTAATTTCCGGAAGCATTTGCTGGAGCGGCTAGAGAAGAGTACCCTGAGTAGAATGCAAGTGGAATGCAATTGGGACGAGAAGAGACGCTGTGTCGGACTATCGGCGCCGAATTTGTCAGTGTTTCGGACTCACCGGACTCAATTACAATTACACTTTCAGCCAAAGCACCCACTACTTACTTATTTCAGGAACGCGGCCAACGTTCACGAACTTGAGCTCGGAATCCCTATTTTGCCCTGAAGAACGTTGAAGCTTTAGCTTCGAGGAATCTAGTCTCCTCTGCGTCTGGGAGACCCGAGACAGGCTTGCTCGCTCATAGCAGCCAAAAGTACCACGTTGACTACCGCCCAGACATCTCTTGCGTCAATCTCCCTCCGTGGCCGGATGACCGACACGCAGTATCAAGAATCCTAGGCACATCTGACTCGGGCGCTTGGTATATGACTCGTTCCGCAGTGCTTCGCACTCCAACAAGCCTTATTTAAATGGGACCGCATTCAGACTTCCTCAGCCTCCAACCTCATCTACTTGCTGATGAAACGACATCGACCCGCCCATGACCTCAGCAAACTGTATGAGCAGTGCCGATTTTTTCGCAGCATGGAAGCATTCGCTCTCAGCCGACTTTGAGCAAGACGGTGTGCCTGCAAAATCCGATCCCTGGGTGACACAGGCGGCCAAAATTGCGACGTCGGACAAGACTCTGGTATTGGCGCTCAGTGACGACAGTGCTCTCCTTGCGGCTGCCGTGGGCCACGAAATCCACGTATACGAAATCACTACGTCGGAGCTGCGTCATACCCTCCGGGGGCATGCGGGCTCTAAAATCGAAAGCCTCGAGTTCCAGCCGGGCGGTCGCAAGATCGTAGCGGGCTCGTCGCAAAGGAGTACCCGGAGCTAGTCTCCCTAGTCAGACCAAACACGTAATCTTCTCTTTGATAAGCGGAGTGTGGAGAAGATCGTTTATGACCCGGAGCATGACTCACATGTGCAGGGTGTGGGATCTGGATGCTCCCGCAGAATCGGGGGCAGTGGACTATTTAGATAAAGCGGTCGAGGCTGCGGTCAGCGCCGCGTCTTCCACTCTCTCGCAGCATTGGTCCCCCGAGGACCTCGAAGCCGCTGATCTGCAGACGAAGTTCGCGGAAATCGTCGCGGGCGGCCAGGTTGCTGTAGACCTGCGCAACGGCCCTCGTTTTTGCTGGGACTTTGCCTGGTCACGGATCGCGGGCGTTCAGCCACGACGGTCGCTCGCTTCTCTATATCTCAGATCGCAGCCACGCCGTGGTACTGGATGTTGCCACGCTCACGGAGCGCTTCCGTCTTTCAGGCCACACCGACGGTATCATGTGGGCCGAGACGAGCCCCGACGACAAGGTCGTGGCGACATCGTCATGGGACCAGACCACACGCATATGGAGCATGGAGTCTGGTGAACTCATCCACATCCTCGAAGGGGCGACTAACCAGAGCTGGGTCGGCGCCTTTTCGCCCGACGGCGCGCTCATCGCCTCCGGATCCGGGGACAAAATCATCCGCATATGGCGCGTCGATACGGGCGAGCTGGTGCACACGCTGAGCGGCTTCACCCAGTGGATCCGCAGCCTGGCGTTCTCGCCAGACGGCGGCCATCTTGCAGCTGGGGCGGCTGGCGGCACCCTGCGCGTTTTCGATTGTCGCGTCCGGGGCGTGCGAGCAGAGCTGGCAGGTTGACCTGACGGACCGTTTTGCGAGGTCGTTTATCGAGATCAGCGGCGTGCGATACACTGCGCGCGGCGATCTCTTTTTTCGATCGACTGAGGGGCGCGTGTTGGGTATAGGGCATCGGATAACCTGAAGTGGGAGTCGGGGAAAGTGCTCCAGTATGGACAGTTCGCGACTTCCAAGGACGGCTCCTTGTTGGTTACTCCCCTTCAAGATCATAGCGTATGTATCTGGAAAATTGACTAGCCTCGCAATGTCGTATTAGGCCGCTGGTGTATTATAGGTATTGTAAAAGTAAAGGGCTCGACCGGGAATACATACATGGACACTATTCTCGAGTACTATCCATCTAAAGATTTCTCAGAGTTTGAATACTACTTGCTTCAAGTTTGAAGTCGACGCAGACAATGTTCAGAAACGTGGTCGCCCTTTTCATTCCAACGTATCTGGCGCCGCTATCGAGCGAGAAGTGATCCCCGTGGGAGCATGCGATGCTGAAATTGGCTTGACTTGGTCTCGATGATTTGCCACTCCCGGAATCAATGTATGTCGGGAATTCATAGGGTTCCGCCAGGTCCAGCGGCCAAATGAAAGTGATTCAGCTGGGACCGGGGCATATGTGCTCGATCTGAATTGCCAGACTTCTGATTCTTTCTGATTGGCTTCAGCTCTCGGCAGCGCTCAACGTTCATCTTGTCTGCAACATCAAGAGGGACGATCGAATCTACATACATAGATAGAACACCATGCTACATGGGTCTGCCAGCCCGCCCCCAGACCAGCAAGCGGGGGCGAGGGCGCCGCAGGGGAGCTCGCACATGCCATACCATCGCATAGTGCGCAAGAGTTGGCGTGCATGATTGTCGTGCCTCCATACGGGCGCGTCGATACCCTTCGCATCTGACGCAACCGCAGGAGCCACGACCCCGTCACCGCCAGCAGACTCGGGGACGTGCCAACCAGCCTATCTTCCACTGATGCAGCGTCCGCTGAAGTATGTACTTCCCCAGCGGGCAGTCTGGTATAAGTACATTGCTTCAGACGCTGACGAAAAGGACACGTACCCCTCGCATCTCCTGGTGCGCTAGATTCTATCGGGTAATATCTAGGTGGGTCGGAGATGCTCTCGAGGGCAGGAGGGGGCTGGCCATGCCAGCGAGTTGGCGCTTCGAGGGGGCGAGAGCGTGGAGCGGGAGGGGAGGGGAGCCGCAGAGGAGGGCGGAAATGGAAGCGTGTGTGGAGTTCAGCACGTATGAATGCATGCGATGGAATGAATGGGGTCAACTGATTTATCTGACGGGACCAGTCGTCCAGCAGGGCGTGCATGGCCTGGTGAGAGGGCTGGAAAGGCCTGAGGTGGGAGGGAGGTGATTGGCGAGCGGCGGGGAGTGGAGCGAAATACGATGACACGAGGAATGCGTACCTCGACGACCCAGAGATAGTACTGCAACTCGCTGCCATCTTGGCCCGCCACGTCGAGGTCCTCTGTTGGGGCCATCGGGGCCCGCCTCGTCTTCTGTTTTATCGTCTCTGATTGCGCGCTCCCAGAGCCAATAGACGAGCGGCACCTTACGGGCGGGCGGCTGATGCACAGACACTGAGACTGGGCAAAAGAAGAGGGTACATACCCAAGTCAAAAATACGGAAGCAAGGCTGGAATGGGAGCGCGGAGCAAGACACTACAAGAACCATGAGCTGCGGCGATGTCGCTTGCCCGTGCCAGAGAGCAAGCACTAGCCTGCACAGTGCATTGGCATGATCATGCAGCAGCGTCATAGTTGAGCCCCCCAACAGCTGCAACTCGAGCTTAGGTACGCGTATCACTCCCCTAAGTGCTTCGGGCCTTCGGCCATAGGACGCATCTTCGTGCGCATCCAATCAAAACACCCGCAAGAACGAGCGCGGTATTCGTACGGTGAAGGGGACAGGGTGTTGGAAGTCAGACCGACTCTGATGGCGTGCGTAAAGAGCCAATCCCGCGAAGATGAGGCAAGCGTGTCTCCAATCGAGGCTGCGGAGCGGGGAATCTTCGCTCGTGCAGCCGTTGGAGCTACACATCGCTCAGGCAGACCAGAAGGACCAAAAGCTTTCAGGCATGCTGCATCAGTTTCGTCTCCGGCACGCAGTGAAGCCGTGCGCTTTAACTGGGAAATCACAGTACGAATGTTTGAGGAATGTTTGGTCGCGAAGAGTCGGATTATCGGGCCGAACTTGTGTACTGTTTTGGAAGGCGGAGTTTTGAATATACTCAGTGTCTCTCGCTCATGTCCAATGCTACTTACATCCATACATTTATTTTGTCAATCCCTCTCTGGCCGGATGACGGACAGTGGCGCAGTACCAAGAAGAAGCAGACCTTGGGCACACCTGATGCTCGGGCGCCTGTTATGACCCGAACACTTTGGAGTGCTTCGCACTCCACCGACTCGGAGTCTAAATGGGACCGCACTCAGCCTGAATCCACCCCTTTCTGAACCACCATCGACTCGCTATGACCATGATAACCTCTAGGAGCAGTGCCGATTTTTTCGCAGCATGGAAGCATTCGCTCTCAGCCGACTTTCAGCATGACGGCGTACCTGCAAAATCCGATCCCTGGTTGACGCAGGACTCCAAAATTGCTATGTCGGACAACGCTCTGGTATTGGCGCTCAATGACGACAACGCTCTGCTTGCGGCCGCCGTGGGCCACGACATCCACGTATACGACATGGCTACGTCGCAGCTTCTTCATACCCTCCCGGGGGACGCAGGTGAAAAATCGCAAGCCTCGAGTTTCAGCCAGGCGGTCGTAAAATCGCAGCAGGCTCGTCACAAAAGAGTGGGAAGATGACCTACATGTGCAGGGTGTGGAATCTCGATGCCCCCGTGGCCTCGGACCGGTTAGATGACGCAGTCAAGGCTGCGGCCATCGCCGCATCTTCCACTCTCTCGCAGTATTGGCCCCTCTCGGATCTCGAAGCCGCCGACCTGCAGACAAAGTTCGCGGAAATTGCCGCGGGTAGCATGCGGAACGGCGCGTCTTCCTGGGGACTTTACCTGGGCACGGATCGCGTGCGTTCAGCCACGACGGCCGTTCGCTTCTCTATGTCTCGGACCACACCCACGTCGTGGGTACTGGATCTGGATGTAGCCACGCTCAGGGAGCGCTTGCGCCTTTCCGGCCACACCAACAGCATCATGTGGGCCGAGACGAGCCCTGACGACATGGTCGTCGCGACGTCCTCGTGGGACAAGACCACCCGCATATGGAGCATGGAGTCTGGTGAGCTCATCCACGTCCTCGAAGGGGCGACGATGCAGAGCTGGGCGGGGGCCTTCTCGCCCGACGGCGCGCTTATCGCCTCCGGATCCGGGGACAACATCGTCCGCATCTGGCGCGTCGATACGGGCGAGCTGGTGGCACACGCTAAGCGGCTTCACCCGGTGGATCCGCAGCCTGGCGTTTTCCCCCGACGGCGGCCACCTCGCAGCTGGGGCGGCGGGCGGCACCTTGCGTGTGTTTGACGTCGCGTTCCGGTGCGTGCGAGCAGAGCTGGCAGGTTGACCTGCAAGACGACCGGTCTGCGGCGACATTTATCGAGATTAGCGGTTGTGCGGTACACTGCGCGCGGCGATCTCTTTTTCCGCTCGAGTGAGGGGCGTGTCTTTGGATACAGGACGTCAGATAATTTGAAGTGGGAGTCAGGGAAAGTGCTCCTGTTTGGACGGTTCGCGACTTCCAAGGACGGCTCCTTGTTGGTTACTCCCTTCAAGATCATAGCGTATGTATCTGGAAAATTGACTAGCCTCGCAATGTCGTATTAGGCTGCTGGTGTATTATAGGTATTGTTAAAAGTAAAGGGCTCGACCGGGAATACATACATGGATCCTCTGTAGCGTCCACCTAGGGATTTGGAACCGAAGACATATTTAGCCCTCAAGAGGATGAAGAGAGTGTTGTGGATCGGCAGAGCCTGTCACTGATACGTGTTACACTTACAGACCATGTCGAAAGGACACACAACTGAGTGGCAGCGCAGCCAGGTGATACATCAGCAGAGACGCAGGACGAGATTTCCTTTCTGCGACCGTCGACGTCCTCTTCCATCACTAGATCGGGGAGTGAAGAGAATGGAGGACATATTTTGGCGGATTGTTTTGAGCGGAAATGCCTTTTCGTTGTCGACATTGCCGCATCGACAGAAAAACTTTAACCAAACAGTCCATGGCAAGTCTAACGCCATAGATTTTCCATTTTCTCGCAGACTAGAGATCATGAGTCAGTGAAGGAATCCAGAAAGCCCGAAATCAGGACAATTAGAAGACGTTTCGCAGGGAAGGAAGGAAGTATATAACCGTTGCGGTCCCTACAAGGAGCATATGGGCACTGTACCTACCTATCCAGCCTCTATGGATAAGCTACAGTCATTCTACGCAACCCAGTCGATGCAACGAATACACAGGCATAGAAGTGGAAGGAGGAGTATCATCAAAGATCGATTCGAAAAGCCGACCCTGCCTCCCCGTGCAACTCTGCAATTAATAGGCCCACCCTCGCGCGCGCCGCCGCATCCACAAACTCCGTACTCTCTTTGATCAATATCCCCTCAATACCCCGTCCACCTCTCCGTCATCCGTAAACTTCAGAACCCAGATCAAATCATTCTCCACCGTCTCATCCGACCCCTTCACCTTGAGAGAATAGCTCATCCGAAGCGTGGCTTTTCTCTTGTGTTCATCGACCATGATGTCCGTGACCTCGCCACCGAGTGATTCGAGAAAGCGACCGGCCCGAATGCAGATGAGCCTCGAAGCTCGTGTTATCTCTACTTTGGAGGGACGGATTTTTCGAGACGAGATAGTTGTGGCCCCAATAATGGCGCGCATTCGGAGCACGTAGAGCGAGAAAAGTGGGCAAATCTGGAGGGTTGGCGAAGGTCTGAGAGAGGGAGAGGAGCTTCGCGTAGACGGCCATGGTTGTGGCAAGTTGTGGCAAGAACGTGAAACTGAGCGGTTCCTTTTGTCGGTTTCGGCCCGGGCCGCTTCCCATCAGTCCATGTGATTGACGCATCCGGCACGGTTGGTCCCCTACACCGCCATTCGTGACTAATGTTCTGTCAACCTTTGTACTCTTTTTTATTTTTGAAATAAAAAAGAGTACATCCCACGAGCATTTTTAAATGCCATGTTTGACAAGCCACATCAAAATGTTACTACGAGGATCTGCCGACCTCCAAGAGATGTTTTTGAACTCAAATGTTCACGTAACATTGTAATCCTCCTCTTTATAAGATTACATACGCTTCTCTGTCCGTCTGAAGCCATTTAAACTCCGCCATCAATCATCCGATATTCAACCGAAGTGGTGGGGTGCGAAGCACCCCACCGCGCTCTTGTAACCTTTGTGAAAGCTTCCTTGGCTATTGATAAAATGTTGTTTCGTGATGTCTCAGTTATGACGGTTCGTTTGTACAAAAATTGATTTCCGCGCGCGCGCATGATTTTGCACGCGCGACCTCAATTTGCGCGCGCGCACGCGTGCAAGTACATTGAATGTCATTACATAAGTATGTAGCTACACAACTCCCCACACGCTGAGTCTCAATGAGCGGCTAGTGCGTCGAGCGTTGTCCTTCGATAATCCAGGATCCCCGATCCACGATCGCCTGAGGGTGATTGGCGCGTCATGCAGTGAGGAGGAGAAGGCGGGAGTGTGTGGTATGGTGTGCGAGGATCGTCGAGGAGCGGATGCAGGGGTTGTGGTGGTTTGAGACAAGAAAAACGACACGTAGCCAAATAAACAGAGCCAACGAGTAGCACAGCTTTGATATTCCGACTTCTTCCGTTCGCTTCGGAGGCCATCGCCGGATCATGCGTCGATCATGACGTGTCCAGCACTGTTCACGTCCTATCGTACTTACTCGCTGCTCGTGCCCAGTCGCGTCCCCATTCGCGCCCTCTGTGCTCTGCAGATGTATGTCCCATCCTCTTGATGTTTACAAAATCGCTACTTTATGGAGGGCTTTGGGGCGTAGATCTCGCACCCGCAATCTGCACGCCAGCGCCGCCGCTGCCCTCCCAAAGGGCTACAAAAGGAGAAGGTGGCATCCACTCACCTCTAACGAGACCGGGAATGGTTGACGCGTACTTCTCGGGTCGGGAAAGGCAAGGAGGTCGGCTGACACGGCATGTATGTTTTTATCATTTCCCTTGTCTTTTTTTCTTCTTCTTTTTTTATAGAAAAATTACCGTACGCGTATTCAGTCTTCCGCGGTCCATATTGACCAGTTTGAGTTGGCATCACCGAAGTCCAATCTTGAATGCGCATGCCGGAGAGCAAATGGCCGCAGATAAGCACGTCATTTGAGCGGGAAGGAACAGGTGCACGTACGGCTCATGGTCGTCTTCACAATATACTTAGCCCGTAATTATAGTAGGCTTATCCTATGTGTAATACACAGACCGGAGCGCGCGCGCGTAAATCGGTGTCGCGCGCGCAAAATCACACGCGCGCGCTCAAATGTTTATTTGTACAAACGAACCGTCATATCAGTAACATCTGTCACGAATGGCGGTGTACATACCAGCCGTGTACACGCAAGACGAAATCTCCCTGATAAGGATGTCGGATTCATCTCGACCATTGCTCGAGTACTTGCTGACATTGTCGAGCTTAATCATGACTAGTACCCTCAGGCTTGAGAATTCACAAGCGAGGTACAAACTCAAATTTTGTTGAAGCGTCTGCCTGGGAGACTATCCTGAGAAGGGTTTAGGGCCCTTTGTATGTCGCAATGGGTAGAAAGGGAGCCAGGATCTCTGCGGCGACTTCGCCATATGTTGAATCCACTAACGATGTCCGGTTCATACCATCAACAATAAGTATATCGGATGCGGCAAATGCATACAAGGACCACTATGCTTAGGGGATGCTCTTCAAATCCTCCGCCGTAGTCGGATCCTCTCCTGGTATTTATTATCTATGGCCTTGTATTCTAGTGCAACATTTTCCGTTTCTCGCCGATCATCAGGCGCGGGCAGGTCTTGTCTTAATGGCGCTGTCGCGTCGGTCTCTACTTGCAATTGGCGCACCGGTAAATCCCACGACTGGTTCCGCGCGAAACTTCAGAGGCAAGTGCATACCTCCCTAGTTGATCTGAATCGACTAAATAAATAATAGCACCCATAAAAATTCCGCGGTAATTGCTGTGAGTTGGGACGGTCCGGCCCAATATGTAATCCCACGGCCTGACGGACGGTATCAGATCTCGCCTCGCGAGTCCCCTTGAAGCTTCGAAAGAGTCCGGAAAGACTTCCTTGTCTGAGAAAACATCAATCAATCTGATGGCGGTGGTCGTCACTGATGAGTTTCTATTCAGACTGCACCTCTTTCCCCCTCCTCAATGTGCTGCTATGCCATTTCCATTCTTTTAATCCAGCTTTTTGTCGCGCCATGCATCCACGCCCTTGGAGTGCGTTCGGTTTGAGCCAGGATCAATATCAAGGCTGACATGGCACACAGATTCTGCTGCCATTGTACGTCTACCCCGGCACAAACTGCGCTGCATGGTCGCCTGTATTTGATGCGTAAGCATCCTTTCTGTGACCCCTCCTTAACCTAACGTGCTCTCCAGTATTTCCGCCAACACCAACACGCAATGGTACATCATTATCAACCCAAACAGTGGGCCAGGATCGTTCGACCAACAGTATGAGACATGTGTCTCAAAGCTACCGGCCTCTTCCAACCAGATTACTATGGGATTCGTCGATACGAAGGGTGGGAATGTCCTCGGGGATATCGACACCTACGCTGGATGGCCTAGCTCCTCTCGACCTCATGGGATTTACTTCGACAACGTCTCGCCCACAACCAACCAGCTGAGTACATATCAAGGCTATGTCTCTCACGCAAAGTCCCAAGGCTTCACTTTTGTGAGTCCACCATCCTGAATGTTTCCAAGTTCGGCTGATTCATCGCGTTAGATCGGTCTGGACCCCGGCCAGACAGTTACTGACTCGTCCTACTTTTCCATTGCCGATCTCATCAACACCTACGAAGACTCATATTCGTCGTTTAACTCCGACTCATTGTCTGGGACAATTTCCAAACAATCTGTGATATTGGTCAACTCGCCCACGACTGGGTCTTACAGCACGGTCATCTCGCAGCTCGAAAGCAAGGGTGTAGCTGCCGTGTACATATCAACTGTTTCAGATAGCAGCTCGGACCTCCCCACTCAGCTGTCAGAATTCGCCAATGAAGTCGCCAGTATCGGGGGGGTACGAGTTTTCCCACATTCAAAATAAATGTATGCTCATCTAAATTAGGGAGCAACGTCTTCCGGAACTACGTCGGGCTCTACTGGTTCAACCGGTTCGAGTGGTTCAACTACGGGTTCTGGGACAAACTCAGGATCCACATCCTCGGGCTCTACATCCCCAGGCTCTAACCCAGAGTCGGGTTCCTCCGGAGGTGGAGTCTCCTCCGGCCTTTCTACACCCTCAACTCCCAACACATCTGGTTCCGGTTCCGGTTCCCTCATCCACAGTCGTGAGTCCGGCATACCAGCTTCAAACTTTGCTTTTAATTTAGTATCAGGGTTCATCGTCACTCTCATCCAAATCTTCGTCCAAATCACAATCCGCTTCAGCGAAAGGCGTAATTATGACCATTTATCCCCTTATTTTCGTACTCATTGCTTCATTCAGAGTCTCGAGACTTCTTCCGCCCAGTCCCCATCGTCGTCCGGCTCTCCAGTGGCTACCAATCCAAACCAAGTGAGTGAGTCTCGCTAGGGCCGAATCATAATATAAGACGCCATGTCCAGCCTGTAGCTGCAACCAGCAAAGCCCCCCCTCCAACAGCCGCCATTGTTGGCGGCATCCTGGGAGCAATAGTCATTCTATTGATTCTGCTTGTAATATTCTTGTGCATGCGACGCCGTCGTCGCCGAATAGGTAAGATAACTTTTCAAAGGAACCATTCTCTCGCTAATAACGAGCATGTTTAGTGTCACCGGAGGCAGCGGTTCCTTTCACCGAAGTCCGCAACATTCTTCTGACGGACACAGTTGCTGCTATCGCCGAAGGCAAGTACCACAAATGAGGTCCCCACTTCGCAATCTTGGAATGTCGACATCAAAGTAGCAGTGCCGGCGCCGGCCGCAGAGTCCACGAGCAGGGATATTGCCACAACCGCCCGACACGAACCTTTCCGTGAGGGCTTCGTACCCAGCGACGCTCAGACTCTCCGCGGCGCCAACCTATGGCTCAGCCTGGGAGTCCCTGGCAGGCACCTCAGGCCCGCCTCCCTCCTACCACAATTAATTGTATACTGTTCTGTTCGATCGTTACAAGTTGGTTTCCTTCTCTGCTTTGTTTCGTGACCTGTGCTGTAATAATAGCTCAGCATGAGATTTTGGGGCACAGAGATGTATCGTTCGGAAAGATGTCTGGTCAAGAAAAGTCCCACCACGTACAGTACATATAGGTGTGAATCCATTGCTGCCACCCATAATGAAGGCGCACAGGCTCGAGTTTCCATCCGCACATGGTGGATTTCTTGATGGATCTTGAGAGAAAATCCCTGAAATAAAACAAAAACCGAAGCAAGGCTCGTTATCATGCAAAAAAATCTTGTAAAATACCGGAAGTAATCGGCGGGTGAAGTGCAAGACGAGGGAGCGTTCAAGAATCCTCAAATACCAGAAGAAATTATCAAGCCGTTGACAAGAAGTCCGCCTGAAGGATATATCGGGATGGTTTACGTGAGTAACGCGTAGGACGTATCAATGCCCAATTATTCCTCCACCGTCGGAGCACACTTCGAATTTGAGAGCATCGTTTCTACCTGTTTCCATGAAATGAATCGGCCATATGCTGCAGCGGTTTCGTCGTTCACATTGATATCCCAACCATCCTCCTCCCAAAGTAGTCTCTGTTACAGAACCGATATACAGATGACGATCAAGATGTATCTGTATATACTCCCAAAGCCAGTCCCTGAGCGTGTAGATTTGTGCGAGGTTGGGGAACAACGCCGACAGGAATTTTGCGACGAGGGATGGATCGGTCATAGGAGAGGTGTCGACGTCTAAAGCGATAAGAGACAGTTGTGCGACCACAGTCTCAGAAGGATCATCGGAAGGTGGGGCGATGGACACGTCGTAGGTGATAGTGAGGAATGCTAACTTGTGATAGTGCACGGCGAAGGCCCGTAGGCCATGGAGCGACATGCTAGAGGGATGGTGTTAGTCTATGCAAGCCGTCAAGCAGAGGGGTTTAGGCTTCGGCCATGCACGTGCCATATCCTCTACAGTGCGATCGTCTATGTCAAATCCAACGGGCGATGCGAGAGTAACTCGGTGAGATTCGTGAAGCGGAAGAGCTTTGCCAGAATGCGTCCACTGATCACATAATTCACGAGCGTATCTCCCAATGGCATTGGCATTTCCTTTTCATAATCCTCTGGAAGCCCGATTTCGAGAGTCCGGAGAGCGGGGTGCGACAGATGACTTACTAAAGTCGTATACAGTCTATGGATCGTAGATTTCGTCACCAACAGTGCGGCGCCAATACGGAAATTGACCAAAGAGCAGCTGGACAAAAGATGGACGAACTCGATGACGAATTCGATTGTTGTGTCCCCGAAATAGAGATCGCTGAGGGGGAGAACAAAGGGGGCTGTGAATCTAGCGGGGAGCGTCGTAGCGACTGCAACGAGGTTCCTAAATCTGCTAGGGCCTGAAGCCTCAGTGATCTCAGAGCAGGAAGCTGAGCAAGATGTTTGATCGCTGCTCGGTCCATTCCATAAAGGTCAAGGTCTTCGATACAGTCCAGACTTGAGACGATCTGCGCCAATACACCGCTGAGCCCATTCATCGAGGAATAGCTTCTGAAATGGAGCTTTTGTAATTGCGGGTACAGAATTGGTAGACCCAGCAAGGATGGGAGGTGCAATGTGGAAGAGGGAAGTAAAATGTCGGCGTTAACAACTTTGGGGCTAAGGAAGAGCCGAATGTATGGAAGAGTGTCGGAACAAAGACCAAGCTTTTGAGATTGGGGCACAGATGGTCGTGAGGAATCCTGGCGCTAATGTTTTCGAATACATCGGCAACCAAAGATAATTCGTTTTTCATGCGCCACAATTATAGGTCCAGCCTGTGAATCCGCCGAAGTATATACGTCAACGGAATATCCCAATCCGCCGGCTGATAGGACCAGTTATGCGCTAGATAAGGATATTTGCGCTCCGAGCATCAAGCCATAATGAGAACTCACAGAGATGGACTTTTGATACGACGGGCGAACCACAATTTCTTCTTCCGATAGATGCGATGGTAGAAATTTGAGCACGTTCACGAGTCTCTTGGTCACGCCACAAGAAATCCAAAGCAGGACCTCGAAAGGTCTTGCAAATTCTGGCAAGAGCACCAAGCCCTCTGTGACCGAGTTTCTTGTTCAGTTGCGGACCAGGTGAAGACAAGGACGTTGCAATTCTGCGAAGACTCGGATGAGATCGACAGTTTCAGCGATGTGGAAAGTGCGATGCATCTCGGATTCTCGTCAGCGCGAGCCCGGAGGATAGTGAGCCTCTGATAAACAGATCGCTCTAGGTGGCATATAGATTTTAGAACCTTTATCGCGCGGCATTGCAGTTGCAACAGCTTCGTACGAGTGGCAAAAAGTCAAGGACGATCCAAATCAGATGACGTGATTGCGATGAAGTGTCCGGCCTACCGGGCCGAACTTGCCGGCGGGTGTGACACCTTGCACAACCACCTTGTAGCCAACTTGCAACCACCTCTGCGCCCTCTCCTGCGACCGAATTTCAAGCTGAAATTCAGCCTCTTGGCCAAAACAGTTGGGTTTTCGAAGGGTTTCATGGATCGTTGGGTTTCATGGATCGTTGAGCCAAGCACTCTTGAAGCACTCAGAGCATCGACGAAGTTCGACACAATCAAATCTGCATACAGGCCCCGGGAAGAGGTTCATCAAACTATGCGCGCTATACACTCTCATTGGACCCTTGACCTTTTTTGCCGTTAGGCTTCCCGTACTCGTTGGACCATGTGCGTACTCCAAAAAGAATCCCTGAAAGATTGTCATCTAGATTCCGAGCCAGGTTTCAATACTATGTACTGCCACGAACGAACTTCTCTTCCAGATCCGCTGCATTTCCCGATGCTCTCTCTAATAAAAGTGATATCAGCAAGATATCAGCTTGTTTTCTTTTACTGAGCGGGGCCGAGGCTGGCAGGTGAACAGTGACCTCTATCACCAGATGCCCCAAAACGAATGATGGCAGAAGTAAACTGATGGCCTCAGGCGTAAGCGACAAACTGAAGAACTGCACATAAGTACGTCGATATGGCTGTGCATATTTACCCGTACCTTTTATGTTCAATGACTTCCCTTCGAGATCATGCATGTCGTGATGTAGGATGGATATTTTACTTCCGGTGGAATCAAGTGTCCTGATAACATTATCCTGGGATCATGTTGTCTGCTCTGAACCCTCCTCGGGGGGAGTAGTGTCAGTGTCAATCCGCAGCACGAGGCGGTTCTTGCCGCGTCCGATTCAAATGCTTCAGGCCAGCGGGGATGCACCGCCGGCTCAGCGCTTATGTCGTCCCTCGTTCTGGACGCCGTTCCTACTTTCATCCTTGCGGCTATGCTAATTCGCACACGCCATACTCCAACCTGCTCCCACGGAGCCAAAACCCGAGTCACCGTGAGTCTCCCCCAAGGAAGTAACTCGCACGCGTTAATCATTTTTCCCTCCATTCATTTGGGAGGTCGCGCTTGCTGTATTACAGCAATGGCGGATACAAAGACTCTGCTTCTACACCGCTCACGCAGGGCCGTGTATTAAGATGCGCACGAATAGGTTGCGCGTCCTATACTTATGTATCCCGGACATGTCTTATTCCTTCCGCCCATGCGAATTTTATTCCTCCTTCCACCCCCGACCCGGTCGACCACGCCGTTCTGGAGGAGGCGAGTAGGGCTGTAATAAAATCAGCGAGTCAGAATCCCGCGCATGATCTTCATTCAACAGTTCTTCAGATGGCTGCGGTAAGTTGTCTGCAGATCCGACGCTTTCCAGCTCATCGTTCTCGGACCCGATTAGCGGCGCATTTCTGAGCGGACCTGCGCCGCTTCCGGGGCCGCTTGTGCCCCTCCCCGCGCGACAGGTCGAGCTCCCAGAAGCAGCCCTTGCCCACCTGCGTCACGTCGCGAGGAATCTTGTGGAAAACCTTGTTCAAAGACAAGTTGTGGCGTACCGAGTTCTTTGTGAGCATGTGCACGCAAGTAAGCAAAGACGATGGGGCGTGGGGAGGCAGTAAACGGGAGGAGCCTAACCTTCCATGCATCGTCCTGGCTGTGTGCGTTAAACCAGGTGAAGCGGCTGACGAGGGCATCGCAGATGCCCTGAAGGGTGAGCCGTCGCTCGTTACTACCGTGGATCGCAAGTTTGATGAGTGTGGGCAGCGATGCGAAAGGTTTCTGCCCATCCGGCGGATCTGCGATCGCCCAGAGGTTGACGGAGACAGCAGGAGGGAGGCAGAGCTGACGGCGGAGATAGGCCGCCGCTTCGCTCTCGTCCGACTTCGTCTCGCAAGCCGTGCTTGTGCTCTGCCGCTTCCCCGTTTTTCTCGATGAAGAGGGTTCAACTTCCTGCTCGCTGTCCTGTATGCCGGGCAGCGAATGAGATCGGAGTCTGTGAGCAGATCGCGATCGACGCACGGAATTCAAGATATTTTTCAGGTAAAAGGGCCCTGTGAGCCTTCTGCGCGGTGCCGTATGCATCCGCGGCGCGTCCGGGTAGGGATTTGTGCTTGAGCTACTGGAAGAGCGTGGTCTATAGCCGTCGGGCGAAGGGTAGCGGTAGGGATGCGTTGAGGGCCGCCTCTGTGTGCATCTCTTGTGGGGGCGGAATCAGAGCTGTGGGTGACTCGCAGACAGATGATGCGCATCACCGCGCACCCACAGTTCCCGCCGGGCCATCATTTTGATGCGGCGGCGGATGCTTTTCGCTTCTTCGACATCAGACATACCGTGATGACAAAAATTCTTTCAATTTGGGATGTTTGCGCCGGGTTTGGACTGGATTCCGGTGAAACGAGCCTGGTCCACTAATATCCGGTATGTCGAGCAGCAATAGCATGCCACTGCAGTAGATGTCAGACCAAAAAAGCCCTTCGGCGTAAATCGGACTACACACGTTTGCCGTCTTTCAGCACTTTTGACAGCATCATGATTTTTTGAAAGTGACCGTGGCCGCGGCCATCTTTGTTCGTTGACATATATTTCCACAAGGTTGCGAAATAACAGTGGGGCAGCGATAAGAAGTACAACGAGCAAAGTCGGTAATAATAGTTCCGGGGAAACATTGAAGGAGGGAATCCGGGAGGAAGATCACGTATTCCTGATTTTTTGTCGCCTCCGCCAAACAAGAAACTCTGTTTGATGGTTTGGCTAGGGAGACTACTCTAAAGATCGAGCCCGAAGAGAGTGACGTGATGGTTGAATAATGCATACAGAACAATGATCTTGCTTGCAAGTCCGACCTATGGCGATTTCTATCTCGTTTCTATCTCGACTTCAACGCTTGGCTGCCCAAGAACTCTACCATGGATAGCAAAACCCTCGGTGTAATTGAACTTTGACGGATTACAGATGGTTGCGATACATGCGGGCTCTGATGAGCTCTTGAGAGGTACGAATTTGGAAGCCGAATGGATCTCAGACTACCACTCTCCAAGACAATTGTTGGCGGCGATGATGTTCAAATTACATAGTCGCTTTTGAAAAATGCGAGCGGCTTTCAACTTGATTACAACACCACTGTCTGCAGGCCAACCACTGATGAACTCCGCGGCAAGCAGCTGTTCCTAAGTTCTGTGAATTGTGGCCTTGATGGCTATTGTCAAGTTTGCCAGGAGAACATCCGAGCTCGGTTGAGTTTGGGATGGAGGAAGATATCCGTTAGGGAAATTTCTGCGTCTCTTTCGCTGAACTCGGGCCCGATGTTGGTATGGTGGGTCAAACGGTTTCGCCTGTTTGCAGTCGCGGCTAGTCACCGACACCGCGAGTTTGTGGGCCCGAATGTCGCAGATCAGTGCAGATCACACCGACGGCGGTAGGCTGCAGCTACGTAACCTGATAACGACGACAGGCTTGCCGATGCACAGCCCAACTAAGTTGAAACAAGTCTCCGTCGCTCCGAGTCGAGGCCTGGTTTCGTAGTACTACCCTTCGTCTTCTTCGACACTCGTGAGGCTTAATCCGCCCCTTGTGGGTTCTTTTGTCCCAAGGTTGGAGTTAATTCTTTCAACTCGACCCCTCCTGGGAAATTTAATAAACGGAACGGAAGAACGATCGAGACTGATGCCGTGATCCGTTGGGTCACCATATGATCGGCGCATGCAGCATACAACCGTCAACATCAACAATCGTTGTGACGACTTGCACCTGCTTACTACCAGCTCGCAACCGCGTCACAGACCTCCTGGTGCTGGTACCCGCGTCTCTGGCCTTCCTGACGAGTAACACCGGCATGTGTTACTGCGAACGGCAACTGTCGTAGCAGATCCGGATGTAAAGTAAGTAAATCCGTTTGTGTAAAGTATTCGAAGGTCGAGCCCCGGGCGATCCGGGCAGCCTCAAATTCTTTTCGTCCTTCTCCAGGTCTAATTTACACCCACCTCACTGGTCTCGATGGCGGGCAAGAATTATCCTGAGTAAATCCCGAACTTTCCGCAAAGTTCAGGAGACTTGCGGACGGGATTTCCCAAAATGAATGGATCCGCGTGACGTCAGACGGATTCATCGCTTTAACCGAGGGCCCCGAAGTCCCCGACAACCGAAAAACCGGTTGAACTCTGATGTGTTGGACTCGTAGGTAGGTGAAGTCCTTAATATGGACCAGCACCGTCGTAAACATGTGCCGTCCCCTCACCCTTCATCATGGCGTCGACCTCAAGATACTCTCCTGACCACGGCAAGCTTCCTCGGGGACAAGCATGTTTCAACTGCAGACGGCGCAAAAGGGTACCGTCCGATTGAATACTCTTCGCAGCCGCTCATTTCAGGGTAGAAATGCGATGGAAATCTGCCATGCAGTCAATGCACTCACCTGAATATTGAAGATGACTGCGAATACACAGACGGAGGGAAGCGGAGCCTTGCCCACGTCCTGCAAGAAGATATCGACCGCTTGGAAAATCGGATTCACCATCTTGAACACCCTCATCATACACCCAAGGTTCACCACGCCCTCCCACTTCATCAACCGTATCACGGTTCCCCAGGCTCGTCTACTAGTAGGTCGAGTACGCCTGCGCGTCGGTTTCTTCCCCTCTAAACATTAACGATTTAAATTTATAATCTTGGCAGGTCACGCTTCCACCAGCCGGTCTGACACGCCTACTCGTGCGTTTCTCTCTCTTTCTGTACACCCAGGAATTGAATTTCTTGTAGAAGTTTGGATAGCCGCCAGCGAGCCTCCTAAAGATATTATTGAGCAGCTGTATGTTATCGACGCAAATTCTTTCATACGAAAAATCTCAGTTCAGCTAGCATCGACACCTTTCTCCCATACTCGTCAGAATTCGGATTTTTCCTCGATTGTTCGCGCTTCCGTAATTCTGCACTACTGCCATTTCAAATCGGGAATCATGCCCGCCCCACACCCGCGCTCCTCTCAGCAGTATATCTCTGGGGCCTGCGGTTGTCGGGCCAACCAAACTTGATGACCCAAGAACCCGCATTCCTCGCCCGTGCGCTGAAGCTCACCAGCAAAGGTCTGTCGGATACACACCCACAGCGGGTCATGCACACGCTGCAGGCCGAAGTGTTGCTCTCGTACTTCTTCTTTGCGTCCGGTCGATCCTTGGAGGTCAGTTGTTTCCCAGCGCGTTCTGTCCACAATACTGAATGCAGACGCGATCCAGGGAAAGTATCATACCGCCGGTGCCGTTTTCTCTGAGCTTGAGCTCCTCTCTGCACCTGATTCGCTCGGAGAACCAGTCGTCCGCAAGAATCCTTCACCCTCCCGCCGACGCCGTCGAAGAAGGGGAGCGCATACAGGCCTGGTGGACGGTAAAGATCCTCGACGGTTGTTGGGCGGTGGGGCTCTGCGAGACGCCTGGATTTGCAAATAGGGATAGCCTGGCCATGGTGGACACCCCTTGGCCGCTCGAAAGTGACGACTACGCGAGGGTGAGTTCATTCAGTCCACGACATCTTTGTGTGTATTATACTAACATGAGATCTTTAGGGACTCCTCTCCCCGAACACCCGGTTCAGCCATACGATTCAGAATTTTGCCAACGGTGGTGCCGACTTTCGACACCGGAATGTCGACGGTTGCGATGCTCGCGAAGGCGTCCATTCTGTGGGTGCGTGCCGATGAACTCGCGCGCATGTGGAAGCCGGGTGAGTAACGCACTCTCTCAAATAATCGCCGCTCTGACGACTGAGTGATTTATCTCAGGCATGCCCAACGCAATCTCCGCTAAATTCTACGCCGATTTCAAGCAGCTCGATACCCTAATCGACCCGCTTCCGCGACTCTCTGGTGCCCCCAAACCAGATATCCCACCCGACACCAGCGATGACGCGGACGCTCGTCGTGGCGCACAGCATCGCGCATGCCGCCACGGTCCGGCTGCACAGCTTATTCGCGCACACAGACGCAACAGCGAAGCGCAAGCGGCTTGCCGCGGCGCGATCAGGTATATATTCCCGAGTCATTCAAATGACGTCCGCTGATTTTTGTAGTCCTCGGGATAATAGCTGCCGTTCCGCTTCGGCATTTCCGATACATCAATCCCATTATGGGGGTGCGTCCGCCCACAAAAATTGCTGATTGTTGCTCACACCCAACCTAGACAGTTTGGACCGCCGCCTGTGGAGTCTTCCTCGAAGAGATCCACGCGCTCAAAGCCCTGCACAGGGGGCCGCCTCGCGAAGAAGAGCTCAATCTGCGGGCATTTCTATCCAGGTCCGTGGCTGCAATCTCGGCTTTTGAGATGACTTGTCCGCTGTTGCGTATGTGGATCTAGTTTCCTGTTATACTATTGCGTCTGATTTCTTGAGTAGGATCCCAGATATCCCCGATGCGGGAGAGTTGTGGGCAGATTGGGATCACTGTGTAATTTATTTATTAGGTGTAACTGTATACATGTACTTACATCGAATTGCTTTCCTCGTACCGAAACTCCTGTTACTAACTCCGCACCAGGTGATGGTCCATCGTCGTTGAACCTGTCGTCACGTGCGGATGTTGAACATGAGGTTTTAATTCTGGGACTGTGACCCCCGGAGTCTGATTTACCCACAGCCCTCTTCTTAAGGAAGCTTCCATCCCGAAAAGCCCTGAATAGCACACAGGTTGAAACTTGAACCGATAGTGACGATGCCTGTTCGATTCGGGCTTGGGTCAGACACATAGACTTGGATGTTTTTGCGCTTATATCTAAGTTCGTGATTAGGGGTTTGGATGACATGGACATCAAGCGTTCAATTACATCTATTAGGTGGGATTCAGACTACCTATGCACCGTGAAACAGTGCTCGACTCCCCGAGCTTGCACATGGACCGAAAGTTACGACCTTTGAGGCCGACTCCACTCCGGGACCTACTAAGGGTGGCAGCATCGACGTGTCCTACCTTTAGATCCATCTGCACCCGGCGACACCTTAAAGAATTGTGTCGGGCTGATCAGCCGCTTGGACTAGAACCCAACGATCTACAAACTTCCGTTTATTACTTCTGAGACTTGATCGGTCGACACTGGCAGGAGCAATTGTCATATCTATTCTGAATCTCAATTGGAGGCCCCCACATGAATACTAATGGAAAAATATATTGAAAGCTAGTATCTCTGGATGTCAGCCGGATTCCGGAATTGGTTGAATTTCCGGACTCTTAGGCATCCGGCACGCAACGCACAGAGCTAAACGCGTCGTTGAGCCATCCGGGGATATCGGTGAAGCCTGGGTTCGCCCCCGCGTATATGCCGCCACTGCAATTCGTGTCTCTACAAAAACACCGCGTCAATCGTGGGTGGTTGATCAACAAAAAGAAGAGAACTACGCACGTATAAAACGCGCAAACCCATCCCGCGTCGGGTCCGAAGCTCGAGATATCGTCCTGGAACTCGGATGGCAAGTTCGAGCACACGTTGTTGGTAAATCCGTAGTCGGTGCAGTCGCCGCCGAAATTGGCATCGGTGCAGATGTAGACGTGGCCGTCAACGAGGGCGGCGTCGGGGGTTGGACTCTGCAGACCGTTAACACAGACAAATACGCAGCGGAAAAAAATCATAGACTCACGACGGGTGCTGCGCCGATTGCAACCGTTGCGGCAGTGGCACCCTGTGGCCTGTTAAATACCCGTGAACATGGCATGTAGAAATAAAATGAACTCACGGCGGATGCAGCACCGATGGCAGCCGATCCAGCAGTGGCTTTACCGATCACGGCAGGTGCAGCAGCGACCAGAGTCGATGCAAGAGCAGCTGCAAGGGCCACGAAGGAGGACTTGGGGGTGAAGTGCATGTTTGTACGAAGGTTGTTGGACTGGAGTCTGAGGTTCACGGTCTCTGCTGGAGACCTTTATACTGTGTCCTATTAATGGAACTCGCCAAGTGCAACCTCCTGCAGGAACGGTATAGGTTGAAAGAACACCGGTTTGTGGTCGCCGCCGGATCCCGATAACTTGCCGGGCTCAATTTGGGCACTGCCACGAACGACGGCTTATGGCCTTCTGCTGCCGAGAACTGGATCTGACTGTCTAACTGGCTTGCGTTGATGGGTACATTGAGTAGCGAAAACGCAGCGCGTCGTCGGCGCGGCCGACGAAGGGCTCTGGATGGTATATTCGACCGCGGACCGGTAGAGAATACAAGTTTGTAGGTAAAAGTAAAGAGAAATGTGTCAGGGAGAGGACGGTGGGTGACGGAATATAGTACACTGGTGAGAAGTAAACTGTCAGAGGGAAGAGAGAGCTAGGTGAGTAGAAAGACGGACCTGGCGAGCAGTGAACAGTAAGAGGGAGAGAAGAGCTGGAAGTTCCCCTGTCCCCTCCTGACTGCCTTGCTCCCCGGGTGTCCGAGACGATCGAGGATCGAACCACTCGCGCGGGGCGGTACGCTGCGTGTGCCGTGGAATGCACAGCAGGAGATACGGCAGCCCTCCCATTAGCGCTCAGAGTAAAGACTCCAGCATGGGCAGGCTGCGAGGCTCTCGCGACGTTCAAACTGTGGCCCGTTAGACTAGAGTAAACATATGTTTAAACCCGATGGTATCGCTTTGTGAGCTTGCGACTCATCAAAAGAGGACCTCGCCCGCCTAGCTCAATCGGATAGAGCGTCAGACTCTTACATATGTATCTCTGAAACCGGCGGGATCTGAAGGCTGCGAGTTCGACCCTCGTGGTGGGCTATTGGTTTTGCCCAGGCAGTCTCCGATGTTCCTTTTTTTCATGTTTTGAACTAGCATTTGATTCATCCTCTCAAACGCTCCCCCATATATTCGATCGAGCGTCGTAACATCGGAGGTTCGAGCAACTAAATTGGACGTGCATTGAACATTGTGGCGTTCGAATGGGCAGAATAGCCCATGCCTCCTGAGTCAATCGCAGAACAAATCATGAGGGGGACATTGAACAGGTGGTTGAATCCGGGTTCAAATCAGCGGATCACTTCGGCGATCATTCCATCGTTCTCCTCCAATTCACCACTGTTGCACCACCATCCCGCACTGAACCGTAATAGAGCCTGCACCTTGCCTCCAGAATTGGAGTCCGTGGCCATGTGGCCATACAGCATATTTTGAACCTCACTTTCCTTCCTCTATCCACGTCGCTCCGACTTGACCGAAGCTCCGGATCCACCTTTTGTGTTCTGCGGCATCATCGGTAGTAAGTCTCACCTCAGCAATGTGCTATTCTCTGACGGAAGCAAATGAAAAACTTCGGATCCGACGGATACATTGCTCCGACTGAGGCAACACACAATTGCAAGGATGGCCGTCATCGATAAGGGTCTAACTTTGGGGGTGAAGAATGGTTAACTCTGGAGAGGGAGGGGAGTTGGGAAGAGAAGGGTTGGGAGAGGGAAACAGACTGGGAGGGTGGTGGTGGGATGCTGACTGAGGTGAATTGTGAGGCGGAGAGGGAAGCAGACTGGGAGTGTTCATGGACTCACACCAAAGTGGAGCATCAGGCGAAAGCTGGCTCCTTGGCTTGCTTTAAACCAGTACTAAATTCAAGGATTCTATGGCAGGCGACTTGGGGGTGAAATCCTATAACAACCGAGGTACGAGGTTATAGTTATAGCATCTGTTTATAAGAGACTAGTGAAAACCCACCCCGTGCACTTTTCTGCGGCGGCAATGACGAAAAACAACCGGTCAACTATCGGCACCCGGCCGTGAACGCGAACCCGTTCTTTTTTTCTCAATCGGCATCCACGATTGACGCGTCCATACTGAACCCCGATGAACGGGGAATGGTTCTCGGTATAAAAGTCTCCACTGCAGAGCTGAACCTCAGACTTCAGCTCACCTCCAGTTTATCAAGCTTCTCTCCAGCCATGTACTTCACTCTCAAGTACTCTTTCGCGGCCCTCGCTGTTGCTCTTGGGTCGCTTAAGGTCTCTGCCGCACCCGCTGTGAGTTTTTGTCTTGCTCGTATTCACATACATCCGTACTCACCATTCAGCAGGGCCTGACCGCCGATGCCGCCCTAATCGATGCCCACGTTTATATCTGCACCGACTCAAACTTCGGAGGCGACTGCACCAACTACGGGATCACCAACAACGTTTGCTCGAACCTCCCTTCCGAGTTCCAAGACGACATTTCTAGTTTCGGACCCGATCAAGAGTGGGGCTGCATATTCTATACGTGCGTAACTCCATTTTCAAAATGTGCCCTTGACTAAGGTCTTGTGCCTTGACAGGGACCCGGAATGCACCGGCGCCGTATACAGCCAGGCATACCCTGGCGCGACCTTGGTTCCCGGGTTCCTTAACGACGCGTTCAGCTCTGTGCGATGCACGCCTGCCTGATCCTTCGTTTGGGCTCAGGAAATTCAATCCGATTCCGGGTGGGATGGAGCACATACGTTGTCTTTACACTCATACTCAGACTTCAATTAGGAATGCATGTTTTTTTGCGACTCAAATCATTTTCCTGCAGTAAACACTGGATATATACTACGATCAGTCAGATCTGGAGCCACACCCGGAGGCTCAGCGCTCAGTCGCCGCTCAAAATCAATAGACCACTTTGCCGTTCACTCAAAAAAACCCACATAAGCCGCCCGGGTATCAAGGGCACATTCATGTTCTTAACGTCCCAGTGCACACAGAGAAAATACTATATCGCGCTGGGAAGCTGGCCACACTAGGAAGCTGGCCAGATGTGAAATACAAGGGCTCAGACTTGATGATACTTTCCCCTTGTGCTTCCGTGGTGGAATGTGACCCATTGCGCACCTTGAGACCGATTTTCAACCAAAAGTGATGAGTTGATGAAGAGCTGTGCCCGGGTTGATCCCCGTCGGAGGGTGAGAAAATCAGTTTAGTTAACTCCGCGCGAACTATTTCGTCTCTTTCTCGTCCAATTCCTCACCAATTCGCGAGATTGAGCACTCTAAATTTTCTCCCAACGTTGGGCTCTGTCATAGACGTCCGGTCCACGCCTTAAATGGCCGCAGGCACGTACCAGTCTGCCGGTTATGATTGCTGCTCTGACTTACCGATCTCCATCTTCAACTCAAGATACCGACGCGCTCGTCCAGAAGACACTCTTCGAGTTTTGTCCAGGGCATTATATCAGGTCAAACTTCGATATAGCAGACTACACACTCTGCCAATCGATCACTGTCATGCTTCGTGGGGGAAAAAGGTATAAAAGAACACTTTTCACCCCGGAAAAAAGATCAAATGCCGGGTTCTCCGCAGACCCCTTCAGACGTGAATTTATGTGGTCAGGTATGTTCATTAACTTCCAATGAACCTCCCCAAAGCTTATTTTGGCCAACCATGCCCTATCACTGATGCCCCAGCGTCGTTTAGATCTCGGGAGGCCTTCCAAGCTCCAATTGGGGTCATAAACTATGTCGTTAACACAGGTTCACACCCTTCAATGCTCAATGACTGTGACCAGAATCCATTGGATGAACTCTTTATGCATCATAGTCAAGATCGCGGGCGCGTAATGGCCCGTAATAATGGCGCATTCGTGGTGGCCAGCTTCGGCATCATTTCCCCTTTTGGGAAGTCCCGAACAATTATATTCGCATCGTGCTCAAATCAGGGCGAAAAATTCTGGGAATATGCTCAATATCTTCCCAGGATGCGCGCCTATCGCATGGGTCAGGCGAAGCCCAGAAAAAGCCTGTATTAAGGCGAGAACAGGTCGAAAACCCTTAGGTGGCCAGGTTCCCGGCGCGATATAGTACAGCAAACACGGAAATGCCAAGAGAAAACATAAATTATGTCAATACTGTATGATACATGTGCGAATCTCCTTTGGATCGATTAGTTATAAATAATGATGCCTTTTCCCCTCTCCTCTTGCCTCCAGGTTTACTAGTATATTGGTGATAGTGGGTGTCGCTCGTCGTTCGTCGTTCGCTCCAGCCTTAGCATCATTACTTCTTGCTCCCCTCCCCACCCGCTCCTCCGGAGTCCTTCTCCTTCCACACCTGCAGCGCGCACTCGGCGGGCTTAGTGGGTGGAGCTCGGGCGTCGCGAGGTCGGGGTTGTGTGAGGTGTGAGTATGGGCCTGATCATTGCCTGCACCAAGGTTGGGAAGAGTCGTGACACTGTAATTCGTTGGGTGTCACTATATGTACTTGCGCGAAATTGGTTTCTTCGTACCGCCAATCAATCGATTGGGCTCATAAGTCCAGCGGTTGAACATGTCGTCACGTGCGTATGTTGAATTGAATGTTCAACCCTCGTTTCAATTGAGTCAAGAAAAGTGGGGAAAGAGAAAGAGCTTAAAACGAGTGAGGTTCAAATTGTCACAATATAAGTGGGGGGAACGTGATATAAGTCGGAGAATATCAAATGTGCATTTGGAACGGCATAAGAAAGGAAGACCAACTTATAATGACCGAACAGAACCGTAATATGCAAGGGTTGTACTTAATTGTGGTAGGAGGGAGGCGGGCCTGAGGTGTCTGCAAGTGACTCGCAGGCCAGGCCGTAGATTGGCGCAGCGGAGAGCCTCGCGGAAAGGTTCGTGTCGACCGTTTCGTAATTATCCCCGGTCGTGGACTCTATAGCTGGCACCGGCACTGGTGCCTTGAGATCGTCATTCCAGGATTGCGAAGGAGCGATCTCACCTATGGTACTGCCTTTGGTGAAAGCAGCGTCTGGGGGCATTAAAATGGTGCTGCGCACTTCGGTGAAAGGAACCGCCGTCTCTGGTGAAACTGCCCATGTTCGTTATTAGCTGTTAATAGTTCTTTGGAAGAGTCATCGTACCTGATAGGAAACGACGGCGCCGCATGCACCAGAAAATTAGAAGCAGAATCAACAGAATGATGAGTGCTCCCAGGACACCGCCGACAATGGCGGGTATTGGAGGTCCTTTGCGGGTTGCGGGGGCGGGCCCGGGCTGGACATCGGGTCTTACATTATGGGTCGGACTTGGCAAGATTCACTCACTTGATTTGGTTTGGTAACACCTGGAGTGCCGGACAATGATGGGGACTCGGCAGAAGAAGTCTCGAGATTCTGAAACAAACAATGAGTATGGAAATAAATAAAGAGATATACGGTCGTAATTACGCCTTTCCCTGAAGCGGATTGTGAGATGGACGGAGATTTGGATGAGACGGACGATGAACCCTGATAATAAATTAAAAGCAAGGTTTGAAGCTAGTATACCGGACTCACGACTGTGGATGAGGGATCGGAACCGGAACCAGATGTGTTGGGGGTTGAGGGTGTGGAAAGGCCAGAGGAGGCTCCACCTCCGGAGGAACCAGACTCTGGGTTAGAGCCTGGGGATGTAGATCCTGAGGTTGTCCCAGAACCCGCAGTTGAACCAGTCGAACCGCCAGTCGAACCAGTCGAACCACCAGTCGAACCAGTTGAACTAGAGTTAGTTCCGGTTCGACCCAGAAGACGTTGCTCCCTATTTTAGATCAGCATGCATCTATTTGGGATCCGGAAAAAACTCGCACCCCTCCGACACTTGCTACTTCACTGGCAAATCCTGACAACTGACTGGGGAGGTCCGGGCTGCTGTCTGAGGCAGTCGATATGTACACGGCAGCTACATCCTTGCTTTCGAGCTGCGAGATGACCGTGCTGTAAGATCCGGTTGTGGGCGAGTTGACCAGTGTCACAGATTGTTTGGATAGTGTTCCAGACATCGAGTCGGGATTAAAGGACGAATATGAGTCTTCGTAGGTGTTGATGAGATCGGCGATGGAAAAGTACGACGAGTCAGCAACCGTCTGGCCGGGGTCCAGACCGATCTAACGCGACGAATCAGCCGAACTCGGAAACGTTCAGGATGGCAGACTCACAAAATTGAAGCCTTGGGACTTCGCGTGGGAGACGTAGCTTTGATATGTACCCAGCTGGTTGGTCGTGGGCGAGATGTCGTCGAAGAAAATTCCGTGAGGGGCGAGACGAGCTAGGCCATCCTGCGTAGGTGTCGATGTCTCCGAGAACATTCCCACCCGTCGTATCGACGTAACCCATCGTAATTTGGTTTGCAGAGGTCGGTATCTTTGACACACATGTCTCATAGAGCTGGTCGAACGATCCTGGACCACTGTCTGGGTTGACAATGATGTACCATTGCGTGTTCGCATTGGCGGAAATACTTGAGAGGATGTTAAGTTAATAAGGGGTCACGGAAAGGACACTCACGCATCGAATACAGGCGACCACGCAGCACAGTTCGCACCGGGGGAGACGTACAATGGTAGCAGAATCTGTGTGGGATGTCAACCTTGCCATATTAATTCTGGCTCAAACAAAACACACTCCAAGGGCGTGGATGTATTGCGCGATAAAAAGCTGGATTAAAAGAATGGAAACGAGACAGCAGCACATCGAAGAGGAGGAAAGAGGAGCGGCTCGAATGGAATCCCATCGGCGACAGGCTTCGTTTGATTGATGCTTTCCAGGAAACACAGTTCTTCGAATGATGGGACCTCGTATCTGATACTGTCCCTCAGCTCGTGGGATGACATAGTGGGACGAAGCATCTCAGCAATTGCTGCTGAATCTGTATGGTCGCTGTTCTTCATTCAGTTGAGTCAAATCAACTGGGAGGATATTTAAAAACCTACCGATACATTCGAGGTATGCACCTGCGGCTGGTGAAGTTTTCGCCCGGAATCAGTTGTGAGAATTGCTGGTGCGCCAAAGTGGAGACCGATGTGACAGATGGGTGAGAAACGCAAAATATAGTGCATCAATATTAGGATACGAGGTCATACATACGACATTGCTGGGAAACGAGCATCCGAGTAGGGTCTGCTGGTGTGCCAAAGTGGAGACCGATGCGACAGATGGGCGAGAAACGCAAAATATAGTCCATCAATATTAGGGTACGAGGTCATACATACGACATCGCTGGGAAACGAGCATCCGAGTTGAGTCGAGGGTTGAAGAGCATCTCCAAGTCTTTGGAGGCACTTGTCTATCATAGTATGACAGTCGTGATCGGACAAAAGTCCGTTTTGCACTGGTGGAAACAGGTTTTCACGCGTTGAGCACGTTTTCCTGCATGGAAGCGCGTGGCAATGCGTCGTCGACAAGTTCACCATTCGTTTTGGGATCGTGGAAGGTTGAATGTAGTGTTATGTTGAGATTTTGACTGCCATTCTCCACGCGTCCCCCAATGCTCAGCACATTGGTGTTTTGCTCTACCGGCGCCGGCTCGCAATGTATTTTCGTTTGGGCCCAATCCGGCCTATATCGGCAGGGTACCTGAAGTCAGTGCAAGTCAAGCGGTTTCTGATTTCTGGGACAGATAAAGTTTAAACTTAGGTAGATGAGTAAAGAGGCGTACATACCGGAAGGAAAGGCAGCGGTTATGGGTTACGACCTCCTTCTTGCCATTGATACCCACGATGTTATACTTGAAATCGGATCACATGTAAGTGAAGGGCGGCGGAAATGGATCCATTTGACTATCACACCTGTGCAAGGTTCAACGGGGTTCAACGCTTCAGTTAACTAATCAACGCGGTGTCACGAGTGGAAGCAATTGCTACTCGTTCATACCATACTTACCATCTGAAATTGTTCTTGGTACGTTGGTCCACTCGTGGAAAACGGCGTTGAAATGCGCGGAAACAACGTTTAATGCGTGATTACGTGTTTACTTGTCGCATCGATCCGATAGTGCTGATGTATGGATGGATGGATCGTCGCGGGGGGGGAGTATATGAACCCGACAGTGGCGGGGAGTGGAATCCAACAGAAGGTCAAGTCGCCGCTGGTTTCCACTGCAGTTTCAGGACTCCATGCAAGTTCCACTCGAAGCGTCCACTTTGAACAGAACCATCTCAGGTGGCGGCTATTTATACTTTGGTGGCACGTACAATACTAATTGCAGGCGGTCCCGAACGAAGTAGAGGCCTGCCCCGACCTTGTCATCCTCCTTAATCCCCTCTCGAATATAGCCTGCATCCGCATGTGCGCCCTAGCTGCCAAGGGCGGGACGCCACAGTGAGCGGCTAGTCACGCACTTCTTGCGAGAGCGTCGGCAGAGGGGGCAGCGGGGGCAGCGGTGTCAGCGCGGCAAGACGCGCAGCCGTTTCTTGGTGCAGCACCTCGCGCTGGCGGCGGCGCGGCCCGCGCGGGGCTGGTAAGGTGGCGGCCAGCGTCGAGGATCTGGCGGGTGGTGGTGGAGAGACTGGGTAGCCAGGTCTCATGGATCCTGCAGTGCAAGAGGCAGAGGAAGGGAGGACAGTTGTTTGGTGCTGCTTCAAGTTCAAGCTCCGCCAAGTCAGCCGTCGGCAGGGTGGCGGTGGTCTTCCCGAAATGGAAGGTCGCTAATGGCGGTTCGGACAGAGTGGTCAATGTCACGCTTTGAGTCCCGCCACTATCGTAGAGAGTGACTGGCGCCTATCTTACCTAAAACAGAAACTGACCTCAAATTTCCAGTTTCGGGCCACCCGTACAATGGAATATTGATCCCAAAACCATATTCCATACATCAGCAATCCCTGATTTTTGCCGTATTTGCCGTATTTGCTGTATTTCCCAGGCTGTCTACGTAGATCTACGTATTTGCCCGTATTTCAGGCCATCCTATGTATTTGTCTGTATTACAGGCCATCCTACGTAGTTGCCTGTATTACAGGCTATCCTATGTAGTTGCCTGTATTCCAGGCCATCCTATGTAGCTGCCTGTATTCCAGGCCATCCTACATAGTTGCCTGTATTTCAGGCCTCCCTTGGTAGTTCTCCGTATTTTGAAGCACTGGTTATGTGAAAAATAATGACCAAATGTGATCACTCAGTTCTTACTCGGTCAAAATCACTCGCATTTGGGGTAATATACAGAGTATACAAATATAGTTGTCATTAATCGTAGCATGTCCACCACGAGGAAGAGACCAGAAAAGATGAGCCACACGTTTAGTCGACCTCGCCACTTCCCACACCCTTCCTGCCATCTCTGCCTGTCTTCTTACACATACTAACACCCTTCTCTGAGTTTCCGTTTTCATTCTGCTTCCTTGCCTTGGTTTGGAATGGGAGTAGGTGGGCCCGGGAGGTGCATGTCATGGGGCAGGCTGGACATGTTGGACACCAGATGTGGTGCATGCTGCACATCAGGTCAGCTTGAGAAACATAGATTTGTGCATGCGTGTGGGTCAAAAGTGTGAGCATCTGCTATGTCTTGCATTATCCAAGCTTGCCTCATCGATTTCTCTCTTGCTCCGTCCCCCCTGCTTTCCCCCTTCTCTCCTGCCCTCCTTTCCTTCCTCCCCCTCCTCCCCTCCCCTCTCTCTCCTTTCATCATACTAACCCACCCGCCCTCTTTGCCCCCCTCTCTGTCTGCGTGCCCTGCCTCGCATACATGAAAGCCGACTAAACTACGTGCCGTGCGCGCTTCTGGGAGCGGCTCCCAGGGCTGTTTGGGCTGCTGCTGTGGGGGAGCTCGAGCGGCGGAGAGAGCGAGGGCGAGGGGGCCGGAGTCGCTCAGGAGGAAGGCAGGGTTGTCGAGCTGTAGTATGCATAGAGGTTATATGGCAGGGGTGGCAAGGCCAAAGAAACACGCCTTGCGCAAGCAGGGCGACATCGGCAGTGGCTATGGCGGGATCAGTACTGAGTTTGCAAAGCTGGGTGAGGGCGTCCTGGGTGCGCGAGGACGGCCCGTTGCTGCTCAACGAACATTGTGAGCGCCTCGAGGCTGTCAAGCAGAAAAAGTCAGCAAACCCAAGTAAAAAGAGCGGGAGGACGTACATTGTGGCCCTTGTGTCGGAAGCAGCAGAGGGCGCCGAGGAGGCGGTAGAGACACAGTTCCGGCGGAACAAGATGAACACGTTCTCGGGGTGTTTGACGTAGTCATGGTCGCCGCGCTTTTGGCGGGGGGTGTCGTCATTCACAGAGGATTTTGCTGTGAGGGAACCTGCGGGGACGCCGGGGCGGACACGGGCGACAGGGTGCACGTGAAGGCATACAATGGCAACAGCTGCGCGGGGGGGCGGGGTGCAGGATTCATCGTGGTCGGGCAACGAGGAGGAGACGCGGTGGACAAGGCCAGCGCGTCCTCCCGGTCGGGTGCAGCCAGCTGTGCCACTGCGAGCTCGAGGCACACGACCTGCGCGTGGAGGGCGGTGAACTGCGCCTCAGTTGACTCCGTGTCGTTGTTCTGGTCTCGGGACAAAGAACGTGCAGAGTCTGCATGGACTTGAGAGTGGAGCGTGCTTGTGCATGAGACAAGCTCGCGCAGTGGGCAGAGGGCGGTCACAAGGCAGAAGAGCATGGTGGAGAGGGAGGCCAGGGAGCGCAGGAGGGTGATGCGAGGAGGGGCGTGATGAGGCAGAGGAGGAGGCCGAGCTCAAGGGTACAGGGGCTGCTACCTGCACTGTCAGAACAGTGACACAATGGGGAGGCACAGGGGTACCCACCGGATAACAAACTGGACCCGACAACAGCGCCCAAGGCCGTGGCATCCCCGGGGCGCAGGCATGCAAACAACGCGTCCCCGACCGTCCCGAGGTCCGGGTCTGCGCCGAGCTGCAGCTCGTCCTCGCCGAAGAGGCGGTCCCGTTTGTTTGCAGCCGCATGCGCAGCGAGTACAGGCATCCCGCCGGCAGGACATCATTTTTGCCTGGGAAGAGACTTGTGCACCATCGTATCAGCGTAAATGAGGAGCAGATGAAGGAAGGAATGAATGGATGTCAATGTGACTTACAAGACGACAAAGTTGAGCTTCCGCAGGTCGACAGAGAGCTGGAGGGAGACACACTCACAAATCAAACGCTCGACATCGTCGATCTTGAGCAACAGGCGGATGGTGTACTTCCCGGGTGTCGGTTTACTATTGGATGGCTCGACGCTGCATAAGGACCAGTCAGTCAACAGGCACACAATGAAGCAAATGTCAGCACTCACAAGAGTAAAAAAGGCCAGTGGTGCGCTGGCCGCAACCCATGGTGTAATGTGTAGAGATATTGTTGCGGTGGGATGTGCGGTGGCAAAAGAGAAGGGAAAGGGAGGAGGCTGTGCGGCGGAGGTTGACGTGCGAGGTGAATGAGCGGGAGGGCGGATGCGGAGGCAATCGCGGCCGCTGCTGGATGTTGTGCCACTGGTCATCATCGCCACTGTATTACTGCCATTCCCAAATTCTCTTAATCAGCTGACCCGGGCGATAACCTCGCACACAAAATAGCGAGGTGGCGCCCCGAGATAAGTTTCTGCGGCACAGGTGAAGTTATATTAGACAAGAGATGAGTGCCTAGAAGAGAGGGTGCACATACCTCAAATACCTGCTCCCCGGGCTTGTTGGATGTGTCGTCCACGATGACATATTTCACACCCAGCGAGTCAGAGGCACCCTAACCCGACCAAAAGCAATCAGTCTGCGAACCAGGCTAAGAGCACCACAACTCACCTATTTGCAGCCGATCCCCATTGACACGCCGTCGTCAATGTTTCATGTATGCCCCCGAAGATGATTTGTCTTTGAGGTGACGCAGTGAGAAACTTAAGAGGGCAGCCAAGTTGCTGCGCGTGGGGCGCGGGTGATTCCGTGGCATACAAGAAATTCCCTGGCTTTGAAAAAGGCAGGCTAATTATTCTATTTAAGCATTGGAGTTTTTACGGACGGACAGACCTGCGATGAGAACCCGGCTTCCCTGCCATTGCACTTTGCTTCAAGGCTCGTTTCCAGTCCCTGCTGAGACGAAAGATGAACAGTTAAGGCCCATGTAGATGTTCAGATTTTTTGCCACCTCAGCAACTTAAAGAACTACGAGCCAAAGGGAAAACGGTTGCCATTGGTGGAGGTATCCGTTGGAATGTCCCGTCCAGTTAATTTCGATGGAAAGGGAGTGGGGAACCTTTGCCAAGGCGTGGTGTGGTGAAAGAAGTAGGTTGAGGGTCACAATTGTCGCTCCGGAAAAGTGAAGGTGGTGACAGCCAGCAGCACACAAGTCGCTCAGTGGCGGTACACGGAATGCAGATGCTTGGTCAACATATGCGCATGCCACACACGTGCATAAAGACGAACCATGGCCAAATATTTGGCCCACCTCTCTTTCACATCCCTCGTCCTTCTCCGCCGTTCATCATCCCCAAGGTCCCCACCTACGCGTTTCTGAAGTGGAGATCCCGAATGTCATGCTCACTGTTATGGGTGCATCCCTCACTCCTCCATCCCAACTTGTCACTGACAGTAGTATCCGCCTGTAGGAGTCGTAATCGGCTTCGTCATCTCCTACCGCGTGATGAGCGGCTACGACTGCTACTGGATGAGCCGCACCGCCTGGACCGATGTCATCTGCAACGCCCGCACCATGGCCCACCTCATCTGGTACCACATCCCCCCCACGCCTCACCCTGCCTGCTGCGGTGCGAGTAATGTGCAGACCCCACAGGAGATGGGCAATTTCACGGCGGAGAAAAGGATGGCACTTGATTTGGTGGATGCATGAGTGTTTGGCTTTTGGTTATATCATGTTCGCGAGTGGGGGCTGGCCTTTCCCGCTCATTTGCCTCCTCTCCTCAACTTTTTTTGGGCGGGGGGTGCTTCTGTCCTTCCCCTTTGACTTTTACTTCGTGGCTCCTTTCTTTCTTGCCACTTATTTCCCTCCCATTCCGCTTTCTCAATACTAATTAATTCTGACACACAGATTCACCATCGCGCTGAAGCACCACCTGTGTGGCGAGCTGGGGATTTATTACAAGGATCTGTACAATCTCGTCCAGCTGTTGCATGATGTGCGTTCTCGTTTCGGTCTTTTCTTTGCTTTTCTTTCTTGTCGTTTTCATTTCTTTTGTTCTTAGTTTTTCATTCTTTTGCTCCTTTTGTTTCCATTGCTGCCTTTCATTTCAGCGCGTGGGGCGGGGCAGGCGCACTGCTGGCGGCCAAGGCGAGGCAAGGCAGATGGGGTGGCAGCGTGCGTGGTAGATCCCCACGTCAGGTGATACGCGCAAATGCGGGTGTGTGGAGTGCGTGGTTGTAGCCTGCACAAAGTGAGAACCGGGTATGATTTACAAGGGGTAATAGGATGTGCATACAGTGCACGGCGCATTGAGGTGTGAATTGGGTGGATCGGGCAGCTTGGGGGTGCTCGGGAGCGGCACCATGTGCTCGTGGCCCGGGATTGTGGGCTTATGTTGTCGCTCGCACTCGACGCCTGCCACTCGTTGTACACGGCAGCCACCCTGTGGTCGCCGCCTCAGGTTCGGGGTGCCGTGTTGTGCGCACAGCTTCGCCTGCGGCTCGGGACTGATGGCTGCGGTCATTTCTCTTTTGTTTCGATCATTTATTCTCATTTTCTGACTTGTGGCTGTATTCACTCACTCGCTTATTTTTCCCCATCTCACAGTTCACCGACCCCGAGAACTCGCGCCTGACGGTCGCGTCGGCAGTTCCTCCACCTCCAGGCGCTGCTGCTCCAGCTCTGCTGCAGGCCTCAAGCTCGGGTGTCTCCACCTTGACTTCGTGCTTGGGCGTCTCCACCTTGACCTCGGCTTCCTCGGCGACTGCAAGTACTACCTCGACCTCCACTCTCAAAGTCAGCACACACGCGACGAAACGGCCTTCTTCCACGCCTGCCGGCAGCCACGCCTCCGAGACCTCGATCCACCAGCCTTGCTCCCTGTGTCGAACCCCACGGCGGAGGACGGCATGCTGCGGGCGGTGAGGTGCATACCAGGTTCGCAGTGTCGCTGAAGCACCACCTGCGCGGCGAGCTGGGGATATACTACGAGGATCTATATGATCTTGTGAGGCCGTTGCATGATGTGCATTTTCGTTTCTTTCTGATTTAGCGGTTGATTCCAAGCTAACATTTATTCTTCAATCCCACACAGTTCACCGACCCCGAAAACCCACGCCCCGGCCCGTCGTGTCGGCAGTTCCCCCACCTCTGGGTGCGGCTGCCCCCTCCCCGCCGCAGGCCCAGGCTGCTGCATCCGGCTCGAGCGTGGTGTCTCCACCTCAACTTCGACCTCGACATCCAGCACAAGCAACACCTCGACCTCGACCTCCACGTCGGGCGTATCCACCGCAACCCTCAAAGTTGGCGCGCACACTACCAAACGGCCCTCTTCCACATCTGCCAGCGGCCACGCCTTGCAGACCTCGCTCCACCAGCCTTTGCTTCCCGCGTCAAACCCTGCGCCAGAGGACGGCGTGCTGCGACGTGTGAGCCTGGACATGATCCCATTTGCAGGTGTGCTGACGGGGGTGGGGCGTGGGTGAGGGGGGTGTGGGGGGTGAGGAAGGTTCGTTGCCGTTCTTTTTGTTGTTTAACGGTGCTGATGAATTCTGTGTATAGGACAATATGGGTCGGCATCGTGTGCGGGGGGTGGTGAGTTGTGTTTCTAGGTGGTGCGTTCTGTGGCTTTTCATTATGAACTTCAACTGATTATTGGTGCAGAAATCCTTTTGAACACCGGCACCTTATGACTTTGACATAGTCATCCAAGGTATGTGTGGTGCCCTTCGTCTCTGTTCCTAGGCTGACGGTGTTGTGTTGCGTGTAGAATTGGCTTGTTTCATGATTTCAAACCAGGTGTGCACATTCTTTCAGGTTGGCTTCCTGTTTTGTTAGGTAGTTGAGCCCCTGTTGCAGTAGTAGCTTCAATATCATGGTTTTCAAATTCTACGGTGCCCTGTCGATTTTGTGGTTATTTTGGGATGCTGGAAGCATTTTGCAAGCGATTGTGAGGTCTACATGAAAAACAGGCAATTACAGTGAATACAGGCAAATACAGCAAATATGGGCTCAAATACGGTGAAATACGGTGAAATACAGGGCACTACGTAGAGCGGGCCGAAATACGTGTGAATACGTACAGCGGCCATCAAATACGTACGTCTACGCAAGGGGGGACCTTCATACAGCAAATACGGTCCCTACAGAAATACGTAGGACTACGTAGAGGTACGTAGCCGACCCAGGGATTGCTGATGTACAGTAGTCAACCGGGAAGCGAAACACTACGTAGAAGCGAAACACCGGCTTTTACCTGGATCCCAGGCATCCAACGGGCCCCAGGCATCCAACGGGCCCCAGTTTTTGTGAGAGGATAGTTAGCCATGAGAAATGGCTCATAGCAAAAGGAATTGCGCAAAAAGGTTCTGTAGAACCTGTGGCAGATAACTTTGTGTTCGCTATTTTTTGGCCTATTTTGTTGGATATAATCCGTCGGAGACACGGTGTTTCGGGCACGCAATTCCTCCTGCACACGCGTGAGCTGGGGGTTTTCAAGGTCGTAGAACACGAATATAAACACCCCCGGGGTTGGATTGCAACGAATGGCGGCCCACAGGTTATTTTGCAGTGTTTCGCTTCCACGTGATTCTGCAAAATCGGATGTTTGTAGAAGAATGGCCGCATTCTCAATCAAAACACAACATTTGCCTATAAAACTATATATTGCCAGGTAGCCCCGACGCATCTCTATCGATCTATGAAGAGATCCCCAACAACTTTATGCAATCTCGGCCGGGAATTGCGAATTCGCTTGAGCGTTTCGCTTCCCGGTTAACTACTGTATTCCATACTATAGGGAGTGGAATATTCCCTTCTCCCAACCTGGGAACACCCAAAAGCGATTCCATATGGTTTGTTCCATACGATGTGATTCCTTACGAGCTACTCTACTGTACCGCAAATCAATCGATTGGACTCATAAGTCCGGTTGAACATGCCGCCACGTGCAGATGTTGAATTTAATGTTCAACCTCAAAAAATTTCGTTCAATTGAGTAGTGGTGAAAGAGGAAGAGCTTAAAACGAGTGGGGAAAGTTCAAATTGTCGCAATATAAGTGGGGGGAACGTGACATAAGTGATATAAGTGGGAGAATATCAAATGTACATTTGGAACGGCATAAGAACGGAAGATCAACTTATAACGACCGAACAGAACAGTAATATGCAAGAACTGTACTTAATTGTGGTAGGAGGGAGGCGGGCCCGAGGTGTCTGCAAGAGACTCGTAGGTCTGGTCATAGGTTGTCACAGCGTTCCAGGATTGCCGAGCAGTGACCTCACTTGTGGTACTCCCTTTGGTGAAAGCAGCACCTGGGTTCACCAAAATAGTGCTGCGCATTTCGGTGAAAGGAACCGCTGTCTCCGGTGGAACTGAACATGTTCGGTGTTAGCGATGGATGGTTCTTTGTAAGAGTCATCTTACTTGATGGCTGACGGCGGCGCCGCATGCACCAGAAAGTTAGAAGCAGAATCAACAGAATGACTAGTCCTCCCAGAACGCCGCCAACAACGGCGGCTATGGGAGTTCCTTTGCTGCTTGCGGCTACAGGCTGGATGTGGGGTCTTAGATTATGATTTAGACCTAGCCAGATTCACTCACGTCATTCGGATCGGCAGCAACTGGAGAGCCGGACGATGATGGGGACTTGAATGAGACAATGAGTATGGAAATAAGGGGATAAATGGTCGTAATTACGCTTTGCGTTGAAGCGGATTGTGATTTGGATGGAGACTTGGATGAGACTGACAATGAACCCTGATACTGAATTAAAAGAAAGGTTGGAAGCTGGTACGACGGACTTACGGCCGTGGATGCGGGAACAGAACCAGAACCAGATGTTGTCCCAGAACCCGCAGTTGAACCGGTTGAACCAGAGTCAGTTCCGGTCGACCCAGAAGATGTTGCTTCCTAATTTAGATCAGCATCCATCTATTTGGGATCCGGAAAAAAGTCGCACCCCTCCGACACTTGCGACTTCGCTGGCGAATCCTGACAACTGAGTGGGGAGGTCCGAGCTGCCAACTGAGGCAGTTGATATATACACAGCAGCTACCCCCTTGCTTTCGAGCTGCGAGATGACCGTGCCGTAGGACCCAGTTGTGGGCGAGTTTACCAGTGTCACAGATTGTTTGGATAGTGATCCAGACAACGAGTCGGGATTAAAGGACGAATATGAGTCTTCGTAGGTGTTGATGAGATCGGCGATGGAAAAGTATGACGAGTCAGCAACCATCTGGCCGGGGTCCAGACCGATCTAACACGATGAATCAGTGGAACTCGGAAACATTGAGAATGGTGGACTCACAAAAGTGAAGCCTTTGGACTTCGCGTGAGAGACATAGCTTTGGTATGTACTCAGCTGGTTGGTTGTGGGCGAGACGTTGTCGAAGAAAATCCCAAGAGGTCGAGAGGAGCTTGGCCATCCAGCGTAGGTGTCGATGTCTCCGAGAACATTCCTACCCGTCGTATCGACGCGTCCCATACTAACTTGGTTCGCAGATGCCGGCAGCTTTGAGACGCATGTCTCATAGAGTTGGTCGAACGATCCTGGACCATTGTCTGGGTCGATAACGATGTACCATTGCGTGTTCGCATTGGCGGAAATACTGGAGAGGACGTTAAGTCGATGAGCGGTCATGGGAAGGACCTTACGCATCAAATACAGGCGACCATGCAGCGCAGTTTGTGCCGGGGTAGACGTACAATGGCAGCAGAATCTGTGTGCCATGTCAACCTTCATATCGATCCTGGCTCAAACCAAACGCACTCCAAGGGCGTGGATGCATGGCGCAACAAAAAGCTGGATTAAAAGAATGGAAATGGCATAGCAGCACATTGAGGAGGGGGAAAGAGTTGCAGCCTGAATAGAAACTTATAATATCAGTGACAACCACCGTCATGATTGATTGATGCTTTCCAAACAGAATTCTTCGATTTGATACTGCCCCTGGATGACATACTGACCTGTAGGCTGTCACCTAAGATGTTCATTTTGCAAGGTGTTCATTTCTCGGCAATGATGGGAAAATTACCATATATGGCAGTTCAGCAAATGCCGGGCCAATTTATTTTTCCTGTCACCTAGGCCAAAAATGTTCAGTTCACGACCCTCTGTCGCCTGTCACCTGAACATTTGGTCGAAATAGTACAGTAGTGGGATGGAACATCCAAGCAATTGCCGCGGAATCTGTATGGTCGTTATTGTTTATTTAGCTGAGTCAAATCGACTAGGCGGATGTTTCGATAACCTACACCGATACCGAAGTATGCACCTACGGCTGGTGAAGCTTTCACCTGCTGTGCGCCAAAGTGGAGACCGAAGTGACAGTCACTGACAGATGGGCGAGAAGCAGAAAAAATAGTGCATTAATATTAGGATAGGAGGTAATACATACGACATCGCCCGGAGACGAGCATCTGAGTAGGGTCGAGGGTTTGAAGAGCATCTCCGAGTCTTTGGGGGCATTTGTTGCATCCGATAGTGCTGATGCACCGTCGCCTCGAATTATGGTTTAGATGAAGACTACATCCACAGCCAGATCAGAGACGATTTGATTCGGGAATAGCGGTAAACTGACAGTTATCGTGATGGCCTGATATCAATGTCGAATTACTGCCAGGAATAATGCCAGCAGTCTTGGATGCAGGCGAAGAACCTGTCTAAGACCCAACACGTTTTTGAAGCGGTGAAAGGCACATGAAATTATAGTAATCGAAGATCGAGAAGCACAGGATGGGGAGGGGCGTCAATGCATAGATTCGGAGCTGATTCAAGTTGTGCATATCCCAGAACAATCGCATTGGGATTTATTGTACGCCGCAACGATTGAACGCATGCTTGGTATCCCGAGGCCGTGATCCTGGTCCACCTAGGACATGCTCAGGATTACTTGATAATTGTGTAAATATGGTGGTCGGGTGCGCTGCAATGCGGCGGATCCAGTGCATCAGGATTCCAAAAACAGCGAACGACATATACTTAACCGGCATTTCGAAAAATGAAGTCAGGTGCTGTCCGCATTCTAATAGAGAGGTACGACGACCTGCGGATGATAGTATGTAATGAACGCGGATAACGCACTGAGAGAGAGCCTGGATGCAGGTCGTTATTCATGAACAACAACCCGCAAGAGTGCTGAAGAGAGTCCAACGAGACTCCGGCGGCGAGAAAGCATTGTGTGTGAACGGAGGATGGCAAGCGAACGCGATATAAGTAATAGACGCTTTCGCACCAGCAGGTGACCTGCTGGTGCTGCAGGCCGCGAACCGGTCGAAGAAACAGGAGTAAAAGTATCCGGGTATGCCGCTCAAATCGGGAGATAAACGCGGGCAAGAGAGAAGCAAAGTCGCGATGCAGGCACGCATCAGCAAGCCCTGTGGCAGTGCCCTGTCCCGTCTTCTTCTTTCCGCCCGCCGGAACCATTTTCAATCGTTCGCCATGCGGGAGATAGCAATCTGCACTGTTTTGGCCGCCAAGCCGCGCATGCTGTCGTCTGTGACTTATCGGGACCAGAGCTCGGTGTGAATCATGCTCCGAGTCTTTTCTTGGTCTTTTCTAATTCCCCACGATGCAGTGAAACAACTGCCAGGCTCGAAAGCTGACAGTTGACAGTTCGGCGTCTCTATTCTGGGATCCGCCTTGCAACGATGGCTGTGGATCATCATAATTTGCTGTACGGCAGTCCTCAATCAAAACAATTGGGCACCTCGCTGGCTGACTGGCTTATTCTTGCGTTGGAGACCAGTAAAGCTGAAGCTCTCAAACGTCCTTGTAAATTCAAGAATTCGGGACTCTCTGGCCGTTGAATAATCGATGGCCAACTCTGGCGGAATTTTACTCGGATTTTTTTCAACTCCACCTCAACATCAAGCGCTGGACTGTCAGCTGGACCTAGGGCCGCCTGCCAACAAATTGACAGTCGGCAGCGATACACCACCGCATTAATTGCTGGGCGCGATCCCCAATCGAGAACAACGCGTCTATAATTAAGGGATTTCTCCCCTGACGAGCCACTCTCGCCCGCCCATGAACTGCCAATTCTCTTTCGGCCCCAATCGATCCTACTTTTGCAGCGCTGGAGCCATTTACGCATGGTGAGCTGAGTGCTGTGCGTACGCAATACCGGGCTGATCAATGCAGGAGCCAAAACTTGCTTCCTCCGGCGCTAGCGCGCCTCCTCCAAGATAGCGCCCACCCTCAAGCCCTCGATATCCCGTACGATGTCGCTTTCCCGATGGAGTTTGGCACCTATGCCTTGTGCTGGAAAACGAAGAGAGGGGAGGACTGGTGTGAGGGTGCGTTGCGTTCCCATCTCTTTGCCGTTCTGATTCGATACTTACCTGTGTACAGACGGCTGCCTCGGCCCCTACTACCCGCGCCTCGCCCGCTTCATCAAGAACGTCGCCACAAAAGGAGCGCACACAACGCGCACCGTCTTCGGCCCCAACGCGAGCTTCTTCTCCATGTCGCCCTCGGGCTACTGCTGGCAGAACCTGTCCCCCCAGCTCGAAGACGACATACACGCATGCATGAAGATTCGCCGGCCGACGACTGTGGCGCTGGGTGTGCAGGGCACGTACGTCGTGCTGTACAACGACGGCGTGATCACCTTCGACCTGCGCGGGCAGTATCAGCTGGTGGAGGCGATGATACGCAACACGCAGGAGGCGGCACGCAGGCGCGGGGTTATGGTGCATCCACTTCTTGTCCCAATCGCTCCCGCTAACTATTACTCCCTCTCCACAGTACATCGCCCTAAACCCCTTCGTCGCGGGCGAGTTCTACGCGGTCTACGGCGACGGCTCGGCGTCGTGGAACTTCCCCACAGCGTGGAACGCAGCCGTCACCGCCGTAAGCCGCCAGATCAAGGCCATGCCCATCCCCGCGCCTGCGAAACCACAGCCGTCGCTGCCGCCGTCGCAGGCGCAGGTGTCGATACCCGAGGCAGTGTCGGCTGGGGGGACGGGGGCTGCGTCGGCCGTGCAGACGCAGGCGCAAGCGCAGTTCAGCCCGCTCGCGCCGATGCCGACGGGCGGGAGCTTCTCGAGCGGGTCGAGCTTCGCTCCGCCGCGTCCGGAGGGATGGCTGCGCCTGCGGCGGGACATGCGTCGTCCGTCCAGGCGCCGGCACAGTCTATTTACACCCCACTCGCGTCGATGCCTACGGGCGGGAGCTTCTCGAGCGGGTCGAGCTTCGCTCCCGCCGCGTCCGGAGGGATGGCTGCGCCTGCGGCGGGACATGCGTCGCCCGTCCAGGCGCCGGCACAATCTATTTACACCCCACTCGCGTCGATGGCCTACGGGCGGGAGCTTCTCGAGCCTGTCGAGCTTCCCCTCCGCGGCACAGGCGTCTCCGAGCGCGACCACGGCTACGAGCGGCAATTTCCCGAGTGTCCCCTCCGTAACACAAAACCAAAACCATCCTGCGCACGCCCCGATGGCGTCTGCGGCTCCGGGCGGGAGCTCCTCGAGCTTCGCCTCGGGCCCGACACACGCTGCACCACAAGCCGCTCCTGCGTCCCCTGCCCCTGCTACCGGTGGCACAAGCTCGAGCTTCGTCTCGGGCCCGGCATACTCCCCCGCTCCTACTCCCGCTCCGGCCGCGTCTGCCTCTATGGGCGGCACGTCGAGCTTCCCGTCTGTAGGACAGGCGTCTCCCGCCCACACTCCGACTACGGGCGAGACCACTTCGAGCTTCTCAAGCGCAGCACACATGCCTTCCCCTCACACCCCGATCCCATCCACTGCTACGGGCGACGGCTCCTCGGGCACGTCGAGCTTCCCATCCGCAGGACAGGCGTCTCCCGCCCACACCCCGACTACGGGCGGGATCACCTCGAGCTTCTCGAGCGCAGCATACACGTCTCCCCCTCACACCCCGATCCCATCCACTGCTACGGGCGGCGGCTCCTCGGGTGCGACGAGCTTCCCATCTGTAGAACAGGTGTCTCCAGCCCAAACCCCGACTACCGGTGGCACCGGCTCGGGCTTCGTCTCGGGCCCGGCATACTCCCCCGCTCCTACTCCCGCTCCGGCCGCGTCTGCCGCTATGGGCGGCACATCGAGCTTCCCATCCGCAGAACAGGTGTCTCCTGCCCAAACCCCGAATACAGGCGGGACCACCTCGAGCTTCTCAAGCGCAGCATACACGTCTCCCCCTCACACCCCGATCCCGTCCACTGCTACGGCCGGCAGCTTCTCGGGCGCGTCGAGCTTCCCATCTGCTAGGACAGGCATATCCAGCCCAAACCCCGACTACGGGCGGGACCACCTCGAGCTTCTCAAGCGCAGCATACACGTCTCCCCCTCACACCCCGATCCCGTCCACTGCTACGGCCGGCAGCTCCTCGGGCGCGTCGAGCTTCCCATCTGTAGGACAGGTGTCTCCCGCCCAAACCCCGACTACGGGCGGGACCAGCTCGAGTTTCGTCTCGGGCCCTGGCACACTCCCCCGCTCCTACTCCCGCTCCGGCCGCGTCTGCCGCTACGGGCGGCACGTCGAGCTTCCCATCTGCAGGACAGGCGTCTCCAGCCCAAATCCCGACTACGGGCGGGACCAGCTCGAGCTTCTCCAGCGCAACATACGCGCCTTCCCCTCACACCCCGATCCCGTCCCACCGCTACGGGCGGCGGCTCCTCGAGTTTCCCGAGCTTCTCTTCAGGCTCGACATACGCCGCACCGCAATCCAGCCCCTCTCCCGCTCCGACCACGGGCGGCACGAGCGTCTCCTCAGTCGTGGGACACGCCGTCGGGGCGGTCGCACAGGAGCTTACGCCCTCGAACTTTGCGTCCCCAGCCGCATACGCGCCCGTCCCCCAATTCACCTACGCAGCTGCACCCGCCGCTACATCCGCCGGGCAAACTCAATTGCAATTCGCACCACAAAGACCGCAGGTGCAAGCACAGGCTCCGCAACGCCCGCCCGTCAGCGTGGCCGCAGCGGGGCAGCCGCAGCCTGCAGCCTCGAAAATCAACTGGCAGGGAGGGCTGTCGATGGGGCGCAAGGCCGCGGCGCAGGGGCTCAATAAGATCGCAAACGTGCTCGGAGGCCAACCGGCCTCAGTCTCGCCCCTTCAACAGCAACAGCAAGCGCAACAGCAGGCGCAACAGCAGGCGCAACAGCAAGCGCAGCAGCAGCAGAACGCGCTAACTGCGCAGATCCTGCAGAACGTGCAGGCGTACCAGAATGCGCAGGTTGCGCAGAATTCCACCTTCGGCTATCTTCCAAATGCTGATGCCAACAACGCGAATGGGAACACAGGACTCAAACGCAGGCTCTATGTTCGACTTTTCGAATATCCAGGCGAGCTTGCCTGATTTCTCGAGCATCCAGGCGAACCTGCCGGATTTCTCGAATATACAGTCAGGTCTACCCGATTTCTCGAATATCCAGGCGAATCTGCCGGATTTTGGGACGACGATGCAGGAGATGGTGGTGTCGGAGACGGTATATGATGGTGCGAGTGGGGATACGACGACTGTGACGGTGGATGCGTGGGCAGTGCAGGATTCCGGAAATTTCTAAATCTTTGGGGTTTTGGGTCGTTTATTGTATTGTATGTACAGGATATTATTGGGCAGCTTCTGCATCGTCTGTTGAAAGCCGGACATAATGTTGTTCAATACAGGCTTTGCATCGAATATCCTCCTTCATCCAAAGAAATCCCGGAGCTCATCGTCGCCGTACCATTCCTCCTTAGGCTTGGTTGAACCAAGTTTGAATCATGCTTGAATTGCTCACACTTCGAAAGACGATCTATCGGCCATCTTGGGATTCAACGTTAATATTCAACCTTTGGAGACTTACTCTTGCAGCACTTGGGATTGTACTTCTGTCATCATTTTTATTGCGGAATCAAAGAAGTAGACGCGTCTCTTGCGAACGGAAGTTTAACGATCGACGTTCGCCCAGTTGAAAACTCACCACGGCATCTGCACGTTGACCTGACTCGGTTCTTCAAGTCATCGGAAATTTAAACAGCGAACGTTGCGCGTGAGTATGTATATCGACTCTCAAATCACGCATCCAAAATCCAGGTTGAAAGAAATACATCGGTTGAATATTCCGCGGCAGTTTTTTTACGACAAGAAACCAATTCATATCAGCTCGTACCACTCGTGCTCCCATTCCTCCCACCCCCCGGTGTATACCGGTACCCATACCCACACCCCCACTCTGCCTGGCACCAATGCCGGAATACGATGGCGGGGGGAACGCGGGAATGTCAGCGGTAAGGGACTCCGATTCCCGCTGTGTCATCGGTGGTATCCCATGGCTCGCGGATGAGGCCGGAGGCGAACTCGGCGAGGTTACTCGTATTTCTCGGCGACCTCCTTTACCGCCGAGCCCGTTTTGCATGCCCGTCGAGCTGCATTCTTCGAACGGTGTCGGTGCGACAGCGAAATCTTGGCCCATCTCGTCCGGTATTGCTCGATCCATTTCGGCCTGCTGTGAATTCGGAAGCCTCTGCCGTCTTATGCGCATATAGATCAGCAGAACGCCTATGAAAAACAGGATCGCTCCTAGAACGCCACCGATGATTGCACCTAGATGTGATTTGCTGGACGTGGTGGACTGGAGACCAGTCAATTATTTCGTTCGACCCTAAACAATAGAGTACCTGATTGGAACTGGAAGCCGGCGGCGTTGGCGATGCCTGGTGGCCGCAGAATCAACAGGCATATTTTGAGGTAAGGTGGACGACACCCACAGTTTTCGAAGCGCTAGCGCTAGTCAAGCCAGTCGCTGTCAGTGGACCTGAAGCCGAACTGGAACTTGGCGCTAATGTCTTAATACAAGTATCTCAGACCCGATTGACAGTATAACCCTGGAGGAAATTCCACCCACTCCTATCTCACTGACAAGCGCGGACCACTGACTCGGAAGGGCCGAATCGGTGTTTCCCTTGTCCGTAATATACACTGCTCCTACTCCCGAACTGTCGAGCTGCGATACAAGGGTGCCGAATGAATCGTTTGCCGGCGCGTTGGTTAGGACAACTGATTGCTTGGACAGCGGGGTGGAAGCACTGTTCGCCAGCGACGCGACGTCGAATGCGGAATAGAGGTACTCGTACGTGTTGATTAGGTCGACTAGAGGGAAGTACGATTTGTCGGCTGCAGCGGCCGGGTCAAGAGCAATCTGTGCATGTACAAGAAACGGTGTCGATGTGGCGGTATGAAGAAAATTAACGACAACTGACGAATGTGAAGCCCGCAGACCTGGCGCGCGAGATATAGTTTTTATAGGTGCCAACGAGACTAGCTGTTGCAGAGACATGGTCCAGCATAATGCCATTAGGCCGGTAAGAACTGTTCCACGCGGCGTACGCGTCGATGTAGGAATTAACGGTTGTCGATGTTGCAGTGTCAACGTATCCCAAGACATTTGTGCTTGTCGACGAGAAGGACGAAGGGTTGGAATACACGCGCGGTAGTTTGCGTTTGGCAGAAAATCGCTGGAGTTTGGACTGAAATCTGGGTTGATAACGATGTAAAAGTGCACGCTTGGGTGGGCCGTGATACTAAGATAAAGTTAAGCTTGGGGAAATGAAGGAAGCAGAGAGTATTTTTTGGCTAACGCTGATGAAACAGGCGTCCATGCAGCGCAGTTGGTACCAGGTCCCAATCTAAGCGGGAGGATCACCTAGGATGTTTCCAATAAGTATGTGAGATCATCTTCAAGAGAACGTCCAATTCACGTACTCCAAGACCTCGAACGAGCCTTGTCATTGAGGAAGAGGATACTGAGCAGAGGATAAAGCTGCATGGAGTGAGGAGAGAAACTAAAATGTTCCCGGTACGGAGATTTCTTGATTAATGAAACTCTTGGCCGAGTCTGAAATAAAGCAGATCCTTACCATCGTCCACGCGCACCCCTGACGGCAGAGCTGGTGCATGACAATGCCTGCGGTAGCGGACTGTCAATAAAAGACACGGATCGTTCTCCACATCCTACAACAAACTCGCAGTCTGCACCATTCGAAAAGCATTCGAATTTCGGGGGACATCCTCGTCGAAATCCACCTCAGTCTCCTATGGATGGGAGCCAGGTACGAGGGGCTTGAGGACAGGCGTTGCCAACGTCGACAAGACCACACAGTGGCTTACGTCACGCATTCGATCTGACGCCGAATTCGGTAATTGCCATTCCTTTTTGGGATTCCTCCTTGTGTTATTATTTTGCGAGGTGTTGCCAGGACTTTGCGTCCGAAATTGGTTCCCAAAAATTCTGAATGCGCACTCGCACTGTGATGAGGTTGGAACGATCTCTGAAACGATGTACATACAATCCCGAAGACGCTTGCGTCTAGCACATACCTAACTAGAAGTACAACATGAAAACTCTGCTACAAAATTTGTATAACTTCTTCCCAACTGCTGCCGCACCAAAGAAAAAAGAAAAAGACAGTGCAACAACGACCTCAGACTTCGAATTTACTCCCAGAGGTCGACTGCCATGCGTCCTGGGGCATTTGTATCAACATCACTTTGCCTTCGCTCGACCTCAGTGAGGATTGGGAGATGACGGTGGAGCTGGCATTCGTGCCATGGATAGTCGGCACCGGCCCGCATTTGTCCGCTATCGACTTCTTCAACGCGACGATGACCAGCGTCGAGGTGGGATACAAGGCCTTCAAACCCGAAAATAGTTAATTCCTATGTACCGGGACGGCCGCACGAAACCTGCTCACCGCTATAATCGTCGTCGACTCGGCCAATGCGTTAGACGCATACTGCACAGACGTGCACCGACTGCAGTTGCCCCGTCGCACTGGCTCGACATGTAGCTTATGACGGCGACCACCAGCTGCCACGACAGGTAGAGCAGCCCGGTCTCGATGAGCAGCATGAACGCGCTGTTGACGGCGTTGGAGGACTCCGTCCCGCGCCACGAGTGCGGGTTCCGCCGCTGATATGTCCTAATGCAGAATTGTATTGTCAGTTAGAGCTGGATCCGAGAAAGCAGGTCGAGCCAGCGACCGATGTACGCGTATTACGCACCAGGCTTTCCACGATATCGCCGCAGTTGCGATGAGGTTGGTGCCGAAGCTCAGGAACGAGGCTACCGTGGAGAGAATGAGCGCGCGCTCAAAAGGCCCGTCCGCGGGTTCGCCGATGCTGTTGAACAGGGCGAGGGCTGGGGGGAATCGATTGGTTAGTGCAAGACGGTCTGAAAAGATTCTGCACTGGCGTACTGCTAAATGAGAACAACAGGAATAAAATTCCAACCCGAACAACTTTGTTCGGATACAGCACTAGCATCCGCCACACAACTATCGCATCGGCGGCAATCAACTTCAGGAAGAGGTAAGTTGTACCGCAGTGCCTCAGAGATATAATTAAGATGAGCGACGCACGTTCATATTTCGAGGCCACATGAGAATCCGTGCGCGGACGCCTCTGTTGAAATAGATACCGACGATGGTGCCATCGAGAACAGTCGCGGACCAGAGGGTCACGGTTAAAATGGTCGACATCATGAACATGAATACGACAGCGGCGAGCATCACTAGGATGCTTCGTGTGAGCCGTTTGCGACTGAAAAGGTGTTGGTTTTAGTAAAGCGATTCTGCGCCAATAAGTAGATAATATCACTACTCACAGAAGAGTATATATGGCGGCTGGGAAAACGATAAGGTGCATGCCTGCAAACGGTAATTTCTCTTCAGTTCCGAGACCTACGAGCTCGGTGCAGCTGGGCTCACCGTATAGCACCCCGACGAAACATAACGAAATGGCTGCCGGAGGAGAAATGGAAGGAATGTCGGTCACCATGGCTGCAGCGCTAGCGCCTACTACAGGTGAAGGGAGAAAGAACGAACGAACGAATAGGGAAAGAACGAACAGGGAAAGAACGAACAGGGAAAGGACGAACAGAGATAGGACCGGCTTCGAGGACGCCTTATAATAGAAAATTCTCACATGACCAGAGCCGTCGTGCGTGTGTGGCGATCTTTCAGCGGCTTGTTCAATTTTGCACTTCTATCTGTTGGTAGGCAACTGAACAAAGATGGATAGACCTTAATTGGACGCAGCTCTCACCGAGGTTATCACTTGACAGATACAACAGATCGCGTCCACTTAGTTCGAAAAACACCCGAAATTGAGTAGGTCTGAGTCGATCAGTGCGGATCGCACTTTCCGGATGATCATGATCAAGAGTTGTTCCTAGGTAAGTACCTTCAAAGTTGACAATGAGAATACATGGTTCTTGATGAGCGGGCCGTGTCTCGAGACTTATGTCTGGATAGCAGATTGCCGCCCGACTATTAGCCAGATCTTTCAAGCTTGGCGGAGACTCGAATTACGCCAGGCGGCAAAATCGGGGATAATATTCTCGTCAAAGCAGTTACGAAATACAATGGCGGCAATATTTTGGAGCATCAAGAGTCTTGTGTGAGTCCTGTAGTGGGACGCGATTCAAAGAGGTGGTTTGGGCAGTTGAATGCCAGGAACATCGCGAACGGAGGTTTCAAGTTGGTTGAAGGAGGCTGGACTCTGGAGCGGCTGTGGAGCCTGAGGACCGCCGGACCAGAGTCCGTATTCATCAGAATATCAGTGCGAGGAAAAGCTGAAGACCAGACAGGCGTAGTTTGAACGCTAGAATACGACTCACAGAGAAGAGCGGATGGACTCATCACGGTGATCAGTCAGATCACCGAAAGTGCCCGAAGGACCCCGTGACACCGTGATGCCGGCAATCCTCTTTCTGACAACGACCTCCGTCAACGGCTTTCATGAGTCTCCCCAGTAATGTAGAACCGTCTACACCAAAAATAACTCGTTATGTCGTCCAAAGGTTGGGTCTTGTGCTAGAAATTCGATCTTCTGACTTTGTGCATCCAGTTCGGATGTTCTTGAGGATCTGAAAGTAAATGTCATGCTGGAGAACTCGGACAAGGTCGTCTGGTTTAAGGTTGGAGCACTTTATCTTTCTCCTGGTTATATTCATCGGATTGAAGGAGCGCTTCCTGGAAGAAGAAGAAATCATTGAACATTTCGTTGTAAGTACATATACCTCCGTCTTTGGCTTTTTGACATCGACGGCGACCATGGTAAAGCATAATGAATCGCAGAGGATTCAGTGGACAATGCACCGCCCTCGAAATGGGTGGTACATCCGCATCCGCTCTCCAGCCTTTCCGCCTGGTAAGTGCATTGCATATGGTTTCAGTTGCTACGTATTAACTGAAGGCAGGCGCGTTCATTCCGCTTATTCCGCCACTGCCAAACTCGCTGCACCCATCCGGCGCGCTTCTGTTTTCTTCGCGCACAAATATACCCATTGCCCCGGACCCGGACGTATCCGCCAGAGCGAGCACGTCCACGGCCCACTCATACCCACCCACACCCCCGCCGGCGGTGGTCGTGCACCCGCCTACCCCAGCCTCCGTGCAGGCGAAGCTGGAACAGGCGCAGGGAAAACAGCCACACCACCCGCCCCCGACGCAGGTGACCGAGTTTGTCGTGGCGCCGTATGCGTCCGAGGTGCTCAAGCCGGAGACGTCGTTCTTCCACCGCGCGTTCTCCCTGCTCAAGAGCTCGACCGCGGGTCCCTCGTACTCATTTACGCTCGCGCGCGTCGCGCCCGCGTCTGGGCCAATATATGTCTCAGGCTCCCCTATGCCGTCGCCCGTGGACTCCACGGTGTCGCTGACGGCACCAGTCACTATACCGCCTCTCCTGACGTTCCACGACCGCACACCAGTGATGATGGTTAGCACCGTCACCGGTCTCATTGAAGTGGACCAGGCCGAGGAGGCGCTGCTCGGCGTCGATTCGAGCTTCTGGATAGCAGTCGCGCTCACATATTTAGAGTTTCTCCAGGAGAAAGAGGTGCGATTACGATCCTACCCGATCACCCCCCTCTGACTTTTATCTCTGCGCAGAGCTACTTGGCCGCCCTGAGTGACTGATAATGTATTCCGACAATATGTACGATTCAGCGAATATATTTATGAAGCCTCCCCTAGCGCCACTGATGAGAGCTCCTAATGCCTCCGCTCATATTCAGCTGTTTTCGCGTCTCCTGTGCGGGTGCCTTGGCGTCGCTCTTCAATCCTGAACCACCATGTTCGCAGCGACAGCAAACTCGCCGCTCGACGAGGAAGGGGTTGCCACAGCTAATCTCAGGCAGGACACGGCGCTCGAGCTGCCCTCGCGGCCAGAGAGCAGGGCATATTCCCTCCTCCCCGGCAATCTGGAAATGCCGGAAGCGGCGATTGCGCCGCCAACGCCGACTGGGCCGCCGCCCTTCGAGCCCCTGGGCGAGCACGATGTGTACGACGTCTTCGACCTCGAGCTCACGCTCGCGGCGGGTGGGAAGGTGCGTTCCCGTTTCTCTCGTGGTCCACTCCTCCTGTTCCTGTTTCGTTGCGGGATGCTCATGAGGATGCGGATTGTGAACAATGTAGGAAGCAGGCATTGACGTCCGATATCGAAGCAGCGATAACTCTTCGAGCGGACGGCCGACCTACAAGATCACAAAGAAGACCAAGGCGCACTTCCTGGGCAGGAAAAATATGACGGTCGAGGTGTCGCGCAACCTTGCGTGGGACTCCACGACCGGCGCCCCGACAAACAACGGCTCTAAGGGATACAGTGCGTTTCTCGTAGTATCCTCTCGTGCGAATCGCGTTGATCCAAAATTATTTGCTTCTTATAGCGAATGTGTTCTCGGCGCGGGACCAGGCGTCCCGCAGCGTCGCGCTGCGCGCGACCAACTCGGTGCTCTCCAAGACCACGCTGGGCGGCGTCATCGACGTGTCCACCGTCTGCGGGGCGTACGACCCGAGCCGCGCGCCGCAGCGCGAGACCCCCGCGCACCACTTCTTCACGCTCAAGCTCAACCCCTCCTGCGCCCCCGCCCCCGAAAAGGCCGCGCACGGCACCCCGCGCAAGCGCCCGCGCGGCAACAACGGCGCCATCCCGTCCCCCACGCCGCCGCAGCCCCAGCCGTACACCGGCGGCGGCCACTTCGTGTTCGACAGCGCGCCGCGCGGGCGCAGCGACCTCCTCTCGACGCTCTACTGCACGGGGTACGAGCTGCGCCCGCACGCGCGCGCGGGGGACATCGCCGTCGCGGAGCTGCGGCTGACGGTGCGCCCGGGCGCAGCGGCGGCGCCGCCGTGGGCGCGCTTCTTCAAGGAGCGGCACGCGGCGCTGCACGTCGCGCGGCGCGGGCTCGACGCGTGCATGACCGGGCCGCATGTCGAGATGCTGGTGCCCGGGCTTGCGCTCGCGGCAGCGGCAGCGGACACCCAGGGGCCGGGGCAGGGGCTGGCGCGGCGCGCGGTGCTGGCGAGGGGGCAGGCGCTGGAGTGCGTGCTCGCGGCGCTCGGGACGGCGCTGCTTGCGGTGGAGCACGATGGCCTCGAGGGGAAGCGCTGGGCGTGGCTTGTGCGGCAGCAGCAGCAGCAGCAGCAGCGCCCGAGCGCGGGGCTGGGGCCCGCCGGGGCCGCGGCGCTGGCGCCGCTCGCGCCGGTGCCCTCCGCGGAGGACAACCCCGGGCTCGCGTCGCCCGACTGCGAGGGCGGCGCGTCGGTGCACTCGGACGACTCGCAGGGCGCCTCGCCGGGCCTCGCGGCGTTCGAGGCGCACATCCGCGCGAACGGCGGGGGCGGGGGGCTGTTCGCGCCGCAGGCGTACACGCCGAGCATCTCGGAGCGGTCGGAGGAGGAGCTGGACGAGTGGGTCGAGGCGGGGGACGCCGCGGTGCCCGCGCACCCCGCGCAGGGGCAGGAGGCGCCCCGCGGGGGGACGTGGGCGCGCAAGAACAGCGTCATGAGCGAGCGCAGCGTCGGCGAGGGGCCGCTCTCGCCGAGTGCGCTTAGTGCGCCGCAGCTTGAGTCCGGGTTGGGGCTGGGGATGGGGATGGGATCGAAGACGCCGCACCACCATCAGCACCAGCACCAGCACCACCTCAAGGCGGGGAGCTGGCCGGAGAAGACGCTGGGGCGGCGGAGCGTGGCGTTGATGGAGCGCAGTGCCGGTGCGGACGGGCTGGCGCTGCCATTTGGCGACCATGCGAATGGCAATAGGAATGGACACGGCGGAGGCGCGAACAACAATGCGAACGGGACCGCAAACGGCCCGCCGCCGTCCACTTTCTCGCGTTCGTGGGGGGACAAGCACCAGCACCAGCATCAGCACCAGCAACATCAGCAGATGCAGATGAACCGCGCGGAAGAGGAATACACATACTAGAGCGGACACACACCTCGACCTCGACCAATACTCTGGGACAGGGTTTGGACACGCATCCCGTCCCGTCCTTGAACGGCTGCAGCTCCACTAGCGACGCGTCGTACCCACCTATACCACTGATATCTTTTTCTTACTTACATATACTCTCACTTACACACTTACACGCGGGTGATTCGCCGTCCACACTCCCTCTCCCACGGTCCTTCTCATCCTCACTGTACTGCTGCTGTTCTTTTCGGGTTTTTTTTTTTTTGCACGAGTCATCCAGTCATCCATTCTTGTACATACATACATACTATGCTGATAAAATAACCTGTTGTTTCGCAAAAATAAATTCACGCATTCGCTTCCGAGCTCAGCTCAGCTTAGGGTGAAGCGTCGTCGCCGGTGCCGTCGGCAGAGCTCTTTCGAACAACTCACGCCGCTCGATATTGGGACTTCCACTGTGCGGAGGAACCATCGTGAAATTCCGCATGTCTTTTACATGTCTTTCATGATTTAATAATTTGAATTTCCCGATGGTTCGCCTTGAATTTCACGATGATTCCTTGGGTTTTCATGATGATACATCAGGAACAGCAGTGTTGAACTTCTCGGTGCATATGGGAACATTCACGGCCTTTTTTTTTCACGACGTTTTCAAGTGAATTCACGGCCTTTCATCTGGAATTTTGCGCTCTAATTATATGCATGGGACAGTGCGGGCAATTCCTCACAAATCATCGTGAATTCACAAATAAAGGTTATGAAATTCAAATGGTAAGAACTACTGGTATATGCTAAATGCGGCTCTTCATTGTTCCTAGGCCTTCTCCAACTCTCCTAATGAAACTTCAGCCTGGGCACAGGAGCCCCCGCTGCGTCGGTCCATTTATTATATTTATCAAATCACAGTGTGTCCATGCCATATTGATTTCCGTTCGCAACGCGAGCATACTGGGTCTCTGTGTGCTTGCGGCCTGCAGACTCTTGAGCGTATTGTGTGCGGAGGAAGACCAGCCCTGTTGCATATGCAACGCCCAGCAGCTATGAAGCGTTTGATAAGTAACCCAGATCGTTGGAAAACTTTAAACGCACGATGGTCCAGACAATCCACAGTAAATTCACGCTCTTAGGCAGCCTGCCTGAGCCAGCGTATAAGGGCCACTCGTCGTCGTATCCCGTGCGGATCTGATACATGCCCAGAACGATGATGATGAGCCCAAACACGGCATGGAGGTAATTCTGCGGCGGGCGTCCCTTGGCATTCTTGGGCTTGAAAAAGTGGATAATGGCGCCGATGGCACACTGAGCAGCATAAAGCCCAAGAAGGATGTTTCCCAGGGTCTGGTGTCATGCTCCGTCAATTGGAAACCAATACATGGAGGGAGAGAGAGAAAATACCTTGTGGTTCGAGTCATCCGCAGGCGATTCTCCGTATTTGTCGGTGACTCGATGGCCTAGAACGATGCCAACAAGAATAACGGGTCCCGCTATAATGACTACGTGAGCAACTTCCAACCTGCTGACGGGATCCCCATACCAATTCCGAACTGCACAATCCAATGACCCGTATACCACCACTGGCGCGACGTCCGCAAATAACGCGCCAGGATGACGCCTGCAGGAAGACAGAAGGCAAATCCCGCAGCGCACACAATACCGTGCGCAATGAGCAATCCCTGATTGCCTGGACCTGAATTCGTGGGCACGGCACGGCTCGACGTAAGTTCGCTCTTGGCTGTGGCTGTGAGAACGGGTGGGATGAAACTCCAGATTAAAGGGACAAGAAGGGATCGGGGCATGGTTGGGGGTGAAGCTGGAGGATTCGAGCGTCAGGGTATTATATTGCAACCTTGAAGTATAAGAAAGGGGGGTCCTGGGTGTGCGCCGCAGTCACCCCAAAGTCTCAATAGTGAGGCTATGCCTTGAGGTAATATTGCCGACAGGAAGAATGCATCAGGGTCCAAGAATAAATCGGAGGCCTGCAGTGTCATGGGACTACAGAGGAGTCAATGTTCGATCAACTGGGTCAACCTGCGGCGTTCAATACAAGAAGCGATACCTCTCTAAGCAAGGATTTCAATGTGCCTCATGATATCTGTAGTCTCCCCTAGGCAGATTCAGACACTTCAACAATTTTGAGCTCGTACCTCGCTTATTGAATGATATCTGGTCCTCCGCTGTCCTCCGTCTCTTTTCTACATCTCTCGTATATTTAAATGTACGTTGATAAACACAGCCTTTGAACGTGGGGAACACTCTCACTGTGTCCGATTGACCTGTGATGCGGTGATCGCAAGAACCACAAACTGTCGAATTTAAATGGTCTAGATGAATTGAGATGCTTTTGTAGCCAGCCGCAGCCTGGAACATTTAGGGTTACTCCGGCAACAGATTTCAGGCTGGGGCTCGGAAATAAATTTGATGGCTTACGAGATGTGCTGTAATATACGGTCGGCGGGATGGTCGCGGATGGTTTTGACATTTGAGTTTTGATTTTTGATATTCGCTTGTGTACTAGGTTCGGATCAAGCCGCCTTCTCAGTCCCACATGACCAGCACGTGCAGATGCACGCCTTCTGAGATAGTCCGGCGCGCCGGACCGGAGACAGGCTTGCTCCGAACCTACTTGTGTACCGAGTTCCGAGATTGATGCGGTAGTACACGAACACGTGAGGGCCATCTAGCACGGTCCGGGTTTGGAGCGCGACCCAACCACAAAACATATCTAGAGGTCCAGAGACCGGCAAGAGTACATGAACAGCAACTAATCATTATCAACCTCAGGCTGGACCAACTGCTCTAGTCCCAGCTGTTTGCATCTTTGGCCGCACTCATGCTGATCCACAAATGTCTGAATCCCATCGTCACCGTGATCACCTGGCAGCCCCACTGTCACTGCGAAAAAATGAGATGAGATGCACTGCCAATACTAGGTGACACCAACCCGGACAAGGTGTGCGACATCAAATCAAACAAGATTGATGCTTTGGTGGATGGATCATGACTCTCGGAAGCTGTGATGCGGTTCTTCAGATCATTGGATTATAAGGATAGCACATGAACCCACATTGAATATCAGCGAGAAGTAGACTTTTGTTTGAGTTGAGGTAGGTAAAATGTTGAAAAGTGTTGATTGTCGCACCTTGTTTGTCCGTGTGACGCGGATGTTCAAGTGTGCCAGAATACTTCCGAAAATCCACATTTCCTCGTCCACGCTCAAGAACCCAGGTCACAGAGGACACCAAATCATCATTGATCACGAGCTCGTCCTTCTCACCATCGGTGAGTGCCTCATGTTCAGAGACCTTGATGCCGGATGCAGGGAAGGTGCAAATGAAGATTTATCTGGATCTTCCGGCACACGGTGCACACCCTCACGGGCAATTATGAAGTCTGTGACCTCAAATCTGTAGAAACCTAATTTAAAGCTGCCACATTTAAAACACAGAATAGGCTTACCTGAAATGTTGATATCTTGATACTTACATTCGTCCTTGAAGTTGGCTAGGAAAATTTTTGCACGCCCGAGGGTTGTTGCCTCTTTGATAAGTTCGTTACGGTTTGCAATAATGGATACTGGTGTACCATTGCCCAAGGTGTAGCAGTGCTTAGCTACATAAGGCAATTCGTTGTAGATCACCTGTTTGAATGTGAAAATCACAAGACACTCCAGCTGGAAAGTGACACACTTTGAATACAAACTTGGACTGCCCTTGTTGCTGGGTATATTGTCAATCATGACCTCACTTGATATTATGGCCTCCGTTGGCCAGGCAAAAGATTGAATTCCCGTGGTTGCATCAGAGCTCTGCTGAGCGAAAAACAGAGTAACCGCAGTGGCATTGGTTGCAGGAGCATGTAATGCGAAAGATGACTTGAGGGATCACACAGTGTTAGCTGCAGAATCGGGTAAATACTAGTATTTGAGTCAATATGAGTTTACAGACCAAGGCAGGAACATTTAAGGACTGATCCTCCTTGAGAACTGCTCAAAGTATCGGTCCGAGCTCGCTTCGGGACTTTGAAGAGTGCGCGAGGCGGGCTAACTCCAGTGCGATCGTCGAACTACATATGTAATGAATGAGTGCACACTCTCTTTTCATTAAAAACACCGATGGAACATACCTTGGCCAGTTCAATATGAGCCTCAATATACACAGTGGGAAATTTACGATTGCGGAATTTGTTTGGTGCCGTCTTGTTCAAAAGCTGGCCGCTGTCTTTTAGAACAGTCTGCAAAACATCTTTGAAGAGAGCCTGTGGTTCAATTTTGATATGAACATTGTTCATTCTTGTAAAGCGCATATCCGCACTGTTTCATTTGTTTCAGCTTGACCACAGGTACGGAAGGATGAAACAAACCGGGTGAGACTCTCTTCAGAATCCTGTTCCCAGCTTGAGTTGAAACTGGTGATCCCATTGTCCACAATTTCTATTGTGCGGTGAGATGGTTCCCTGGTTCGTTTGAAAACCCACCACAAAACTTGATGGTACCCTCGCGAATGACTTCGAAAGTAGACAAGTACGTGCAAGGCTTGGTACCAACAAATGGCTCCAAAATAAATACAAGGCATTCATTATTCGCCAAGTTATTGCTCCTGAGGGTCGCCATACTAGTACCAGTGATAGGTACTGTGGAGTTTTGCATGCGGATGCCAGACTCATTGATATTGGCAGCATCTTTCCAAGTGTTGCGATGGTATTGGCCACGATTTTGAATGGATGTTGAAATACTTTGGGCTAGAACCTAGTCAACTGATATTCAGAGTGGATGTAAAATTCGACTACCTTGAGACAATGAGGGGGTGACAAGTGGAGTGGATGCCAGTCTCTCTGTAAAGAAATAAACAGTGCATAGAACATTGAAATTAAAATGTTGTACTGTTCTTGGTGTCGCAGAGGCCACAGTAGTCACTGGCCAGTCTATCTGAGCTGAGCCCGCAGCCCACACATTGTGGTATACCCTAAACAATGGCAAACCCAAAATTGAATGATCAACACTGTAGTAAAACCCAGTACAACATACCGAGATTCTCGGATGCTCTGTTAGGGTCCTGTTAGCCAAGAGAACACATTTGTGGCAGCGACCAATGCTGGTTTTATATTCAAAGTGGCGTAGACAAGTATTTTCTCCAGTGCAACATTGAACAGGGTTGTCGTTGGTGTGGTTGTCTTCCGCCATTGAAGGGATGGAAAGACAGAAAGATGGGGATTTCAGTTGAATTTGTGGGAAGTTTAATATACTGTGCACTCACTGAAATTGCGCACATTGTTTTATTGTGATGTTCGGGCTCATGTCGTGTGCACCACATTGAACAAGACTGGAAATCACAAGCTTCGCTGGTTAATTTGGATTCAATTTACGGATGACAGCCCGCATCCCCGTATGTTCAACAATTGTTTTATTGTAGTCGCCAGTGCACAATGACCTAATTTACGGATCACAGTCTGCATCCCTGGATTTTCAGTGGTTGTATCATTGTATGAATGCTTGGCATGAATAATAACTGGATCACAGTCTGCATCCAGGTCCCTGAATTTTCTACAATTGTGTCATTGTAGTTGAGTGCTTGGCATGAATCATAACCGGATCACAGTCCGCATCCCCGAATTTTCAACAATTGTTTTATTGTAGTCGAGCGGATAGCATGAATGATAACCAAACAATTTCTCTCAAGGTAAGTTGCTTCCGCTTTTGTCTGATTTCATCCTGAACTGTTTAAAAGAATCCTTCTCAACCTTGTTTTGCCATCCCATCATTTGACATGGTAAATCACTCTGGAAAAAATGGTACCAACAATGGTACCTGTGGGTGTCTTTTTTGTTTGCAAGTAGCATTGTTCAAATTCCTGATCGTCATATTAGTTCCACCAGATCATGAACTCAAGAAAATCCTGTTCGAGTATGCCCGGCGGTCTCTTTCCTTGAATACACACCTTCACTATCTTGAAGAAGACCATCAAATAAAGATTGGGTTTGTTCTTCCCGTCATTGAAATAAAACCTTACACAATATGTCCCAGGTTGACAAAGTTGAAGGAACTCAATAAAACGTTCAGTGTACCTAGTTCGTGCAAGTTCACCGAATTTGAGGAAGCAACGACCGTGATCGCCGATATTATTGCCCGCAATGTCTTCCAAGGGCAAGGCCCGGACACAGTGAAAATAATCGCTTCTTTGAGATTGAATCTCACAATACCTCGGTGAGCTTTCCCCCTCCATATCTGTTGAAGTCAGAAATCTCAACTTCAATCCAGTGATTTTGTCCGTGTAACAATGAAAGGTTTAGTGGGTCAGGGACCCTCTGACATGCGCCAACCTGGTTGGCAAAAGGGACAGAAGAAACAATCCGCACTCAATATGCCATTGGGATTTTTCAAGAGATTCATGTGGATGGTCATGAAAAACTCGGTGAAAAGGCCCTTCGCATGGGAGCAGGTATTGGAATCAATATTTATGGAATGAGAGATCACGTCGGGAAGGTCCTCTGGCTCGTAGTTCTCCCTAATTCACGCCTGAGCAACACAGTGGGACACATATTTCTGGACATGGTTTTGGCATTTGGAGGTGGGTGTTGATATTTCTCACTTGCTCAAACTCATGTCCGTAAAAGCAATTTCGGTGCAAGTTACCTTTGATGGTGGTAGTGAACTGGGTTGGTTGGCAGCATTCCAGACAACCCTGAGGTTTTTGTTTCCCTTTCAAAGTTCTTGCTTGTCCTGAAGCACTCAACTTTAGGGAAATCTTTGCCCCTGAGCTTTCACTGGAGGAGTGGAAGCCGGTGGTCGCTGTCCAAAGCTCGAGCAACATTCCGATTGAGTCCACCTGGTCTTATGATCGGAAATTCAATGGCCGTTCAATCCGTGAAGTCTTAGAGGAAGGTCGTATTCATCTTACTCCCGGTGATGTTGTGCACACATATGTTGTTACATCTATATCAGGGGCTTTTCAGTGACACTTTCTAGAAATCTTTTTCAATGGCTTTGGCCAAAAATTGTCCAGATAGGACTTGACGAGTTTGTAGATTATTTCAATAACAAGAGGACTCGGAAGCAGCAAAACCGGATTCTACCTTCTGGTGTTGCTCCCAATGTTGTGTTTGATATACCCAGTGACTACGGACTGGAGAATCTGGCCATCCCTGTCATGCAAGAGGCCATTGATGAACTCCGTGCCTTGATTGACACTCCCCGAGAGGACACCCTGTGTTGGGTATCAGAAGACTTTGCAGTGGTTGCAAATGAAATATACACAAGTTTGGGTTCTCCCAAGTTGGAGGTTCTTTCTGGGTGGGCTATATTCAATGTGATGGCTCCATTGGTTTGCCAGGAAATGAATGCTCGCGCTATGTAGAAGTCCTACCTTTAGTTTTTCACAAGGAATACGGGGCGGGCTAGCTAGTATATGTACACACGCAATGCTCAAGGAAGTCATGAAACAAATGCATAAACTTACTTGCGTGCTCTATGTTTGCGTGGTAGGGCTCTGGATGCAAACCCCTATCGGTGATCGGTAGTTGCATGTCAAGTGTCACACAGCCACTCAAATGCCCGTGAAATTGATCTACAATCAAGAATGATTGTAGATCAATTTCATGGCGAATTACACAGCACTCCCTGCTCACTTTCTTGGCAATATTTCTTCAAAACTAGTATCCCACTAGTATTTGAAGGCCTTGAATGGACCCGAAATGGGAGGAAAGGCATGACGAATCAAAAAAAATAGAAGGAGGTCTACCCGACCTCACGTGTTCGTGTACTACCGCATCAATCTCGGAACTCGGTACACAAGCGAAGATCGAAAATCAAAACTCAAATGTCAAAACCATCCGCGACCATCCCGCCAACCGTATGTAATAAGCCCCTATCGACTGATAACAATGATAATCTTACTTTCTGCTCTCTTCCACAATGTCCCGCCCAAATCTGAGGCCCGAGGAGACTGCCAGGAAGGTTGGATTGCTAATCATGACCTTCCTGCAGTATATTGTGCTTGGTGTGGGACTCTATATCTATCCCCGGCTTAATGAGCTTCTTTCTGGGCATCCAGAGCAAATCTACATTGCCCTTGGGATGCATCATCATGTATTTCTGGCCCTCATTCTTCAACACTCGTGTTTCACCAGCTGAGAAATGATATGCAGAGACCAGGCGTGATGAGATTGCAAAGGCTATGTGGGATGACTACCTGGAGTATTTGGCAGAGAGAATGGATGCGGATGAGGACCACTACCACAATTTTCAACCCGAATTTCTACTAGTAGACTAGTTGTAGTTTAAATCACAGGTCTAGTTCAGAAGCCAAAATTTTGAGTAAGGTTCAGAAACGTGCAACATCTGCCTGCAAAACAGGATCCTCGTCTGCAATGTATGTGTCTGCTGCGCTATTACATGGCCAAACAGAATGGAGAGGCAGGTACACTCATCCAACATGATATACCCACCATTCATATCCTCCAGTGCCAGTTTTCGAGCCTGAAACCTGCTTGATGATGGTTGATATCGCCCACATGGTCACTCGGAACGAAATCAGCCGGGTGACTGATGTGATGGAAGAAAGCGTAGCTGTATACACTTTGGAAAGCGGACCACCCGATCAGGCCCTTGTGTCATCTGTGTGACAACATCACAGACTGTTGCACCGAGCTTCCTTGCTAAGGCTCCAACCTTTTCTGTGTACAAACATTTTTACATGGTTTTAACTGTTTCTGTTTTCTTCTATGGTGCCGGTGGGTTCAAACGGTTGACAAACTGTTTGTACAAGGTTTAAACAGTTTGAAGAATTGAATGACCTCCAGAGGACTTTCTAGCAGAAATCTGGAGAAAACTTGCAATGCAAGTATCTCTGAAGCATTTTGGAATCCTTACAATCCAGAAATACAGAAGTACTGACTGTGCAGCTCTCGACTGGTGGGATCAATTCCAGATATGGAAAGTGTTCTTGACTGATGGCACATTGATGCGCCGTACGGCCTGCTGACAGCTTGTGCTGTGGGCTCAGGATGTGCTGTTTTTGAGCTGAAACTGGTTAAGACATAAAGCACAACAACATGAACTAATATTGGAGAGAACCGATGAAACACTGTAACAAGAGCGTGCAGCATCTAGTGCTATTTTGTGATTTCCTAGGACCAGTATTTATAAAACGGGAAAGCGCTAGCACTTCTGAAATGCTACTACTAGCACTCAGGACTCTTACTAGGTGATATAAAGGAGAACTGGAGTGAGCCCAAGCTGCCGGTTGCACCAGATACGACTAGTGTGACGCACTAGTACGGTCTGAAGGCACAAACCATGGGGAAATAACCATAAGCCTAAACAGTCAAGGTGCTAGCACCTAGGAAACGAGACACAGGAGAGTGATACTGCGAGAGTACTAGCAGACAGTGCGAGCAGCGAGTCTGGAATCTGAAGGGTGATAAACCACGTGCTAGCAGCTTTCTAACAAGGGTGTTAGTATGTGGTACCCAACTAGTGATCGAACCGAGACCTGAAACACAGATGCGAGCACGTGACTGTCGCGACACGGTCGCGAGTCACAAACAGAGACAAGTAGACCAGTAGGGGAATAGCTAGCAGGCTATTGGTGTGGATGTGCAGGTCACCACTAAAGCAGCAATGGATAAACAGGACTGCTAGCCGGTGCTCTGACCTGTGCTAGATGACTCCAGGCGGTGGATTCAACTCCGTTTCGTCAGGATAGAGGTTCTGGCAGCAGACGGCAGGCTGAGGAATCACTCACGATACCCATAAATGGACGCTAGCAGATCAGTGTGGCTGTTCTGCTTGGCATAGACCCATCATAAAACCAAACGGCAGTCGTTTCATTGGCTGCTGTATCAATCACATCATTTTCACTCATTTCTATTATTCAATCTGTATATCACATGTATCATGGACCTCAGTAGTATAAAAGGGAGCACAGAGCAGGCTAGGACCTCAGATTATTACACCCCGACTTTGTACGAAGTTGGTGCAGGTGGTCTCAGGTTGCTAGTGGAGATTGTAACACACTTCACAAGTAGTAGCTTTATTGGAATCAATACTGTTGACTCTGGACATGTCGAGGTCTTAAGTTGAGATTCTAGTTGTTGACTCGAGGATTCTTCCCGTATAAAACCAAGGGTGTTCTCTTTGAGAACCAGCTAGCAGTTGTGCTAGCAGCTTTGCCTTCACCCCAATATTGATGGAAGCGCTGTCGTAGTGTGTTGTATCACCTGCTAGGTGATTGTGTGTTGTCTCGAGCCTACTAAGAAGAAGACGGACTAGGTGCCCCCCACCTTTAGACCGACTGTAACTTGTCAGTTACTTTGCCTTCACCCCGATATTGACGGAAGCGCTGTTGTAGTGTGTTGGGTCGCTAGCTGGACACTTATAGTATCTATTGCCAATAAGAAGTGGAAACATTCCTGTTCTTGGTTAAGGAATAGGTCGACGGTTTAAGGACTGCCTTGCCGTTTGAGGATTGAAGTCCCTTGTTGTTAGCCTCAATAGTCTTTGGGTATCCCTTAGTGAGGATTTTCACAAACCTACATACTCTGCCCTGGTGTTCTTGACCTAGCGCTCCAGCCACCTTGTATCCAACCTATAAACCCCTGCCCATCCCAGGTGCTAGCGGTATTGTTGTTGGCAGCTGCGTAGTGCTAGCGTGTTGTTGAAGTACTTTGTTGAAAGTCTAGCAGTCAAATTGTGTTTGTTCCAGACCCGCTGGTTGCATACTATGGCCCGGACCCGAACTCACAAAGAGAAGCACTTACATCTTTGGAGGAATAGATTGTTGTAGTGGTGGTTTTGTGGTTGTTTTGTGCAATCCCGAATCTAAGCTATTTCTAGTCGTATATCAAGTGCACCGTTTCGCCGACACCTAGAAAACCAACACATGCACTGGTTCTGAAGTACCCTGGAAAATTGCCATGTAAAAACATTGTAAACTGTTTTAAAACATGTTCTAACCTTTTCCTTTTGTTATGCCCAGATCCATGCAAGGAAAACAAAAGGTTGGAGCCTTACACCTGCAGGAGCTGAATCAATGGAGGAATCACTTGATTGTTCTGAACAAGTACGTACCTTGGGTGTTGCTCTGCTCTGTAAGATTATCCCCACACTGGGACCTGTAAAAGGAACATTAGCCAACAATACAGTGTAGTATGGCTCCTTGAATCACTACTTTGATTTTTGCTCTCTAGTGTTCATAGTTCTTCATTGTAAATTCTGAAATTAAATACAGACATCCTAGAGTGTATAATGAGTTGTGATCTAGAGTGAGCCTCGAGGGATTTAGGCCAGAGAATGCGGCCAGAAAAATCAACGACTTTGTTGATGGGAAGTGTCACAGTGCCGTTCCTTGAATCACTGCATTTTTTCACCATTTCTTGACTGTCTATTCTTAGGAGCCCACTTTTGAACATATATGAGAGAAAGTGGAAGTGGGGTCTTGAACATATTTAGTGCTTAGTTTGAATGCCCACAAGCACCATAAAAGCAGTGGTGCATATGTGTGCTGGCCCTGTTATGTCACACTTTTGGCATGTCCATACTTGTCCAAATTCTATACACCCAATATTGGGTTGAATTGCTTCACACTTTGGGGCAAAGATGTAGCCAAATTGGGTGATCTATCACACAGAAAAAAGATTTGGACGAAAGGGGTTTGAATTGAGCCATATCCGAGGAAAAGGAAAGTCAATGATGGGCCAATTGCCAATTGATCTCCTTCAAACCCCGTCCAGTCGAAGCTCCAATGCACTTGTACACACAAAATTAATTGAGGAGATGGGGATAGAATACATATACTTGGATTCAACAGGAGCTGGCACTAGGATGAGTGTGTGTGGCTTAAAAAATTACTGATTCAAGGAACCCTCCTGATTCAAGGAGCCATACTACACTGTACCACATGAGATACCCTAGCTGCACCTTGCAAGCATCATGCACGCAACACGAAATACCACCAGCAAACAGAGATCACCAACAATAGCTGATGGTGGTGCCAGTGATGGGGGCAGTGACAGCGATGGCAGGCAGCGACAATGACAGCACAAAGTGTGAAAGGTGGAAAGCGGGAGGGGATGGTGGTGGTACAGTGCCGGACAATCAAAGCCAACAAATTAATGAGCCATTTTTGTGGGTCTGGAAAAGTAACCGATAAGCTTCTAATTAATGAAAGATGTATATCTACCTCCAAATGGTTCATATTGTACGAGCCGATTCCCCGTAAATTCAATTTTGAATTTTGAGGCCCGAAAAATTGGCCAAACACCTAAAAACAGCCCAAAATTCACGAAAAAATTGCAATCAACTCCTTTTCACAAGTGCTTTCTGAATCTGTTAAAATCAAGAAAATTCAACGAGCCGTTCTTTCAAAAAATCGCTTTCCTTTTTGGGATGGCAGGTGGTCCGGACAACCGATAATTAGATCACATGATCATGCTGGCATGGCTTTGGTGTGGATGCCTTGAGGCACAACTTGCGCCTAACCCTTCTTCACTTTGTTCTCCCATCTTCCACCCATACTAAGTCCTCCAAACAAGGCTGTGGCCATCCAACAAAGGTCAAACGAAACTTATCTGGCCTCCATAACCAGAAACCTCACTCTCCAACCCCTGACCCAGCACCTTCCCAGCCCTCGGACTCAGAATACAGCCCAGACTGGCCCAGTGACCTCATTGACGAAAGCGAAAATGAATCTGAGGCCAAGGAATTTGATTTGGTTAATGAGGATGGAATGAAGTCCAAGCCAGGATCTGACATTGATGTCGATTCAGATGTTGAGGTGGAGGAAGAGGACCAAGCCTTTTAGCTACAGAGTTTCTCGAAGATGAGGTGCTCCTTCAATGGTTACTTATTTTTTTTCATGTTCTGACCCTAAAAGGGGTACACATAATTTGTTTTTTTGGGTCCAAAAATTTGGCCGCAGCTAATTTGTTGTGGGGAAAACTTCGGAGGTGGTTTTTTAGGCACTTTCATGGTCTGGGAATCTGAATCTGAACTCAGATTTGCTCGAAAAAAAGCCGTTCACCGGCAATTAACTAATTATTAATTTGTTGGCTTTGATTGTCCAGCACTGTATGAGTGAGAGAGAGTAGTGGAGCGGAGTGGGTCCTATATATTCAACTATGGAGTAATGACATCATGTGAGTTTACATCTGCAAATCAGTTTTTCTTTGATAGGACACAGCCCACGTGTTAGAGTGGCGGTGTCTCGCTAGAAACTCCGAGATCTTGCTTCTCTTTCAAGAGCATCCTAGAGCTTCGCATCCACCTAGACGTCCCGCTCTACGCAGATGCCTCTCCTCTAGCACACTCTATCTGGAATCAATGTCGGCAACTACTCCCCTTCAAGCTTGCTTACTACTGGTGATCAGTGCCTCTCTGCCTTTACCGCCTCCACCGTACTCTCGACAGTAACTCGCTGCTGCAAACTTCCAATGGACTTTGACTTCATCCCATCTTCTCAGCCACTCCAAGATGGTGAAGACCTATGGTTTTCAAGCCCAATTGGGTTGCGTGGTATCTCTTTCAGTCTGCAGCCATGGGCAGATGGTGAGCCTGAGGATAAGGCTGGTGTCAAGGTGTGTCCCTTTCTTCTTTCATAGTGTCTCAATGACACCCGGCTTCCCCAGAAAATGCAAACTCCACCTGCAACCCTGTGCTCAATGTGCATGTATATCAAATCACCATCACCTGATCCTTGTCCTTGATGTGCTCGCTTGGTTAGACACGCTTCCCCGGTGATAGGGTGTGTACCAAAACATGCATGAAAACACCAGTTTTTATTTCATTTTGAACCTATTAGCGAGCAGAAGTGAGGCATTAGATTATGGGCGTACACCCTCCCTGGGGTGGTAGGCTACACTATTGATGGCCGAAAGTCAGTGTAACAAATCAACTATGAAGGATTGAGTAGACTTGATAAGGCAGCCCAAAAGGCTGTTACATCCTGACTATGATATTCTACACTGAGCTATAGACGGTGGCGGTAAACCATTATCTTATGCGCTGGAGGTGAAACATCAGGGAACTACTCAGAATTATTGACTTGCCACTTCAACGGCCTCTGAATAGTCTGATGACTATTAAAACAAGATATATGAAGTCAGGATTGGTACAACCACATTAGGGCCGGCAGAGATATAGTGCTGCTTGATTTTGTGTATAAGTCCAACTGATTAGGTTGGGATGAAGACATGTTACTGAGTTGACCATCACTGTGGTTACTCGGGCAGATCTGACCTGTTAGAAAGATGCGGGCCTCGCATCAAGGATTGACTGATATGATTGATGAGGATTGGCACTACAGAATAGTGCCGCACTATATTTCACTGGTCACTATACTGGTCTGCCAGTATAGCGCCGCTGCTATATTGTCAATCCGTTTGATATTTACTATGAGTTCCACTGTGCTTGTGAAGTACGGGACTGATACAGAAGTTGAATAGGAATTGACTAAGACTGACTTGACCAGTCAGCAATGACTAAAGACTGACTTGCTCAGTCAGAAAAGATGGAAACCAAGACAACTAAGCACACCTTATGGTGTACTAGAGAAATACATGTGGACTAGCCCCGGTAGCAGGTCATAATACCCATGATTGAGAATGCCTTCTATGCCATTGGCCATTCACTACTCGGGCTCCCACCCTTTATTGTTCCTATTCATTCCGTCTATCTCCTTTACTTCTCTCTGAAATGTATAAAAGCCAGCTGTGTACTCTGTATTAGCCAGTAAACTATCCACCCAGATATACGGGCAATATAGTAGACTCTAGATTTGTGAAAAGATATCAGACAGATTTGAAGACGACACAGAAAAGACTAAGAGATACGGGACTTCGAAAAGACTACCATTGCATTGATATAAGAGCCCTTGTTCAACCTGTACCAACTCGTCTCCTGTAGCAGCACTTTAGGCCTCCAGGACTAAGACTTGTTGTGCAAATAGAAGTGAAACCGCCGCCTTCAGTGTAACTTTCTGCGCCCTAGCCCAACGTCCACCCTCTGTGTAACTGCCCCCATTTCGTTGATACCGCCACCATTCGTGCAGGATTGGTTGATATTGAAGTAGTGTCTGTCTGTTGATAGTCTGCCCTACCTTCTGCTTCTTGGCTAGTTGCCAGTAGTGTTAGGTTCTGCCGCTCACAAAGAAACTGAAGACTTGAACAGTCTAAGGTTCTACTTGAGTCTTGATATTCTGTTGGCGTGAAGTCCCTGCTACCCCAGCATAACTGTGCTTAAAACCACATAGTCGCTATTGAAACAAAAGCCTTATTCCAACTTTGCACACCCTCTTGAAGGGTGATACGTACCCTACTTCCCCGAACACACACACACGAGCATTAGGATTGGATTAGTGTTTTGTTTTGATTTTGGTTGGATTGTGATTAGTGACTAGCTCACTTCACTCTCTAGTTGATTTCATTAGATTTCATGGCCGCACCCTAGTGCACCGTTTCACCGGTGGTGCGTGCCTCGCTGACAGACCTGGTATTGGGGCACCCGGGCATTTATTCAAATCTGCTCGAGTTGCAACATACTATAATGTACTTCATTACATTACGACGTCATCTCACGAGGGCTATTGCTGGCCTGAGCAGTTAGCTAAAAGGGATATAATGTGTCTCGAACCATTAGAAAGGCTCCGGACAACAATCCTGGTAAAGGGTTGAAGTGGGAAGTCGCTAATGGAGCAATCACGGAAAGTGCCTTACCATCCTGGAAACGGATTGGGGCTACTGCACATCCCTGACTAAGGGTGTATTACGAGGGAACATCCTTCTGAACCAGAGGGATCATTGTTGGGCATCATCTGACGTCTCCAGAACTGCCAAGAGAAGGCTGGACTTGGTCGATCTACCAATTGACTAAGAAACCATACTCGGGTACTGGGAAGCAGTGGCTATCACGGTTTTCAGACAAATCACTTAAGCGGTTCAAGGCTGGACCATTTGAGCGGGTGGTTGCCAAGGAGGGTAACGGAGTGCTGACAAGGAGGTCGGCTAAAAGTTGACATATCAACAATATCCCATCACGATCGTTCTAAGCGATGCAGATCTTGACTCATCATTAAGCTCGGCTTGTTGATGTTTCTTACAAATCTCCCTCAATTTTACTAATCACTTGATATCCGACAGGAGTTCATCGGCTAGCTGCCATACCACTAGTCATATACCCTGAACCCTATTGCACGTTTGTATCTGTCTCGTTTATATTTAGATTCCTGTAACATATTTAAGTGGATGGTTATGGGAGGAAGGCCAGTGAATCTCACCCCACCTGTTGGACGCGAAGTTACTAGACTTCACGCTTAACCAGTAGAGTAGGCATTCATTTGGAGACACCCAGAAGCTATACCAAGTTTTGTTTGTTTTCCCTGTTTGAATATTATCTGTGTTGGATTTGGATCTTTATAAACGACGCGTGGACATATTGGATAAACGGAATGGACACGTGGAATATAAGGAAACGGATCGGACTTGACAATTGGTTGTAATCTCGCAAGGATTAGCAATCGCGGATACTATTTGGAATCGGGATTCATAAGAATCACTTGTTTTAGGCATCCGAGTACTATCTCCAAACCTAGACCCACATTATACAAAACCGTTGAACATAAAATCTCGTCTGTCTATCCGCGATTGCGCCTAGAACGGATTCGAGCAAGTTTTATCTATACGACTTGTAGACCTGTAAAGTCTTGCTTCTCAATGAGAACTAAAGCTCAAATTGCCACAATCTATACTGGATTGGAACCCCGAACTTGCACGAGGACTATAGTGTTTGAGTTGTTATAGTTGCATTATCGAACTGCGTATTCATTTACAAGGTTTGTGTTGTGGTTATTTCACCGCTAGCCCCATAGTCAGCGTTTCATCGCAACAATTTTTTGGCCTCCATTACTGATGACATTGTTTGCAGAAAGCCCGGACCACTCCTACCCCTACCCCCCCTGCACTGCCGCAATCTTGTTCATTGAGTCGCAAGGGTGCGCACATATGATATGATGGTGGCCTTCTTGGATGCTGAGTCAGGCCACAGAATATCGAAATGCAGCGAAAGCAGCAACACGCACGTACAGCCGCACACCACATCCTTGTCAAAATGTGCCATCTCACAGCGGCTACCTTGCAGTTGCAGCACGAGTACCGTAAACTCACTAGGTTTGCACCGCTCACTCAGAGTCTGGCTTCGGTGGGAAGCAAAGATGTGTTTTGGTTAAAATAAAATGATCAATACATGTACTACATAGGAAGACAGTCTTTGTAATTTAATTTAAACATGCAGAATGAATGTCTGTCAATATGAGAATTGACGTGGTACTTTTTATCTTGGTACCATCGGTGAGGTATGAGCATTGCGTTGCGCACAATCCAGTCAACGGTCATGACTTCTGCATACGGTCCCTCCTGGTTAGAAATTTTGCGAGTGGAACAACTAATGTGGTGATAGCCGTCCAATGCAGTCGGAGCCCGCAATGGAGTAAACCATTCAATGTAGGCCAGCGGCTGCTGGGACTTCACAGGGTAGTGTAGTGGGCGGGGAGCTGAAAAATAACGCGAACTTGTGCGATGGAAGACCTGCAAAGATTCAGTGAATGTTTGGAAATTATTGTGAATACTAGATCCCACAAACCGTGGAGAGCCATGCCGTCAGTGGACACATTCGTTTCGGCAGTCTTGACAAGGGCAAAATCATGGTAAGTGGGTTCAATGGCTCAATAATGTTATGTCCCGGTCCAGAGGAGGATATAATCCGAGGATGGAATGGAAAATGATCCGGACCTGGGCATAGGGCGGAGGAATCAATGTGAAGGAATGCGGTTGTTTTGGTGAACATGACACGGGACAAGAGGTGATAAGGTGTGTGACACCACTACCCAGTTTGCATGACCGCAGGAAGGTATGGCAATTGGAACGAAGGCCGGAGGCCAGAGTCCAAAGTCCGGAAAGTCGGAGATCAAAGATCAGAGATTGGAGGATGGAGGCCGGAGGATCGAACCGGAGAACCAGAAGACGGTGGCCGTAAGGTTGAACCGGAAGGAGGCCAGACAATCAAACCATAAGGTCAGAGGCGGGAGGACCTAGGACCGAATGAAGGTGAGAATAATGAAGTGGAATAGAATCCTGAGAACTCCGGCGAAGGTCCAGACTGGAGGGGCCAGACCCGGAGTCCGGAGATATCTGGGACATAGTCCGGAAGGCCATGGACAAAGAGGATGACCGACCAAGATGTCCAGAGGCAAGGCAATGACAAATAAAAGGAAGAAGTCAAAGCCGGAGGAGGAAGGCTGGAGGGAATTGGCCAGAGAAGGAATCAAGCCATGGAAATGACTTGTGCACAATGTCTGCCCACTAAACGTTCGAATTTTGAAGCTAAGGTACTTGGACAATATACTCTAGCTTATATAGGAGGAAGTTTATTGTATGTATGAATCTGGAGAGAAGTCTGAGGGAAGTAAGATATAACAATAAGTACAGACACACATGATGAGGAAATAATGGGATCACTGATTGGATCAGATGGGAGCATGTGGGTGAGTAGTGAAAGACAATAACTACGAATCGGATAGGAGTGCTTGGAAAGCAGAAGAACAATAAGGACGAATAGGAATGCACTCATGATTAATCCAAGGAAGCTCCGGAAGGAGCCTGATAAGTCCGAGGGGCTGGACCCAAGGTAGGATGGAGGGATCTGGAGGTCTTAGACCCGAAGTAGGAACGAGGTCCCGGAGGTATGGCGATGTGCCGAGGCATACCGGAGGAAATGGAAGGAAGGCAGCGACAAAGGATGCAGCCCTGGATAAACTGAGGAATGACCTGGGCGGAGGATTGCCGAAGCCATGGGAAAGGAACTGAGGTATCCAGAAGGTCGGAGCCAAAGCGGAGTTCCGGAGATCCGGAGTAGGAAGGAGATTGGAAAGCAACCGGAAAGGATGCATCCATGAATGTACAAAGAAACGACTCAGGCCAAGGATTGCTGGAGCCGTGGGAAAGGAGCCAGGGCATCCGGATGAATGGAGCTGAGGCAGATGGAGTTCCGGAGTGGAGGTGGACAGAGTCCCGGAGTTCTGGAGTGAACCAGAACAGAGGGAATGGAAATGGAGTGGTCGACTCATATTGATCGACTGGTGGGATGCAGGGAAGTCATCAGACATTCATGTGGAATAATGGCTGGAGCCGAGACAGCCAAGGTGGTTGAGGTGTACAAGGTTTGGAGCTGAGGGAAAGCCCAGACAATGACCAGAAGATACGGAGAACCCAGAGGCATGGCAGAATGGTCACCCAGAAGGGAACAGCCATGGAGAAGAGAGCCGGAGGGAATGGCCCGGAGTCCGGAGCCGGAGCACAGCCAAAAGTGCCTTGAATGCGACCAGAGGATTTCTGGAGGGAGGTTGGAAGCAACCAAGAACAAATGAATAAAGGGAAAGGGGAAACACTCAGTAATCCTTCATTGCGTAAAAACCCCTGTGGCCCAGAAGACCGGATCGTCGGAGTATCATCGATGATGATGCAGTCTAGACCTGGAGCCCAAATCTGGAAGGGACTCGGATCGAGGATCGAGTGGACCAGAGGCAGAACCGGAAGGCAGCCTCGGAGGAGTAGTAGCGAAGGGCTGAGGTTGGGAATGGAAATGAAGTGCCTAATAGGGTTGTAGGCGGGCAAGTTGGCACGGATATAACAGATAACGAGCATCCCCCGGTGGAACCATGGGTGCTGTTGCTCTAACAAGATTAGTTGCATGGTGCTGGCCAACCTCGGGTATATTAGGGAGGGTGAATTTGAGTCATTTACAGGTGAGGAAAACATCGTAGGAATAAGGGGTATATGTAGAATTGAAGGCGGAGCGAAGAACTTGAGAAAGAGTGGGGAGAAATCAAATGGTGTTATGGCCATTCTCTGCAATGATATGGTCTGCAAGAACACATCGTGTGGCAGCCGGCAGCTGTTTGGAGATCAAGTAAGTGCGGTGGGTGAGAGTGTCAGTGTCATCGGATTTCGAAGCCAAGGGCACCGAGGGAATTACGGCTGGATGTTGGGTGGGAGCGGCTGATGAGTGTGGAGTTGACATCCACTCCTTGAAGGCACTGAATTGAGCAACAGACTCTTGTCGTTGGAGCCACAGAGTCATTCCTGCTACCGTTAGGTACAGGTCTTAGGGAGCCCGATTTAAGCTTTTTGCAGTAAACTCCCGTTTTCGTCAGCAGTTTTTGCGTAAGCACCTTTTCTGGCTCTCTGATTGGTTGAAACGATACCTGAACCTCCCACGCGTCAGCATTGATTTGCCAAAAAGTTCTGTGATGTCAGGCACGTCTTGTCATCTAGTTTTTGCATTTGCCTTTGGGCCTGGCTCTTCGATATCAACGTCGTTGTTCTCTCTCCATACTGTTTCCTTCTTTCTCAAGAGCTACAGGTGGCTGTTTCCTCCAGCCAGAGTTTGCCGACACCTACAACGTGAACAACATCCGGCGACTTAACAACCCTGCTCTTGGCTCTGAGCCTCTGACTTGCCTCTCTGACAATGCACAGAAACATCAGGCGCAGTCTAAGCTCTATGATCTTGGGTTTATTTTCTGCTGTGTTCTGTGTTTCCTTTTCGGAGTCTTACTCCCTCTACATGGTCAAATTTAAATCTGATGTGTTGTGTCAGCCCAATGCGAGCTGGTCGACGCGTCAGCGTCGACTGAGCGAGCTTTGGGCTGGCCACTCCGCATAATAGTTTTTAATAGTTTTCTACTTATTTTTTGTTCTTGCAATATAACCAACGGTTAACCATGATAATTTTTGTGCAGAACAACACATGTGTGCCGGCGCCCGGAATCAACACTACTTTTTGCACTTGAAAAATTATTTCCATGATTGAAATCAATCGGTAGCAGGCCGTGCCACTTGTCGGCCTTACTTGCTTTATCTGTACAATGTAGTCCTTATGGTTTCTCACCCAGTAGGCATTCTTGGCGTAGTCGATGTGGAGACACTCGGGAGATTCGGTGTTGAATCCATCAGCACTCCTGAAAAGGCAAATTGAGGGCTCGTAGTGCTCCAGCGAGTGTATCTTTGGAATATTGAAGTGTTCCTTGTGTCCACCGAGCTCAATAAAAATATTTTTGTGGGCATGAAAGTTCGTCCAGAGCAGCACAAAGCGCGAGCAGAGTTGTTGTAGTGTGGGACTGTAGTGAAGCCAAGGACGCAAAGTCCATCAAAGTGTGCACTGCGTGGACCAACTCGGGGTGGGTGCCGGCAGCGACGAGTCCAAGGAACACCTTCTTCATCTCTTTATGCTCTGTCCCAGTCCATTGAGAGACCGAGGAGATGCTGTTTTTGAAGTGACGCAGCCCGGGATGATCGGGCATTTGTTGAAAACATTGATGAACCACAAGCTGGCCAATAATTTCCATGCACCACTTCATGAGATAGTCCTTGAAGACGCCCTTGTAGAGCTAGTGCAGCAGGTCTGGAGTAAAGGACTGAAAAATGTCGGAATGCGGAAAGTCCCTCCAAAAAGGAGGATACACAGCACGTATACCCTCCGCTTCAAATGCGCTATCCTTCTCTCCATGCTGCTGTCGTCCCATGAGATACAGGGTTTCCATCTCATCGCATTTCTCGCAGGGCATGTGGTCTCCATGCTTGGTATGCTCGACTTTGCACTCCAGGCATCGGTTCTCCTTGCAGCACACCACCAGGCACTGCTCCGGATAGTCGGCCACATATGCAGCAAGGATCAGCCATACATTTCGCACGACGTTGTTGGCACAGACCATCTGGATGCTGGTCTTCCCGGCCTTCGACTACCAAAGCCAAGATGACTGACATGCACTGATGGAAGAGACGGTATTTTGCCAGAGAGCAGGTGTTTTTATGGAAGCATGCAAATTTTGGGATAGGGAGATATCCAATGAGGACAGTTGCGTGCACTGAAACTTGGTGTTGAGTTTCTTTGTCAATATTTCCGATGGTGAGATAAACAGGCCAGGCAGAGTTGTCGCCGCAGAAATTCAACAGCATAGTCTTGTCGGACGAGAGTATCAGAGGAGTGAGTGTTGCTCCTAGAGGTAAACATTTCTAAATGAAGTTGTGAGTCTTTTGCCTTTTTGAGAGTTGCTTCGTTCTCACCTGAATCTCTTTCCACCAATTGCCTATCCACATCTCCTTGAACACCTGTATCTCGCCCTTCTCATCCATGTACAACTGTTTGGGTGCAAAACACATTGCGTTACGGAACATTGGATTCCCAATCAACTCACAAACACATTCAACGGGATCCCTCCACCACAACTCGAGTGTCTCTTCCTGCATCGTTGCCCCTGTAGGATCCTTTTCAAGATCGGGCAGATTGCCCTTCACTGTGATTTCCTGACATTCCCATGTGACACCCCCTGGCAGGGCATCAACTTTCTCAAAAAACTCCTTCTTCCCCTTGTATGATGGCTGTGCTTGGTCTCTGATCTGTGAAAGGTAAGTTTGGGTCGAAACAGAATTGCCAGTCAAATATGTACTATTGATAGCTTCAGAAATTCATCAGCAGCAGTATGGCCAATGTGTTTTATGAGCCACTTAGCCAGCTCCCACTCCGCCTTGTCCTTGAATGGTCCCAAAACCTCGGCGCCAGTCAAGATCTCATCGTCCTGAATAACTTTTAATACCGTCTTCCCTTGTCCATATGTTGCTCCACCATGGCTGGGACAGGTGTTTTTCCAATATTTCTGTCCAGTATTTGGGGAAGCGGCAGGTAGAGGCGCTGGTCCTGGAGGAATTGCATCAGACTCGCTGCCATCATTTTCTTGTAGCGCTGTGAGGTCTCTGAGCATGCTGCGGATCACTCGTCGCCTCATGGCCCCTGTGAACCATCTGCACGAGTGACGGGACGAGCTTGGATGTACGTGACGGATCTTCCATAACAGGATTCTACGTTACCGGAAGCAGCTTCCGAGCGAGACCAACGCTCTCCCCACCATCTGGAACACCTTCTCCTCCACTCGAACTTGCTCCCACACCATTGTCAGCAGGATACGACCGTTCCCTGGGACTAGACTCCCAGCTCCCTCCTACAACGCGTGGGTGGCATGCGACCTTCCGTATATGCATCTACGCATGGACGACCTCCCCTATTACTGTTTCCAGACGATCTCTCATGCCGGGCAGGACCTAGCCCGTGCCTGACATCGATCCAGCAGACGAGGCAGAGCTTATCCTGACACTGCCTTCTCCCCCACTTCACACGACCCATCAACTAGCCGAGGGAGACCATTCGTCTCTCCTCCTTCCTGAACGCTCGAGCACCTTCTGATGCGACCACCTGGCTGTGCCTGGAGCTCTGAACATATTCTGAGGTTGCTTGGCCTCGCTGTGCTCTACGCACATCCAAAGACGATCAGTCTCCTCAGCAGAGGTGGCCAGTCTCCTGCCGTATATGCACCCCAAAACGCCTCATGACGTCCCTGCCCCCTGGAAACACCTGCGACCCACATGGCACCTCTGGAAACATGGGAAGTCATCAACATCAGGAAAATCTGAAATTGCTACAAAGACCCACAGAGACCCAGAGAGACAACATAGACCAGAAAGTAAAGGCCTGTCTATGATAGACAAGTGGGAGGGGTGGTTTCTCCCAAGAAGACCACCATAGACATCACCCAGTCTATCATAGCAGCATAGACAGCAGAGTCGTAATAGCATCCATAGTTTTCAATGGCCACTTAAGTACACAAAATATTAATAAAAATGGAAATATATTTCAAGTAAGTAGTACAGACAGATACACAGAACGTAAGGACATGGAGGACATGGAGGGATGTTGGCGGATAAAATGGACTATCTGGTCAAAACTATAAGATCGGAGTTGCGATGGCTAGATATTGCATGTCGTAGCCATGCAAATTGAGAGCCGTTTGGACCGAGATACTGTCTTGGAGACCAAGCATGAGCACATTTCAAATTTGAGATCTTGAGCTTGCTGAGAGCGTGGAGGCAGAGTGCGCTGCTAGTGGAAAGAGAGAATATTGGCTGTGGAGTCTTGTGAGGACTTGAGGCTTCTTGGATGCCAGGGCTTGGAGGTAGGGGTTGCTGGCGCGGCATTTTGATGGGGATCCGGTATCGTGCGGTTGTTCTCTCGTTTTTTCTGTATTGAGGGGAGCTTGCCTGCTGAGAGGTGGTGCCAGTGTAGTGAGAAAACGCGAGAGTAAGAGCTACGGCAGCGACACAGTGGGAAGTGTGAGGCAGATTGCATATTTGATGGTGGGTGAAGGGAAGAGAGAGACGTGGCATGATCAACTTCCTTTTGACGGGCGGCGAACTCAGCTGTCACTGTCATATCAGCAATGTCTGACTGAAACTCGAACTACACTGATGCCGGCAGCATTTACTTGGTTGACTCAGAGCAATTAAATAAGTCCAAGTCCACTTCTCCCCAATCGGAGACTACAATATTTACTTCTGTAGGAATACATCCGTGTGTCAAAGAGTTTGCCCACCATTTTTTGGTGCTCAAGGAAGTATCAAAACGACTCAACCGTGTTTTGTTGACGTTACAATGAGGCCAAGTTGGACTGAAGTTGCACTTGTTCACAATGTCAAAGCTTGAGAAATACTTTGGGTCTGAAGACTATAAATCTACCCACATACCTATGGTGGACCTCATAGACACACAGTTCAGCTTTTGAGACTGCAATAGACATTGAAGCAGGTGCTCCAAATCTATAGACATCCAGAGTGCATGAAAGACACCCATAGACTGGCAGTACGTCTTCATAGACCACCAAAGATCACCAAAGACTTGGATAATGCTGGTTGTGTCTTCATAGAATTTCGGATTTTCCTGATGAAGGAGGTATAAAAGGGAGCGCATTTAGTAGGAGTAGTCAGTACTTTCCGGGCCTACAGGAGTAACTTCCAGGGCGTCTTCCCCACTCACTGTATAAGTCTCACTCAATCTAAGGGGTACTCCCAGCCTTCCCCCGAACTCGTACCTCGCTTTGTGCACCCTTCTTCCTTGCCTTCGCAGCCAGAGACAGGCCACATCTCCTACATTTTCTCGTTTGTCGGCGTCTCACCTCCCACACCTCCATCAGCAGGGTCCCTCCTCACTGGGCCTGGTGTCACATATCCAGGCTTCCTCGATTAGGATCACCGTTTTCGCGAGCATCACTCTGTAGAAGACAGGCCCAGAGAGAAGCTATCACATCCAAATCGCCGTTCATACCTGTTGAGACCGATTGTCTCGCCCACCGTCCGAACGACATTGGTGTCATTCTCCAGTGCTGGTTCTAAGGGGAAGAGCACACCAAGGAAAGCAGGCAGGGCAACACATTTAGGGTTCTGGTACACTCGTACAGGGAACCAGGTCTAGTATATTCTCTCTCTCTACCTCATTTGGCTGATAGCAGGTCTGCCACACTCGCTCGTACTTAGGAGATGAACGGTCTCCACGAATCACCGTTCACGCACACACACACACCGGATTTGTGCACCGACCTTCCTCACTATCATTTGACTATACTTTCCCCTCTAGAGGGCGAACACAGTCGAATTCGAATCACATACATTTTGATGGCGACACCGCGGTCCTTATCACAGCGTGAAAGAGTCTCCATCATGCTCGAAGGCTGCATCCTCCAACTCCAGAGGCAGGTCTACTGGTGCTGAGGCCTCTTGGTGTCCACTGCGGTGCAATTTTTTGGCAGCATTATGTTTGCGCCATTCCTGGCGAAGTTGTGCCACCACATGTTCCACTGTCTGATTCTCTTGCTTCTGGCACTCTTGTGCATTTCTTTTATGGTGAGAAATGTCGTCCCAGCTCCTGAAAGATTTACTGCAGAAATTACAGGTGGGCATTGTGGAGGTTGAGATGACAAGATATCACTGGTGCCTGTTTCATTGCAATCTGTGATCATGCGCACTCTGCATGTGCCATCAAGAAAAATCACATGCTAGTAGCACACTTTTCTTCCCCCACACTCATGGCGATTCCAGACTACAGTGAAGCCCAGTTCAATGCAAATCTCCCACCTCTGCCTTTAGGTCGAGGACTATGAGAGTGTTATATCCCGTCCCGACCTTGGTCCAACTCCGGACTTCGTTCTTCTCAACTCCGCCAACTCCGGACTTCCGGTCACTCGGAGTTGTGCTCCAGAGCTCGTAGGACTTCAACTCCGTCCTCTGGATCCACATGGGTCTTTACGCAATGAAGGATTACTGAGTGTTTTCCCTTTTATCTGTTTAACCATTTCAAACGGGAACCTGTGACTATGCTTTCCTTTTGTCTTTTATGATTCCGTCACCATGCTTCCACATATGGCTTCTTACTTATTGTTTAACTTACTTCTTTCTCCTACCGTAATAACAATTAGAATACTTCTATAAAACACTGTAGATACTCTCCTGTACTTCAGTTTGATTATTAACGTTCATTCCGAGCCTTAGCGCTTCACCCGCTTCCTCCTCTCAACTCCACCATTCCGGCTCACTCCGGACTTGACTCCAGTTCCGTTCATCTGTTCGGAATAGACCTAGGACAAGGGTCTAGTCGACGTCATACTCCAACCAAATCTCCTTGGTTGTCCACAACCTCCGCCTCCAGCTCCGATCCTCCGTCAACTCTGTTGTCGTCCCCTCTGTCCATCGAACCAACACGGCAGTCAACACTCACCCTGCACCTCAGTGGTGTTGTGTCTTTGATATCCGCGATTTCGGATCTAGTATCCTAGGCACCCAGTTAACATCCGTCCTGCGTTTACTATCTGTTCTGTCATCTAGTTCCGTCCCTCCAATAACTCCGCCCTCCGGCATCGGACATCATTTCTCCGGAATCTCCCTGACACCCCTTCTCTTCTTCCTTCTCTTCGACCCGGATATAACAGAGAGCCACAATTCACCCCTGGGCGGCAGCTGCATGGTATGAATTTTTGTGATTTTGACTCCACCTGACGTCACTTTCAGACCAGCAAGTGAAAAAATCTGCTGAGGCTGCCCGGAAGCGTTCTGCTACCATGGCATACAACAAGAACAATGGCACTACTGGTTCTCAGGCAGCACTAGGCTCGCAAAATCAGTGTGCAGTGCGTGGTCCTCCAGTGGTGCAGCATGCATTTTCAACACCACAACCTCTTCTGAGGGCCTCAAACCTGAATGCTGGGGTTCCTCAGATGCTGCACAGGCCCCTACCATTTCCTCAGCCACTATGGGAGCCCCTACTCTCCGGCATCGAGTGGTTCACAGGATTATCTGAGAGCGACACGGCAACTCTATTGAATTCTCTTAAGTCATCTCTTTCCCTCCATTTCGTAACTTGATACTTTGCTCAGTGTCCATCGGCTCGACTCCCTCTGGAGGTAAGTTCTATCCATTGTCTGGGCTCATTTACTCATGCTTGATTGCCAGCAGATCAGTGGGGCTTGATGCAAATTTTTTTGCGCTTCGAAAATGGGGACCAAGGTATCCATACTTTCCAATCTGTATTCAGATACTTACTTGCTCAAGGGCATCGAGGTTTCCATGATGATTCTATTGGTATGGTGTCCTTCTAGATCAGTGTGTATGATACTGACGAGCTTTGCAGGTCTTGAAATGGATGGAAGCGGTGCTCCTGGTATGTCTTTTGTCTCGTCTTCAGTGTTGCAGGTGATAATGTGTTCGCATTTATAGGCCCCCATGAAATACCTGGAATGAAGGAGGGCAATGATGAGCCCTGGACCCAATCTCCTGATGATGGACCCACCAACATTGACGAGCCCCCACTGGTCAGTACCCTTCAGGTATGTTGTTGTCTCTAACTTGATTAAGACTGAGGTTTGTTTGATTAAAATCAGTTTACCATGTGCACCATGCAGTCGGACTATCAGAAGAAACGAAAGCAGCACACTGATACCAGTAGATCTCGATGATACTTCCGATGATGAGGTTCTTGCATTTTGTCATCTTTTGCTCTCTGCCAAACCTGACATTGTATCTTCAGGAACCTGGCAGGCCCAAAAAACGGAAGCAGAAGTCATGTAGCATCACCAGTATTTCTGCCAACCATGCTGAAATCTGCGAGCTAGCCTTCGACCACCTTAAAAAGAACTTACTCACCGCACTCCCTTTCCAGTCGCCACTGGATGCCACCATGCTACTGTTCCGCGGGCAGCTCTAGCCATTCCAGTCTCTGACCTGGCTGTTTCAGGTGCCGCTGGAAAACACCATACCGTGGTAGCACAGACAGATGAGTTCACTGAGCTCGTTCTCAGCATATTCACTGAGGCTGCTTTTGATTTGGAGATGGGAAATCCCCGTCCTACTGCCGAAGATATGAAGCTGGTATGTGGCTACACATTTCTATTCCTTTGTGCTTACCCTGCTTCAGATACAGTCCCGAGTCCCCACGTTCCGTGGCGGGCTCAAGGTTGTGGCGCGTAAGTTGGCCGCCAATGCATATGGCTTTATAGCCATTGAAACCCTCAAGAACCCGATGCTGGAACTCATCAGCACCATGCTCGAGAAGAACAGAGCACCCATTGTGATAAGGACCGCGGTGTCGGTATCGAAAGGTAATGTGATTTGAATAGACTGTGTTCGTCCTCTAGAGGGGAAAGTATAGTTGAATTATAGTGAGGAATGTCAGTGCACAAATCCGGTGTGTGTGGTGGTGGTGTGGTGAATGATAATTCGGGGAGACTGTTCATCTCCTTGGAAGGAACGAGTGTGGTGGACCTGTAGTCAGCCAAATGTGAAAGAGAGAATGGTGATACCAAACCTGGTTCCCTGTATGAGTGTACTGGAACCCTAGATGTGCAGACACTAGATAGCCTCAATCATGTCCAAGATGTTTCCGATAACCAATTCCTTATTCCCAACAGTAAGGTTTCCCAATGCTAAAGTCCAACAACAATACACACTGCGCCAACCCCAGAAATAGCCCAAATCACAAGTGTTAAGCCTACTAGTATAAGGGGATTCTGTACCGTACACGTACAAATGTCCTGGCTACTTATACAAACCCCAAAATCATAGGTAAGTCCACAAACACAACAGAAATTAGTAAAATGGCCCGGGATCACCCCTCCTTGTCCGTTTATCCATCGGAAGGCCTGCCACAAGCATATTGCCATTGGCCAGAGGCCAGGTCGATTGTGATGTCTGACCATACGGCTTTTGTCATCCAAGTTGTTTGGAAACACCAGTCCCTTGGCTGACTGATATTGCGTTGTCCTCCTATTTCCATTGTTCCTGATTCCTTTCCCGTCACCCCTGACCATCAGGTCATGTTCCCCTAGTCTCCAGCTCCTTGTCGATACCCATAACTCGACCCTTCCCAGAAAGGGTTCTTATTCCACTAGCCGCGCCAGCTCAGAATAAGAACAATCCCATCAAATCACCTTAGCCGACTTTAGCCTGGCCTTCGCTTACTCCGGAACTTCATTGGAGTGCATATCCCCAGGTAACACACTGCTGTCAACTGGAAGGCCCACAGCCTAACCCGAGTGGAAATAAGCCCAATGTCCGCATGCCCAGACGTCAGTACTTCCGGCTTATTTCTTTGTGTGGAAATAATACCAGAAATAGTCCCTTTAGAGGTTTGTGGGCTACACATTCCTCTAGCAGTTTTCGAGGTGAGCATGGCCAGTCCGCAGGGTAGTCACCTCCCCTTTGTACCCGTTACTCTGTGATCCTGACCCAGCTGGTTATACCGAGACTGTATACCAGCTCTTAGAAATAAGCCTATACTGTAATCAGACTATTCCAAAACGCGCAAAATGTGTGGTGTTTAGGTATAGTCTAATTCCAGACAGTTCATCGGGGCTTCAGGCACGGCCAGATGGTCGTGTTTGTAGGTGCTCGAATGGCTTGGAGAGAAGAGAGATGAGTGGTCTCTAGGGCTCCAACCCGTGCCCGTCATCGACGGGTCGACAGACAGGACCAGCTGGGTCGGCACCCGTCTGTTTGGAACTTGGAGCCTTCCTCTGCCGGGACGGGTCTGCCCTGTTGATGGGTACCTGTACCCGTCCCATTCGACGGGTTCGACGGGTTCTTCTCGGCATCTTCCGGTGTTCCTGAGCAGCCTGTGCCGAGCAATTTATCCTGCCTACTGCCATCACTTTATCAACTGATCCTGGTTTCACAAGCATAAAAGGATCTGTGTTGGCGGCATAGTGGTTAATTTCCGCTCTCCCTGTACGTAGTTGCAGGGACTGAGTATAGCCAAGAAAAAAGAGAAAATTTTGTGAGTTCACTACATACTCGTTAATTTCTGCCCTCCCTGCATGCACTGTTACGCAGCTGTGTGTGGCGACGCAAGGTACACCAATTATGACAGCGGGAGCAAATTGTTCTCCCACGGCTCTGACTCTCCCTCAACCATGTGCGCCCCTCGATCTGCACACCTGGGGCCAATCTGAGGCTGAAGCAACATTGGAACGACTGTTCTAGCTATCTACTGCCGGAAAATCGATCCCCGGGACACCGATATTGTTGCCTTTGTTGTTTGCGTGCCGCCAGAAACTAGTGTAGCGCGTGTTCGTGTGGCCCTTGCGTTTCCCCAATCCTTCAGGCTGGAGACGGGGAGGTCCACCGAGGGGAGTATGAGCCGCTCCTGCCCCTCCGGGATCTGCAGGGCTTCAGGCAGTGCACCCATTCTCGTGAGCATCGTGAAAATGCGAAAATGAGAAGGTGATTTGTCAGATGGTGGATCAGACCTGCCCAATTTGGCCTCAAGGCCCTGAGTAGCTGTCTTACACCATTTACAGCTGCATTTTGCACACTTTGCGGCGGATTTACGAAAAAAAAAAAACGGTCACGCTCCCTCAGACCAAGTACGAAATCTGAATTTCGTAAATTTTGGTCACGGGTCACAAGGCCTACGAATTGAATTAAATGGTACAGTAATTGGTATTGGGCACACCCCTACCACACCTCAAAGCTGACTGGACAGCAATGGGTCGAGGAGCTGATGTGTGGGCACCCTGAGCGAATCCACAACGAGCTCGGGGTCCATTTGCATGTCTTTGTCATGCTGTTGATTGAATTGCGGGGCTTGGGCTACTCGGATTCAAAATATGTGTCTCTCGAGGAGCAGCTTGCCATTTTTCTGTACATATACCGTACTGGGCTGGGCTGTCGCCATGTTGGTGAGTGCTTCCAACGCGCCAATGAAACCATTACAAAGTGAGTGGATTTTCTTTTTACAATGCACGCTGGCCTGACAATAATGCAGATTCTTTTGTAAAATGGTTTTCATCTTTTCTGGGAGTGCTTTCTACAATACATATGTTACCCTCCCTACCTCTCGGGATCCACCAGCCTCCTATCTCCGAAACAATCCGCTATTCTGGCCCTTTTTCGAAAATTGCTTGGGTGCAATGGACGGCTCGCATATTGCTTGCACGGCAAGCGAGGAGGACCACTCAAATGCCCGCAATCGCAAAGGCTTCCTTTCCCAGAATGTCCTTGCAGTTTGCAGCTTTGGCTTTCGCTTTATCTATATTCTCTCTGGTTGGGAAGGGTTTGTTATGTATGCCTTTTTGTATGCAGATGCACACATCAAAGATTTCCCCATCCCCGATGGTTGTTTTTACCTTGGCGATGCGGGCTTTCCACTCACAGCTCCCTTTCGAAATGTTCAATACCATCTGCAAGAATGGGTGAAGGGAAAAAACCGGTGAGTGTTTTGTTTAACTATGCACCACGTAAAAATAATTTCTTCACAGCCCTCAAAACCGTGAGGAGCTATTTAACTTGCGCCATGCACAAGCCCGTAACGTTATCGAGCGCATATTCGGTGTAATCAAGAAGCGGTGGCGCATTTTGATCATGCCGCCAGGCTACAATATGAAGATCCAGGCACGCATTCCTGCTGCCCTGACCGCACTTCATAATTTCATCATCGAGCATGATTCAGACCCAGATGACCATGTAGACCCTGGGGTATGGGATCCTTCGCCAGGTGGTACAGTTGACCCCAAAATAGTGGCTACACTCCGGCTTCAGGGTGAGCTTGCCACTGAGCGGCGCACATCTGAGGAGTCGGAAGCTGGCGAAAGACTTCGTGATTCCATTGCTGACAAGATGTGGGTGCAGTACCAGGAAATCTTGCGCGAACGCCAGGACGAATCAGATTTGGAAGAAGAGGACGAGGGTATACGAAATGACATTGATTCTGCGATGGAAGAATCTCAATCAGACGACGATGAGGACGGAATGCAGATTGATTAATTAAACTACTCAGGAGCCGGCACATCTTTGTAGTAATCTGGGGCATACCCGAGTGTCATACAAACCCATGTTTTGCGCTCCGGCGAGCCCTCACGCGCCCACTCCAATTTTTCGACCTAAAAAACCTGCAACAAAAGAACCAAGAACAGCCCACGACATGTACTCATCTGTCTGCCATCTGCCCCTTCCCAACTAGACCTCCAAGTCGGATTCGGTCGGGGAGCTGGAGCCACCGCTCCTTGTGAACTACTTCAAGTGTGCGAGTACGGTGTTCGGGACTGGAGTTGGTATTGCTGGTACGGAGGGCGAACCCGAAAAATTGAACACCAGTAAGCCCAAGAAGCAGAAGACAGCTTTGAAGCCAGTGGCAGAGTCGGACCCCGAGGATGAAGATTTCCCCAGCAGCAGCAGTGGCGAGGACAGTGAAAGTGATGTAGAAATGGTGATCTCGAACAAGGAGGTGAGTTCCTGAACGAAAAATGGCCACTTTCTAACCGATATTCAGGTTTCAGAATCCCTTCCAACCAAATCTGTTCCGACAACCACCCGCAAGTCGAAGGTGAAGACTAAAGAGAAGGCCAAAGAGAAATCCACGGTACGCACACTCATAAATGAGTTATATGTTCTCATTTTCTTCTCGTAGCCACACCTGTTCCGAAGGGGAAAAAGACTAAAGGCAAGGAAAAGGCCGTTGATTCTGTGGTATGTTGTCGACTCTCTCGTTCTTTTCCAGACCTTCCTGATTTTCCCAGTCGCAGATCGTCACTCCCCAGGTAGCGACTGTATGGGACAAGTCGTCTCCCAGTCCGGAGCCTCAGCCGCCGAAGCCCAAAGTAAGTGATGCGCCTGAAGCCAATTCCCTCTCTGACCTGGTACAGGCACAGGCAAAGCGAAATCGTATCTAGATGTTCTATGAGAGCGTCGGCACGGCCGCCGATGGCAAGGTTGTGGCGGGCTCAAAGTACTGGCGGTGTCGGTTGGGAAACCAAACAACACTCGAGATTACCAAGGGCGCGAATTACAATACATCCAGTTCTTTCTCTTGCGACTCAAGGCCCTGACAATCTAACATTCTACTCCAGAGCTTCAGAACTACCTTGAACACGAATTCAAGGCACATTTTAATTTGTACCGAGTACTTCAACGCAGTGATCGAGAGCCCACCAAGGAAGAAATTGAACTCGCCTCCAGCAAGAAGGAGATGGACGACACACTGATTTTGCACTACAAGACCAAGTCCGACCAGCTCTCGCGGAACATCAAGGCCATATTTAAAAAACAGGCAGAGATGGCAGAGGTATCTCGCTTGATTTTACTGGTCGAACATCGCTCATTATTTGTAGGAGCCATGGGACTCGGAACATTTCGAAGACTTGCTTGGAAAGTGGGTAGCAGCGTACGACCAACTGTTCACGGCTGTCAACGCTCCCGAGTTTCGCGAGATGCTTGAGTATGCTCATCGCACCCCTTTCTACATCCCGCGTGATCAAGCGGTGAAAGACCGAATTATCAAGATGTCAGATGCGATGAAAAAAGGACTCGCGCAAATATTCAAAGTAATGTCCTCGCATGATATTCTCGGTGTACTCATCTTGTCCTTCGCCAGGAGAACCTCTCAGATTTCGTCTTGTCTTTGGACGCATGGACATCCAGTAATGGGTACGCATTTCTGGCCATTGTAGTGCACTATATCGGGAACGATGGGAAACTAGGTGGGCCTAAAATATGTGTGTCGGTGCTCGCATTGATGTTTCCATTCCTCAGAGGAGTGTTTGATCAACTTTCAGGAATTAATTGGCCAACATTCGGGAGAGAACATGGCGGCTGTATTTTGGGAGACAGTGGAGAACTTCGGCCTTAAGGGCAGGGTATGAATCTTGCGAATTCGCATCCGTTGTGTGCTTCGTGACTTACTTCCATCAGATTACTGCTTTTGTTATGGACAATGCAACGAACAACGATACACTTGTCGAGGCGTTCGCGAAACGATGCGAGGACGAGGGTATACCTTTTTCAAGTCAGGACGCTCGGATGTGATGTATGCCCCACACCATTCATCTGTCGGCGCTAAAGGCGAGTGACGCCTTCGGGTTCAATGTCACCAATTTATTCGTCTCTCCAGCTCCTCGAGGCAATCGGCGTGCTTACAAAGGAGGAGGCGCAGAAATCAGGATCGCGTCAAACGACGTATCAAGAATCCGCCGTGGAGCCTCTTGGCCAGGACAGCGAGAACGAAGCAGCTCGGGCCGATGATGCTGCCGACGATGCATCCCCACCTGCGCATGGCACAGACGCGCAGGCTGTTTTCAAGGTCTGACTCACTCCCGTCGCAGGGAAAAGAACTAAACATTGCTTAGCTGTGGAAAATAGTGCGTCATGTCCGGTCCAGTTCACAGCGTCGGCAGATCCGGGAAAAAGAAGTACAGGCCGCTTATGCAGAAAAGAACGAGGATGCTCTGGACACGAAGACCAGTGACTCCATGGTTCTCATGCTGATTCTCGATGTTAAAACTCGATGGTCGTCGACTCATCAAATGCTCAGTATGTTTCCTGGATTTGATCTCTTCAATTGTGCTCATCTGATGTAGGTCGTGCATTAAAATTCCGGCCAGCAATTTTCAGTTATGTTGCAAAGGATGAATCGCTTCGTGCACATGAGCTGTCGACTGCCGACTGGGCCGCTTTGAAACTGGTTTCGAAGTGGCTGATGGCCTTCCGCGACGCGACAACCCAAATGTCCACCACGAAGCAACCGATGATCTCAAACACTCACGCCGTGTTCCTTGGTCTTCAGAAGCACATCAAGATTAAACTGGCAAACCTTCCGCAGGAGACCGATCCTGTGTTGCGCCAAGGGCTTGTTGATGCTCATACGAAGCTGAGTGATTATTTCACCAAATTTGATCGGTCAAGATATTATTCCTGGGCTACCCGTGCAGATATTTCTTCCTCTTGCGCCGTTCAATTTTCTAACATGTCGAGTTCAGTACTGAATCCTCGACTTTCTTACAATGGGCTCAAGACTGACTACGCCGACGAGCCAGAGCTGTTGGCTGATCTGGAGTTCTCGAAGCATGAGTTGAAAGTTCATTTCAACACGTACTTCGCTTCGACAACAGCCGACTCCGCCGAGTCTCAGTGGACTGAGTCAGGATCACCACAGAAGCTCGACTTCACGAGCCGCTACACTCAACGTGCTAACAGCGGCACTGTGGACGAACTGACCGAGTATTTTCGTCTCACCTCTGTCCCAGAGAACTGGGAGATCGACCCATTGGAGTGGTGGTACAGCCGGCGTGGTCTCCCTCGGCTAGTTGATACATTGTGTGTAGTGGAGAGGAGGAAGTGGTCCGGATAACCTCTGCCTCGTCCGATGGGCTGCTGTCAGGCACGAGCGAGGTCCGCCCGGTGCAAGAGAGCTCATCTTCACTCCTCAATGGATCAAGCAGTCAGTGGTATTTGTGTGCGCATAGCAGAGATGCCACAAGGGTCCAGACAGTCTAGGGGAATGGTTGTATCTCGCTGGCGTCGGTGTGGAACGGGTCCGAGTAGCGGGGAGAGTGTTGGTCTCGTCGGAGGTTACTTGTCACAGGGATGGCTTGAGGGTCCGGATCTGGGGAATGGTCTTATCTTGTTGGCGTCGGTGTGTTACGGGTCTGAGTAGTGGGGAGAGCGTTCAGGGGCGGCTCGAGCGGTGGAGAGAGTGTTGGTCTCGCTGAGAGATCGTTTGTCTCGCTGGGAGAGCGTTCGTCTCGCTTGGAAGCTGCTTCCGGTAACATAGATTTCCGATTTAGGAAGATCCGTCATGTACACCCAAGTCTGTTCTGTCATCGTGCGGATGGTCGTGGATGGTCCACAGGGGCCATGAGGCGACAAGCAGTGTGTAGCACGCTTGGAGACCTCACAGCGTGGAGAAGATCACAAAAACATACATCTATACAGTGAGTTTGTGACTGTGTTCCTCATCACTGCTGACACCGTCCAGGATCCCGACAATATCACCCCTGAGACCATGTTCCTTCACGGAATCTTCCAACGTGTGTACACCAGTTACTGGTTCGGTACTACAGCTGATTTGGAAAGTATAGAGGGGTTTCGTAAAAAACTGATGCTCGATTTGGGCTTACAGTTGTTTGTCACTGCATCCATGCTCCACCTTTCATCATCAATACTCTGGCCTTCGCCTTCAATTCCTTCGCTCTCAACGACACCTGTCAACGGCCATGGCCCGTGCCAACAAGAAGAAAAATGTTTTGAAAGAGACCAAGCAACATGTTATCCACCTGTGCCTCAACCGCCGCCGTAAACAGAAAGATGTTGCTGCCGACCTTCGCATTGGGCTTAGTACGGTGGAAAGGATTATGAACCAATACCGACACAACACAACTCGGAAGGGGTGTGTTCCCGATAGTGCGAAGACGAGTTGTTAGTTGGGTCCATCGAGTGTTTCACTGGTGAAGAGACACGAGGTGGAATGGTATATATAAATGAATTGCAGCTCCATAGTACAGACGATGACCGCTGATACAGACGATGATGAGAGGCAATCGTGGGTGGTGTCGATGCAGTGACAAATAAGCGCAAGCACAAATCGAGCATCATTTTTTTTTACGAAACCCCTCTATACTTTCCAAATCAGCTGTAATGAGAACAATTGAGCCCTTTACTTCGAGGAAAAGACCCGGATTGAACTGGTCCCGCTCGCATTCATAATTGTGGTGGTAAGTATATTCAGTTCAGCGCAGTTTTCTGCACTAATTATCGTTCACAAAGGTCCTATGCGCCATCCAGGAGTGGTCCACCAGGCACTGGAAAAAACCGCAAGTTTACGCACTCAGCCTATTTCATGACATATAAAGCCACACTCAATGGTCTCAAGCAGTGGTTGAAGCACTCGGAAGATCAGGTCAGGGATAATTGTGCAACCAGCAATGCAACAATCAATCTTCAAGAATGGATGCTGCACGTCACAAGGTCGGTTTCTGCACCACCACCTGAAACACATCTAATTTGTCTTTTAGGGCTGCATCATTCAGTCCAGAGGAGGAGCTGCCGCAGGAGGATGACAGGGACCTATTCCCGTTGAATGCTATGTTCAGTGTGGCCTCTGGCAATGCGTAGACCAATGAAATGAGTAGTTTTCTGCGATGCAAGTATTGCCTGATTAGGGAATCCAATATTACGATGCTTGATTACAATGTTTGATTAAGTATGTCATGAATCACCCGGGTTCCTCTTTTTCGCGTGACACGTCTGTATGGATACAGATGTGTCTAGCGGCACGGGATGCCACCACGTGACCTTCTCACGGTTGAACCCGGCCTCATGTCGGGGTCTCAGTCACTGGATACCAGAAGACATTAGGGGCTAGGGAACTGTACAGACAGACCCTAGCCCCCTGACACTAGAGGGGCTGATACAGAGTTGTCCGAGAGTTACAGGAGCGGTTGCAAACCGATCGGGGTTTTGACCATTAAACTGAACAACATTAAGGAATAGGTAACCCGAATGGACAAGCCCCCTAGTCCTCCAATGCTATGGAGATCAACACAGAGGAGTCTAGGAATATCAGCATTAACACTCCTTAATGCTGCGATACAGGAACTGATCACGATGGACCGTGATTGCTTTTAAATCTATTTGAAGCCTATATAAGCTTGGTAGAATCTCCCTGTACAGTAGATTCTACCTTGTCTAATCTCAGGCTTCCACCTTGACTTGACATAGGCATTGTCTCCACCCTGCCCCGCTTCCTCTACATCGTATTGCGGGTTGCGTTCACACCCCGGGTTCTATACCTGAGTGGATATCACACCCTCTTCGACTTGTTCCGGCCCCCAGGTTCTGCCTCGCATCCCAACCTACAACATACAGTCTCCTAGGGAGGACACCGTACGGTTGGTCCTACTGCTCGGGAAACACATGAGCTATTAGTGTCTGTTGGGCTTCTCCTGGTTGGGGTTCTCGCCGGGTTACTCGCTGTTGAGCCAACCCAGAGGCTGTTGCTGACACCTTATCAGCTCAGATATCATCAAAGATGGACCGGTTGGTTAGATCAAGCCTGACTCTAGTGAATCTAGGGAGCACTCAAGCTCTATAAGTCTAGGAATCTAGTATTTCTAGGTAGCGAAGAGATTCTAGGCATCCTTTCCTACAAAGGGGGGGTGGCTAGGGGTCTAGAAGCCTAGGTAACTCTCTCCTGACCTTGATAGGTACAGGGTGGTTTCCAGATGTAGGGTGAGCCCGACAATTTCTTGGATGGATCTCGACAGATTTTTCCTGACACATTTTCACGATGAATCGTTGTGAAACCCGGGACCCGAAAATATCAAGAATACTGACAAGGATTCGTAATGAAAGGCATCTTGAAATTCCTAGTGTGTACCCTGATGAAACATTGTGAAACTTGAATTTCGAGACAATAATCTTGAAATTCAGTGCTCATAACGAACCCTTCTCACAGTGTTCGGTCAGTTGGCATGGCAGGTATATATTTATAGAGCTCTTTTTTATGGAAAGCCGGAGCACCACGCTCTGAAACAAATGATGCTATAATGTGATGGCTGATGGCCTTCATCGTGCCGTGAGCCTTGTTCATGTAGGAAAGCCTGTTATTGAGGACATTTGCCTGTGATACGCCATCGCCGAGGTGGAAGCAGCCATTTTGAATTGTCAGCCCTATTGAGTGACCAGGATTTGGAATATAAATAGCTTCAAATGATGGGAATCTGGTACTTTCCCGTGTTCAACTGACATTTTATGAGTCCCCTCGGTACTTGGGAGACGGTTTCGGACAGGGAGTTGCGCTTCTTGGGTACCTTAGACTCAATACGGCTGGAAAAGGGCCGCAGTAGGGAGATGATCCTCCTATTCTTTCATTCGGAGCTAGGACCTATTCCTCCCAACTCTGCTGAATTTTAGGCCATCGGTTTGAACCATTCCATACATATTGCTACGTGAGCATTCAAACAACATCAATGCGCCGGGACGTCGGTAGTCAGAGCCCGAAATCTGTGCTAGGCAACCGGAACAAGATCGATTCTCGAATCTACGCAGGTGAGTGCCCAGTATCAACGACGGCCATTGAGATCTAAGTACATGTGTAAATCTTAGTGAAGAAAATCTGTCTCAGTACGACGCACAGTGACACGAAGATTTTCCGCGAAGTGAATGCACTCAGTTGACTATCGCATCGTTTCATCGTCCGGTATTTCACGACCTGGGTGGAAACTGGTAACCCTCGAGTTCATTTGCACCGTACAGATGCAACTTGTTATCGGATCTGAGACTCCGAATTCGGGTGAAAATCAACACAGGGCATTATGAGTAGTTAAAAACTTGCTCACGGATAGGGAAATGTGTTTTTGTGGACAGTTGCCGATCTTGTTCGATTGTTTGTTTGAATCAAGGCCAGTATCGGGCATCTCGGGCATCACCTGAATTAAATACATCCGTTACCGCTGCAGATAGAATGTCTGGATGGCTTTTCAGATAGAATATAGTTCACATTTGTGTACTCAGAAGCGGTTATATGAGGTTTTTTTACCTCAATTTCACTACTTGCCACTGTCAATTGGTCAAACCCCGAATTGAGGCAAAGTTCCAATTGTTCAGGTCTTTAGTATCACAATGAGGTTCTACGCAATCAGGTTGTCCTTCTTTGAAACAACGGTTCCGCTATGATCTGAAAGATGCTCAATAAACGGTTTGAACTTACCACAAAGGACCGGCCATCGCTCGGCAGATGATGCCATCATTTGTTTCAGAGCGTGGTGCTCCGGCTTTCCATACTTTTTAAATTTAGCGATGACATGATGTGTGGGGAAATGTAGAACCGATGCATTCGACATGGGTCACATCTGTTTCAGTGCTTCAAAGTTCAAGTGTGGGTCCACTGGGGTTGTCAAACACCGCAAATTTCACGTACCCGGGTGGTGAATTCAATGATTCACTATCTATGTGCGTGAAAATGGTTTCACGTACTTGGCAATTCATGTACCTATTCATTGAATCACGTATCTGTGTAGATGTCACTTTTTGAGCATGAGCTCATAGGTCTTTTTCTGATCAATCATCATGAAATCTGTCCTGAAAACTTCGGCAGGCTCGCTCCAAGACTTGTCCAAGCTTGCCCTAAACCGTGACATAATTACTCCACACTCGGTTAATATAAGAATCCATGCAGTTCCACACACCCTCCCACACTCTCTTTGACTCGAACCACCACCAAGCTAGTCTCTCATTGTCTACTACCCGCCTTATACAAGAGACATCTGCCACCGCTGTTGTCTGGGCACTGTCACCGTTGTATGTGGATCATTTTCTCATCTCTGGCAGTCCAGGCTGACAGCAGCTGTCCTGTAGTCTCGCTTGACAGTCCTGATGGTTTCGGGTTGGAGAAGACAATTTGCGGGACATGGTTTGGGATTGAATGGGTATGAACACTGTTGCAAGCCTCACACTGCTTCATATATCTCACATATACCTCAGAGCGCAATGAACCTAGTCCTTTTACAGTGTCGAACGGTGAGCAGCCATCTGCAGGTATCGCCCTGGTGAGCACATCCTTTCACTCTATCTGTCCGACTGCTGTGAGGGTGGCGGACGGTGCATGATGGCATTTACCTGCCTTCTCCCTCCCATTGTCACCACCCTTCGCTCACGCCCTCAACCGCCATTGGATCAACAATTCGGATGAGGATGAATTCATAGTCACCTCGGATTTGAAGCAGTGCACAATGAGGAAGCTGAAGGGGAGGAGGACAATGCTAGGATGCCAGTAAAGGTGGGTGTGACATGACAACAAGTAGTTATGTTGATTTATTTTTCAAAAAAAATTGTATTACATTTCACCACCACCTTTTCATGTGATACCCCATACAATGGCCGATGAAAGAATAGATCATCATCTCTTGTTGTGCACAATTCACTGCAAAATGCAATACTTGGTTATAGTGAAAGCTTTCATTTTCTACGTGAAGTTCATGTAGTTTTCGTTGCATGAAATTCATGGAAATTGCACGAATGTCATGAACTTTTATGAGGGAAAGTACTATAAAAAATGTTGATCAACCTACCTGAATTTTGTGGCACTTAACGACCCCAGTGGTCAAGAGTTTCTAGGTACAAACAAGGATGATTTTGTGCATATTTGTGCATTCTTGGGCAATGCACCCAAGCCATGTGAGACCAACCAGCTTTTGTCGTGCTGAATTCGAAATGCATCGCACCCTTGACATTCCTGATCATGAAATTCTCAATCTCATATTCACAGAACTTGTCAGCAACGGCCTCTGGGTCGGCTCAACAGCGAGTAACCCGGCGAGAACCCCAACCAGGATAAACCCGATAGACGCTAATAGCTTGTGTGTTCCCCGAGCAGTAGGACCAACCGTACGGCGTCCTCCCTAGGAGGCCATATGTCGTAGGTCGGGATGCGAGGCGAAACCCGGAACGAGTCGAAGAGGGTATGATATCCACTCAGGTATACAACCCGGGGCGTGGATATAACCTGTAACACAATGTGACGGAAGCGAGGCAGAGTGGAGACAATGCCTATGTCAAGCCAAGGTATAAGCCTGAGATTAGACGAGGTAGAATCTACTGTACAGGAAGATTCTACTGAGCTTATATAGGCTTCGAAATAAATTAAGGTGATCGCGGTCTGTCGCGATCAGGTCCGGTACCGCAGCATTAAGGAGCATTAATGCTGATGCTCCTGTGCTCCTCTGTGTTGGTTTCCATATCCCCTGAGGACTAGGGGACCCGACATTCGGGTTTCCTAGTCCCTATCATCATTGTCTCCAGTGGTTCAAACCGATCGAGTCAATAGTTGAAACCCCGATCGGTTTGCAACCAGTCATGTACTTTGTGTACACTCTTTTGTTGTCCGTGGCACGTCCGGGGTCTAGGATCTGTCTGTACGGGTTCCTAGTCCCTAACGTCTTCTGTATCCCGTGGCGCAGACTACCCTGAGTCTGCGGCTTCTAGAATCCGGAGTCGGGTTTCAACTGTGAGAAAGTCATGTGGTGGCGTCATGAGAGTCCTGTGCTGCTAAGACGCGTCTGTATCCGTACAGACACGTCACGCAAAAAATAGAACCCGGGTGATTCATGACAGAACTGCAGCAGTGATCTAACCTATGTCTCTCTGGTGAGGAGTGTAACAAAGCCCTTGGTTGCAAGGATTTTGCTGCCCTTGTGAGAACTTGCAAGCACTTTCGGGGCCCTGCTTTAAATTTCTTGTGGTGCGAGCAGGAGACCCTTGCGAACCTTCTCAGATGTCTGTCGTCACATCTGATAGTGGAAGAACCCCACAAAATCCTTAGGCTCAGTGTCAGACTAGTCTCTCGCAAACAGACACTTCAATATTACCTGATCTTGTACCTCAATATATTGAAGTCTGTTATGTTAGTAAGTGCGGGGTCTGATCAGGGTAAAACCTTGTTACATAATCTGCACAGCCACGCTGCCGGATTTCGATGTTTTGTGCCTACAGGATAGATACTTAAACTGGTTTTTGGTGCAGATGAATCTATATTAGTACACTGAATGTTCCTGCCTGCTCAGATTTTTTATCTAGAGCTCAGAATCCTGGTAGGTGAAGCACCGAAGCATGACATGTGACTATGACTTGTGTTGCACTTTGAGCCTCAAACAGCACTCTAAAAGTTCAAATAAATTGGAGGAGCTTTGAAATTGTGAATAAAACATTCTGTATACTGGAATTTCTCGAAAATATTGATGCAAGTTTCACGGTCGCCTTTCAAAGAACAGTGTAGCTGTGCTGATTATATAACAAGTGCTTACCCCAATCGGGACCCTGCACTTACCAACAGACTAGTGTCAGATGGAGGCACTGTCTTGTAAGTGTAGACTGGACAGCCGTGGTTGGTGTGATGATGTTGCTCCTTAGTGCATAATTGGACCTGTCTGCCCAATCGATTGGGACATACCGCGGGCATACGCACTTGGAATCCAGAAGCTGAAACTGAAGTCCCTGCTCATAGATATCGAATTATCTTCAGTCGCCGATGTATTCGAAATAATCAGCACCGGATTTCTGCACAACTACCTGTGCCCCAATCTCAAGTGCCTATTATTTAGTGCCTCCTTTGCACTTTTCCCCTACATTTGTCTCTTCCTTGGCCTCAAGGTCATGAATATTTCACTTCCCTATGTCAAGCCCTCGGAGCTGGTGGGTCTACCTATTCCATACCCGCAATTACAAAAGCTCTATCTGAGAAGCTGTTCCTCGGCAGATGGGCTATCAGAGATCACTTCAAATCTGCACCGAATTGAAGCACTTAATCTCTATAAACTGGATCGAGCAGTGATTGCACATCTCTCAGCTTCCTGCCCGGACATCACACAGGGGGCAAACATAGACACACTTGCCACACATCTTCGCCCAGTCCTTGCTGTGGCCTCGCCCTGCCTCATTGTGATGTTCAAAAATACATTGACACCTATATCTCGGTGATGGCCACAGCCCACTTGGGCTCATCCTTCCTTATCACTGTCTGATCCCTCTCCATTTTACAGCCTATTGGCTTTCTTGCAGGCCCTCGTTGCATTCAGTCCCAGAGACATAGCAATGGAGCTTGAAACACCTTATCTCATCGGTATGTGGTACTACAAAGTTCAAACCAAGGTGTGGTGTCCAGTAGCACCGAGGCATTTCCGACTCCCCCCCCCCTTCAAGCATCATATATTTGAAGACATCCTATGTACCTTCTTTGCACACAACCTCCCCTCCCTCTTACAAGACTTTGATGGTGATTGAACCTAAACACATCATTACCCATCTCTCTGCGTGGATTAGACCTTCGCGGACTTATTCGGGCATCGGTAAATGATTCATGGTAGTTTGTTGAACAGAGGTCGTAAATAAATTTTATGTATTGTCTTTTGTAATTCATTCCCTTGAATGTCTCAATGGTATCACATTGTTACAGAATGGGTTCATTCTCCTCACCTTGAAATATGTTTGATGTGTGAGAAGCCTTCCCCCAATTTGGCAGAAATGCACAGGATCATGCCGCTGTCAAACAGACCCTACAAGTCCCCGAAATGAAGGCCATTGTGGCAAGCCCTGTCAAGTGTGGGACAAAGATGCGGCAAGGACGTAGCAAGTGCCACTAGCTTGCCCTTATGACAGGTGCGCCCTCTTTTGCCCCCTGTGTCATTGAGGCTTTCTGCCATGTCAGATCAGTGTTGTCCCTAAGGGCTAAGGCCTTAACCGCTTTAAGGCTTAGAGGGGCCTTAGAGTAAGCCTTAGAAGTTTTGGGGGGATTTTGGGTACCCTTAGAGGCCTTAGAGCAGTGCGTGGGCCGAAAACCCGTGCACTAATGACAGCGTGAGAAGCTACCAATCATGGATCAATCACTGATTGAAAAATCTGACATTTTGCCATGTCTCCACTCCTGCGAATATGGCCAGCGACGGCACGTGGACTTCTAATCCGCAGGAGCAAATCGAGGCAGAGGGAGATTTGATGACGGCACTAGCGGAAGCTGAAGCTCTTGCAGAGGCTGAAGAAGATGCTCGCTTGGATGACGGAGCAGTGGAGATCCCATCTGATGATGAATATGTTGGCTAGTACAATTCAATCTGTTTACCTTCCCCGAACATCAATTTCGAAGTAAGTAATTGGACTGTACCACTGCGCGCAAATGCGTGGGAAATTGAGCCCTAAGGCCTTAAATGGAGGCCTTAGTGGTAAGGCTTAGGCCTTACTAACCCTTAGAACTTTTCAAACCTGCTATTAAGGCCTTATGGAACATCACTGTGTCAGATTCGGCATCCTTATTGCCATACTCCCCAATGGACTCGCAAACCCCCTTGTGCCCCGCTCTTCGCGACTTCTGTTTGGATGACACGACAGTTGAATTCGCCACTGAGTTCTTCAATCTGTTGTCCAAATGTTGCTTGGCCAATTTATGTATTGGCACAGCAGTGGAAAAACCGACCAGTCAGCAACTGTTTGTGGCTCTAGCAAATCACTTGTTGCACTCTGCTCTCCAGACCCTCAAGGTCCTATGTCTGGATCCACAGCAACCAGACTCGATACTGCTGAATGCTGTAGTCGAAGGATCCGCTCTTGCAGCGCTCTTTTGCTTTGGAAATCTCACCGTGATTGATCTCGGAATACCCGGTGGATTTTACATCGACAACCACAGCACTGCAGATATGGCCCAGGCATGGCCGAGGGTCAAATCCGGGACATCCCTCTAGCATGTTGCTACTGGGCCTCCAGGCATTCGTCCAACACTGCCCCGAGTTAACTCTCCTCACTATCTTTCTTGATGCTTCCACAGTCCCACCGTCCGATGATTCTCCCGAGACCACCGTCTCGCAATCCGTTCTCATGTATTTGAATATTGGCCCCTCCCAGATAATCGACTCAGTGCCCATCACGCAGTTCTTGTCCAAGCTGTTCACAAACCTTGCGGAGATCTGGACGCTCAAAGAGTGGCATTTGAATGTTGATGCAAATGATGAAACTGCTGCAGTGTATATAACCCATGCATTCTTGGCAGAGGCAGAGGCAATGCTCCCAAAGAATTTACAAGCATCATAAGTCTGGGTAGTGCTCGCACGTATTAGAACAAGTTCTGGTAGTACTCATGCATTAGCAATTGCCAGTCACGGTGTATATCTCTTTTGGATTCGAACTACAAGATAGTATGTCAAGACTCGGACTCAAGCATGCTTCTTTCTTTCAGCTCGTTTTGTAATGATCCTCGACATTCTGCTTCGACGCCCACTCACCTTGATCCCTCTCCACACATTTTGCGTGCGTTCAAACATTCTGTGAAGGCAGAATCAGGAATCTTATCTTATCTACACTGTAAGGCGCCTATCGGCTTTTTTTCGGCCTCATCTCAATTTCATCTTCTACCAAGCTCGTTCGGGACCAGCCACATAGGCATGGCTTCGGATACACTCCGCCGCATGCCGCCAGAGATGGTCTGTGAAATATTCGCTTTGACATTTTGTTACAATGGAAAAGACATGGTCCAAAAGCCGCCCTGGCAACTTGAGTCTATACTAGAAGAATGGGAGTGGGACTTGCCCATTTCCTTTTTCGGTAAGCGAGTCCCATTCTTGATCCCATCAACAATGGGACTCGTGTAATTATCCGATGCCGATACCCGGCAATATTCGGCACCCGCTCAGCTGCTCAAGTTGCGAGTATCTGAGCCGTGGAATCTTTAAACTGGATAGTATATAGATAGTACAATTGAAGAAAATATTGGAGTTGAATTCATCAGCTGCTATGGTAATTGCAGCACAGACCTTGCGTTTATTGACATATGCCGGGCTGTTATCTGCTACACGGCCTCCACCATAAGCCATCACAGTCGAAGGTGCTGTTTTGGAGGTGGAATTGTTAATGATATAGAGACTAGGAATAAATTCAACCGTACCATTGAGAAGTTTTTGAACTGTGAGACCCGTAATTCCTGCTGCTTGGATGGCCGTCTCAAGCTTCCTTGTGTCTGCGACACTCAGTTTTGTATGCAGGTGAGCAGGGTGATTATGGGGGTTGCGTAAAACCACAAATGCCTTCATGTGATGTTCCTCGTCAACAGGGATTAAGATTTGCATCCTAGTCTGACAAGGATGATTGATGATTTCAGCTGGACGGATGCGACCATCAACGACATGTTTATAAGCTGTTGATTGCTTTGAGGCAGCTGTAAGAGCAGTGTTAATCCCACGTACGATAGGGTCTTGTTTATTATGCTTGTTTGTAAACATGTTTATAAGCACCGGTTTATAAACCGGTTTTTAATTGAATTGGGCAAAATGCCTGGTTTTTAATTATATTTGGGCCTGATCCGGGGCCGCCAGTCACTGATCGCCACTTAAATTTTCACTCAGCAACATCATTCTGAGGCACTATGTCAGGCGCTGAGGTTACATACTACGACAAGGAACTCAAGTATTTGCATCACTTGTTCAAAGCCTTACCCGAGAGCATTCCGGTTGGAGGTGTCCACAACTTTCTCACATACTTACGTGCCGACTGCTGAGTTGGGAGAAGGTGGTCAACACTGGCTGTGTCAAGACTGTTGTCAATCATTGGTCGGACAGTGTCATAGTTGACTCCTGGGACAGTAGGAAAGTAGGTAAGAAGAAAATTTGGGACGGGCAAGCTGAAAAACTCGTATTTTGGGCCTATACACAAACCGGTTTATAAACATGTTTATAAACAGCCTGTTTATAAACCAAAAATTAAAAACTGTTTATAACCCCCTCAGGAATTATAAACAAGACCCTACCTAATATACGACAATTGCCCAGTCCAACTCGCGGGTGAACTGTGAGAACACACTGCTCATTGATATTGTCATCTGTGGTCGGTAATTTGCCGTTGTTCTTCATTAGGTAGTCCAAGGTATTCTCGTCGACGTTTGGCGGGACTTCCCAATAGATATGGTCCCAACACTGTTCTCGGGACCAGCGGGAACACCCAACAAAGAAATGTTTTCTGTACACGGATGGCCCCTGAGTCTTGTGCATTAGTATTAAGGTGACATTTGGCAAGCCCAACTTATGTTTGAGTGTGGGATCAGAGTCGCAACACCTTCACATTCCACCTTGCATTTCGACCTCACAATCCGGCCATAAAATCTAGAACAGCTCAGTGAAAGACTCCCGAACAAAATTGAACGCACCGTGAGATGATTCCCCAGACTGAGGCCGCTTCATTCTCTTTTGCATCCAGCTTGTGGTTCCAAAGCTCTCGCATTGCCTCCATGTCCAGCTCGTACCGCTCACAAGAGTGGCAGTAAATGGGCTGGGTTGGATAGGGGCCTAGATTGAAAACCCAGGTATTGCCCTTTGTCTTTCCGGTTGAGCCGCGCCAGGACTCCTGGTCCTAGGGAATATGTGAATATGTGCAAACAGGGTAGAACTACATTTGACACACTTGTAATTGGATGAATGCATCGTGATGCAATTACCATAGCAGCTGATGAATTCAACTCCAATATTTTCTTCAATTGTACCATCTATATACTTTCCAGTTTAAAGATTCCACAGCTCAGAGACTCACAACTTGAACAGCTGAGTGGGTGCTGAATATTGCCGGGTATCGGCATCGGATAATTACGCGAGTCCCATTGTTGATGGGATCAAGAATGGGACTCGCTTACCGAAAAAGGAAGTGGGTGAGTCCCACTCCCATTCTTCTCGTCGATACTCTGGCAACTTGGCCATATCTGCCACTCCTGGAGACTCACTGCCTTGGGATATCCAGTCTCCCTCCCAGACATGGTTTCTTGCTGCCCATGATCGAAATTCAACTTCTCCGGTCAGCCAACGGACTGCTGGATGTGTATTATTGGTCGGCAGATGCAGGAAGAAGGTGTTGTAGATTTGCATTGCACCGGTGCAATGGTTGCCCACTGGCGTCACTGGCGGTCTCTACACTTGAACATACCTTACACCCTCGAAGAGCTCAGCTGGCTGTACCCTGTCGAGGGATGCCTCGATGCACTCGAAAGATTGAAAGTGCTTGAGTGCGACCCCACGGCCGGCATCAGGCACATATTTTCGGTTGCCCCGTGTTTGCGCGAGGTTATCCTCACTGACTCTCATTTCATCCTGCGTTTGGCGGATATTGCCGTTCCCTGGGGGCAAATCACTCACTATTGAGGAATGCACAACACGCAGACCCAGCTTGATATCCTCAAGCAAGCGCCCAACCTGCTGCAGTGTGCGGTCAGTTTGAAACTTGGTCCCGACTATGACCCCGAGCGCAACACACCCGCTCTCCTCCCGAACCTCCGGCGACTCTGCATCGCACAGCCCTGGCTTCTCGATGGGTTGAGGGCACCCCAGCTCGAAGAGCTTTCCTGCCTACACAATTGGAGGATGGATGTCCACACCCTTCTTCCTTTCGTGCACAACTCCTCCTGCTCACTCACAGCGCTCGTGCTGATGTCGTGTGGCATCTGTCCCGAACTGGTCCAAGTCCTCCATGGCCTCCCCTCCCTCACCTATGTCCTCATCGAATCCCCCGACGAGCGGCATGGCGAAACGGGGGGACAATACGAACACACCGTCGCCCTCTTCGAGGCCCTCAAAATCTCGGGCACCCCCGCCGTGGACGCACTGTGCCCCGCTCTCACCTCTTTCGTGTTCGGGTTCAGCCCCAAATTCCCGCACAACTCCTTCTTCTCGATGGCACGTTCTCGCTTTACACTGGGTCGCTGTTTAACGGGCCTCCGGGTGTTTGGGTATGACGCCGCTGCCTTGGATGTTTCATTGCTCTCGAGTATCAGGGGTTTCTCAACAATGGTCCGCCCCCTGCCCTCCCTGCCTGCTCTCGAGTCCTGTCCCCTGAGTATCATGGCTCCCATCCAGATGTTGCACGAAGCCGGATTCAATGTAGCTTTTATCGGTTGGCACGACATCGACCTGTTGAAGGCGAGCTGGCTTTAATGCCATGGTGCAAGTTGCTTGTTGTAGATCGTTGGTGCTATCGGCGAATTGTGCACACTCATCCGTGATCGTGGTGATGAAGCTAATCGAACTGAAGACTTCTTTCTTGTTCAAGTCACAGGAGCGTCTAGTACATCAAACGAAAACCTTACTCCAATCTGCACTCTTCACAAACTCCGCAAAAGTGTGCGTCGGGTGCGTGAAGCCTTCGCTGCTGGTGGACGGCTTCCCTCCGTAATCTGGTTGGTAGATACACCCAATCAGCGATAATGTCTCAGACACAATCCATGGAGACCATGCACATCCGAACTCTTTGAAGAACGGGAAGCCCTCAATAGTGTCAGTGGCCGCAGCAGGCAGGAAGCCGCCCGCGATGAACTTCTGCGCAGCGTCTTCAGGTGTGATTTGTTTGAACACGACTTTCTGGCTGGTGACTGCGAACAGCGGGGAGTATCTATTCTCCAGTAAGCCTTGTCTCATACTTTCAGCAATCTGCTGTGCCATGTCCTCCACGCTGATGTCCTCGCTGGTGGTGTAGACGGTCTGCCCATTTGGGAAGACCAGGGCTTCGAGCACGCAGCAGACAAACAGCCCATAGTCGTGCTCCACGTCGATAACGGGCAAGACCGTGCTAGGCCGCACCGCCCACAGCAGCGCATACGTCCCGTCAGGCTGCTTCGCCAGTAGTGGAAGCGGCCCCGACGAGGTTGTTCGTGTAGAAGCCCGCCTGGACGTCGACGAAGGGGACGCTCGATGCACGGCCGTAATAACTGCATTTCGATGGCTTCTCGACCCAAGCCTGCGCCGAGGTTGCTCGGCACACCTGGACACACTTGGACCTTGGCAGACCCTGCCAAGGTTTGCTCAAGGTATGAAGAGGATCACTTGGGTTCTTGGACTCGACCATGCTAAGTATATGCAACTTGTAAGTGATCACAACACATCTCAAGTTGACGTGCATCTGCAAATCGGTTTTTCTTTGCTAGAATTACTCCCACGTGTTACACAACCAAATGGTTGCCAGCTTCCAGTCATGTGGACGTTCCAGCTGTGTCCACCTGGACAGTTGAGCTGGATACTGGCCAGGCTCCAGACACGTGCCAGCTAATTAAACAGCCAGGAGTGCCAGCTGGATTACAGGAAGATGCCAGCCAGACTCTGGCCCTTGAGTTTGGGTGGTACCCACCAGATCCATAATATTAATTGAATCTCATCGTAATATTATCTAGCTTGCATTGACCTACAATGTAGTTAATAGCAGACAAATTGAGTTATAATTCAAGCCTCTTCTGCATTGCAGCACGGGGAGGAAATATTTGTGAGGCCCGGAGGTGTGGAAAATGATAAGTCCCCACATCAGCATGTGCCCAGGCTGTGTATAGAATTAACAGTTGTTTGTTGATTGATGGCATTGCCACTCTGTTCTCGACCACAACCATCTCGTCACTATGTCTTGTCTATGTCTCTGTCTCCTGCCCTCAAGCAATACTGCACCCCTTGCCTTGTACCCTCCTCAAAGCCAAGCCTTGTTTCCTCAAATTCCCTGCAAGACACAGGTGCTCAAGCAGCCACAAGATTTCATGCCACTGGTCTCAATCTTGAAGCGTGCTGCAAGTCATTCAAGCTCTATTCCTTGTTCCTCAAGCACTGGTCAAGAGCCAACTCTCCAATGCCACCTCAAAACTTCAAGAACTCCTGTCAAGAGCAACCAATATTTTTGAAGCGCAGCACAGTTTTGCTCGGTGTGGGCTTGTTTGTACTGCACTGGGCATACAATTGCATACCAGTGGCTTTGCACTCATACTGCAGGTCTGGAACTACATACTTGTTATGGGACGTGAATTGCATTACTTGTTTAGCATTGACATTGGACTCATTGTGCAAATCTGATTTCAATGGCAATTTTTCTTCATATTCTATATTTTAATGTGATAAACAGGGTATCCGGGATTCCGACATCGGAGCAAGCAGGTCGGCTGAAGGAATACCTGGAGTACAGCATGCTCATCCAGCTGGAACCAGGTCCAGGCTGGATCCAGGTGGAGTCCATTTAACGGAAACTCTGGATACCAGCTGAATCAGATGTGAGTTCGAGCTGGATATTTCATCTGAATCACATATTGACATTTGCTGGATTCTACCTGGGTTTCATTTGGGTGTGTAGAGTGGCAGTGTCTCGCTAGACGTTCCTAGATGTCGTGTATCTTCCTAGAGCTTCTGAGAGCTGCAGGTCTACCATGAAAATCTTGCTCTAGATAGTTGGCCCTTTTCTATCGCACTCTACCCAGCATCACTGGCCCGCATGCAATGATTCAGTTGACAGAAGCGCCGCAACCGTTGTCGCTCAAGTCATAAAGAGCGGACTTCATCAAATCTCATCGCTCCTCTTCCCTTCTTCCCACTACTTACCACCATCAACCTTGCCCTTTTTTTTTTATCAAGCCTGCCTTCAAGTCTGCCTCAAGTGTGTCGTTCCTGACAAGTCCCGCCCCTCCCAAGCCTGACACCTCTCTCTCATTCTCAAGTCATCTCAAGACTCAAGTCTCACTCCAAGAGTTTTTCAAGTATAATTCATTGTCTGCTACTATCAAGCTCGTTCTTGGCCAAAACTTCCTCAAGGCCGCTCGTGTGCTCTGTCCCCCACTTGACACCATGATCTGTGGTGATGGTCGGCAACACATCAAGAATCAAATCAATCACACTCACTGATGCCTTACGACACTTGGGTTCCGATGCTCGTGGACTGAGAGCCGTGTCGTGCTGGTCGTAATATTATTTTTTCCGGCTTTAGCCTACAACTAAATATTATTTGGTTTCCCATTTTTTTTTGCGCAACTCGAAACAAGTCTGATGAAAGTCCGATGAATCCGACAACTGATCGCGGCCGTCGCAAACCAATCAAAGATGCCGGCGTATTAGGTGGAGCCCGACTCTAGGAGCTCTTGGAAGCTCTCGAGCTCTAGACGTCTTGGGCTCTAGAGATTCTATGGAGAGAAACCTATTCTAGGCAGCCATTCCTAGAAAGGGGGGGTTGCTAGGGCTCTAGAAGCCTAGGGGACCCTTACAAGACCTAGGTAGGTACTAGGTGTTTTCCAGATGTGGGAAGTACGTGACCGTGACGTCACGGTGACAAAATGGCGTTGCCACCTCGAATCTTTCAGTGAGCCAATGCTCCTGTCAAATACCTCTCATTTTTAGGCAAAGCAGATACATCCTCAAGTATTAGGTCTCATATCTCCCGTGTAATTCTCTCTGACAGAAACTACGAGGACACTGGATCATGTCCGGATCCGTGAGAACCCGCGGGTCGCGAGTTTCCGGGGCCGTTTCCCACTAGCCTTTTGATCTGATTGATGCGACAAAATGGGCAACGGGGGCTTGTATTGGAGTCAAGTACTGAGGAAGGTGGCTACAGAAGGACACAGTCCGCCGAGGGACTCGGCGCACCTCGAGAGAGGTGGTGCTAGGTGGTTTGAGGCCGCCTCGCACGCACCTCGTCATCTCTGGGCACAGCCTTGCCGGGCAGACCCTGCCGAGGTGTCTCGGCCGATCTCGGCTAAGGCTCACCAAAGCTGGACTCACGTGGCTCCAGGAGCCGTCAAAATGCAGTGAATCCGCGATTTGCACCTTGCTGTCGAAGTGCAGGACCTTGGAGTACTTGCCGCCGCTGATTTGCTTGACGGGGACGAGGCCGGACCAGATGATGCCTTTCGCGCCGGCGGCCTTGGCGGCGTCGATGAGCAGCTTGCCCTCGGATATTTCCTGCCATATTTGCGTCATTGAAATTATTACATGGTGGGGGAGTTATTGTGTGCTTACCCGTGCCTGGTTTACATGTTCCCAGTAATTGGTGACCAACTGATGGGTATATACGAGAAACGAAAACGAAAACGTCCATACATATATACCGCCGGGCTGCCGGCCATCGGCTGGTGATGGCCGTAGCAACGCAATAGTAACATCCCGCTTAATTAAGTGGTCACTATGGCGCATCACCACCCTCTGTTAACATGTGTGAATTTTCTCAGACTTTTGAAAACCTGTTCTCATAATCTGTAGAAGGCTAATTTACTTTTACACAACATTGCTCACCTTAAGCTTGGCGCCTACGGTGGCTATAACGGGGACTGGGATAAGCGACGGACAAATAACGACAACGCATATCCTTAGCCCTCTGCATGTCGAGGGGTAATTTCTCTCCACATTTCGCATTTATGGGATTTCTTGTCCAGTAAAAGTGTCTACATGTATATAGGGATTCGGGTAGGGTTGAGAGAGAAAACCATGCTCGCGCTACCACTTGTGCAGAGACACTGAAATTAAATTGGAAGTCGTTGTAGTGAGAGGAGGTGGCTAGGAGGTTTTTGGCTAATATCTACAATAGAATGTATTGGGTGGGTGAGTAGAATAAACTGGAGGTGAAAGAGCAGAGGATGTAAGTAGGAGTGTATTATCATATCTAGGATGGAGTGTACGGATCCGAAGCAAGAATACCGTCGTCCGGATCACCGACCGGGTACATGGGAACATCGATATCACTGGTTCCATAGGCAATACGATGGAGTGTGGTATCCAACACATCCGATTTCAGAGCGGCTTCATAGTTGAAATCCGAGGAAGGCTCCACACGCATAGGGCTGTCGCCCGTGACCGTCGCAACGGCTCAACGGCAGCCGTCGAACGGGTGCCGTTCCCGTCCCGTTGGCAAATTTTCCTACCTTCCAACGGCCCGTTGAACGACGGCCGTGACGGCCGTTGAAACGGGTCTTGCAAAGGTGCTTTGAAACCACCCATTTTAGCATTTTTTCTGTGTAAAGATGTGTATATCTACCAGGCTCACCCATTGGATGCCTCTCTTGTTTGCATTGAAGTGCTGTTGGTTAAAACAGGCAGTAGATTTCTTTGGTTGCGCTGCCCGGCAAACTCCGAGGTTGATTGCCGAAGTTCAACTACAAGGTTGAGGTGGTTGTTTCCCAGCAAACGACGAAGGGATGCTGAAATGGGTGGTAAACCATAAGATTAAGGGAATCCGAGCCGAAATTCACCGGTGTATCGATGAAATTGAGGTGAAATAGCGAAATGAATCAACCACCTGTCGTTACGGCCGTAACGGCCGTCCCGTCACCCGTCCCGTCCCGTTGGAGCTGTGGAAACTAGAAAAACGGCCGCCAAATTGACGGCCGTTGCCGTTACGGTAACGGGCGGCAGCCCTACACACGCAAGCGAGGCGTGACTGTCAATGCCGGATAGCCGTCTGATGCGGCCGAGCCCTGCCGAGTTTCGTTTTCGATTCTCGTTAGTACCGCCAACTGATCGTGTGCGAGTCAGCCGAACGACGATGGCATCAACCATAATTAAAAACTCACAAACACATAGTCTGCGTCCACAAACGCCTTGTACACCTCCTCCCGGTTCTCCACGACCAGATTCACTGCGACGACTTCCACGCCCTGTTTTTGAGCGCCTCCGCAGCGGCCTTGGTGGCATCTCGGGTGAATCCGCGGATGCGGCACAATTTGTCGGACTCGGCGAGCGCCTTGATAACGCTGCCGCCCTGCAGGCCAGTGGCGCCCACTAATACAGCAACAAGGGGCACCGATTGAGCATGAGTGATCGTCATGATGTGAGAAAATTTGGATGGTTGGGGTGTATGATATGATATTTCCTGCGCCCATCGTTCTGCTTCAAAGTCCCCTGGCCACGGCTAACGATAGCGGCGCGCGGACGTTCTTACATGGAGAACCCCGCTGAGCCCGCTGAACAACTCCCGGTGGACTCGGATTCTAGCGCAAAAGTGTATCCCGATGCGCCGGCGAATAGAGACGGTTTATAAGGGGGGGTGATATCGGTAAGTAACTCGTTTTTGCGAGTCGGCTTCATGTGTCACCCAAGTTTATTGATTGTAAGAGTTTGACTGTATCGGCGTTTCTGTGAACGTCCCTCCCTACCACAACGTTCTTGGCTTGTCCCAAACAGGCAATCGACTTGCCTTAAAAGGCAACCACTCGTACCAATCATCCAGACCCGACCCGTACCTGCCTCCCTCCCCTCTCATGGCTGCTGCGCGGGGCCTACTCCCACAAAGAAAACTCTCCAGCAGTAAACCCAGGCCCAGACATCGCCGCGATATGAGTGGAGTGGCAGTCAGTTCATTTAGGCACATACGCTACATAATGTACGTGCAATGATTTTGTGGCTTGGGTCAGTACTTAGTATTATGCGAATAGGTTATGCGTGGGGCGTGAGGCGTGAGAGGCGTGGAGGGGAGAATAATGAGCGACCCAATGCCGAATACGGAAAAATCGGAGGAGGGAGGGAGGCGGGCGAGGGGGAGAGATGGAGAAGGAGAAGGGAAGGTCTCGTCTCGTCTAATAATCGCCCCCACCGTACCCCCGTCCCCCTCCGCCACCGCCCCGCCACCCCCGTACCCGCCCTGTCCGCCCCGTACCCGCCCTGCCCACCTCCGTACCCGCCCTGTCCGCCCCCGTACCCCCCCTGCCCGCCCCCGCCCCGCCCATACGAGTTCGGCGTGTTCCCCCCGCCGCCGCGGCCCCCGAAGCTCGCGCCCCCGGCGCCGCCCGCGGGCGGATTCCGTACGATGCGCGTACTCGAGGTTGAGCGGGCCGTACGGCGGTGACGGCGCCGCCGACGGTCTTGAGCGCGTCCGTCGCGCGGTCGACGGACATGAACTCGATGAAGCCCGAGCCCGTGAGCTCGCCCGTGAGCTGCGAGCGCACTGTGTGTGTGTGTGGTGAGTTGAGAATGGGGAGAAGAAGAGAGCGGGCAAAGGGACGCACAGAAGTACACGCGCTGTATGCTCGTCTCAAAGGTCGTTCAGCGACGTGCGCAGCGCCTCCTCGTTGCCCCCGGTAGTCGTAGAAGTACAGCCGGTGCGTCGGCGGGTTCGTCGACGTCGGCCGCACGGGCGCGTAGTCCACGCGCAGGTTGCGGTCGAGCATGTACAGCGGCTCCTCCGCGAAGCTCTCGTACGCGGCGACCGCGTCCGCCTCCTTGAGGTACTCGACGTGCGCGAAGCCGCGCGGCTCGCCGCCGGGCTTGGTCGCGAGGCGGATGCTGCGGAGCGGCCCGAAGGGGAGGAACTTGTCGCGCAGGTCGGCCTCCTCGGTGCCGTAGGGCATGTTTGCCGACGAAGAGCACGCGCCCGGGGGGCGCGGCGGGGCGCGCGCCGCCGCGGGCGGAGGCGCGGTCGGGGCCGCGCGGGGCGGTGTAGTCCATGCGGAGCGGGCGGCCGAAGATCTCGAGGCCCGCTTGGAGCGCGGCGTCGGCGGCGGACTGCTCCGTGAAGGTCACGTAGCCGAAGCCGCGCGAGGACCCGTCGGGGTTGAGGACTGCGGCCAGTTAGTTATGTGAAGAAAAATAAAAGGGAAAAAAACACACTTATCCGCACGCTCTCGACTTCGCCATACTGGGCGGCGAGGTTGCGGATGTCCTCCTCGGTCGCCTCGAAGGAGATGTGCCCACGAAGAGCTGGCGGCTCGGGGGGAGCTTCCCGTTCGGCGCGTTCTGCCCGCTCTGCGCGGTGGCCAACGAGTCGAAGCGGGCGAGGAGGGACGTGGAGAACGCGCGGAAGGTGGGGCGGGGGAGGCGGGCGGCGACGAGCGACGGGGCGGCGGCGTGCTTGATGGCGACGGCGACCGCGGTGCGCGCCTGCCGACGAAGAGTGGAAGTAAACATGGTGGAGGATGAAAAAAAGTGGCGATTGGCCGTGTTTGGATGGAGCCTTGATCGTCCGTTTGTCATTGCTGATTACAGGTCTGGCCGCGGCAAACTTTGAATTTCAGCCACAAGCGGGAGAAGTACGTCTTGGCCTTGTGTCTTGTGGCCGTGAGGTCTTGAGGTGCGACTTGAGACCGCAGTGAGGTCTTGAAATCTTTTGAAGTCGCCGTCGCTCTGTGCCGCCTCAACTTGAACTTGGCCTCGGTGGTGAAACTGCTCAAGACCCAATCGACGGCCGGACCCAGAACAAAGAAGATGTGAAGTGACGAGGACATTGAATCGGGGGAAGAGCACCTGGGAGGATGGTGGAGACCGAGAGTGAGCCAATGACGAAGGAAAAGCCTAGCACAGGGCCGGACACGAGAGGCGAGAAACAAGAAGCGGAAGAGTAATTGTACGACCCCGAATCCGGGATCAGGAGGCGATGTGCGTCTAAAATCCAGGTGGACACGTCAATGTCGTGCGGGGGAGATATAAAAGAGAAACCGTTGTGGCGATTCAAGTAATAGGAAGCCCCCGAGCGTCTCAGCTGAACAAACGATAGTGGCAAATGTTTGTTCTCGCCAATACTGGTCTCAAATTTAACGATGCTCGGAAAATGAGGTCAACCGGCTTCCACATCACGCCATGCTCTCAACTCAAGTTATGTGCAGCTATTATGGATGCCATGGATCAACAATTCCGCAACAATTTTTTTTGTTTTGGCTTTCTTCGAAAGTGCAAGCTGGATCAAGTCGAAAAAAGTGTCAATCTTTAGGTTGAGGGCAATTGATGGGATTCCATCGTAGAATTGTGGTCTAAGCCCATCTTATCCACAACTCACATCCCAGTGATTCCAGCCCGAAATCTCACTCTAGTCCAAGTTTGACCCCATTGTTTGCGGCCAGCGAACCGTGGGAATTCGATGATGGCGGGCATTCAGGCCGTGAAACCACCCAGTTTTCAGTCAAGGGTAAGTAGAAACCCGATAGCAGCGATTTGTTGAATAAGCCCCTATCGAGGTGAATCCAGTATCCCCAGACTCAATTTTGTCGAACACGACATTATCAACAAAAGTGCGACAGGCAATGGTAAGGCTCGAACCGTTTCCGTTTTTAAATGTTTTTGAACGTTTGTAAACGGATTGGTGATCCTTTTAGTTTACGGGTTTCCGGTAAACATCTTGCAAACAGTTTACAAACGGTTTAAACGGTAATATTTGCAGCGATTTTCAACTGACCTTGTGCCTTGATTTACCGTTCAATTTCATTCAGAAACTACGTAGCTATGACTGAGACTTCGATTTGAACACAAATTCAGGCTGGTTCTGTGTTATGCATCCTCGCGCTCGGTTCAACGGTGACTCCGGGCATCTCGGACTTCAATTTGCCGATGGCAGGACACCTACGTCGGGGAAGCCCGCTCGTCCATGCAGGCCAACATTCTGTGGAAACTATGTATGGAGCTCACAAAGGGTAAGAGACCTCCAGTTTCTTTATTAAAGCCAAAACTGTGGTCTTCCACACCCAATAAATATATTTGATCGAATATATTCGTTTTTAACGTTTACAATCAAATAAAAAAAACCTATGAGGCATTTCGATTCAATTTGCACACAGAAACGTAGTCCCCAGCCATTCTTAACCAAAATATCTACTTTTTGCCGTCCTATGGGCACGTTGATGGGATCGCGTGCCAGTTCCCATACATAGCATGTCGCGGCCCGCAGCTACGGACTGGTGTCCGAGCACTTGGCAAAGAGGCTTTGAAAGACAACCACTTTGCAGCCACTGTGACGCCGCCATGCTTCGCCGCCACGCACTAACATGCCCCGCTCACCGCGTCAGACAGCGAGTGCCGGTCGAGGATCGCACCGGGCGGCATCGACCAGCCTACTGGTGTATCTTGGGTGTATCTAAATCGCATCGAGTCGGAGCACAATCTCTCTTGCTCGAAATCTGGATATTGTACCGCTCGAGACACTGTGCTCTGCCAGCCTGTAAAACTCGAGATATTATTTGCCCTTCTAGGATTCCTTCCCCTTCAACCTGGGCAGCACCAGTAATGAATCGATGATTCTTATACGGTGCGCGTTTCAAACAACCTTGTGCAGAGGACCGCGTGGATTTCACCGTGTTCGGTGAATATTGGAATCCTATTATAATCGTTACTTACAATTCGGTAAGAATACTCACTCTGCGGTCAAGATGAAGTAACTATTGCGCAGCAGGAAATGACGGTGAGGGGGAAGCTTAAGGGGGAACCAGGTCTCGATGGTGACCGCGCGACGAAGTGGACCTAAACGAACTCGGACCCGGTTCCGAGGGTTTCGGTAAATAGGTGTTCCTATTCCACCTTGGTGTCGTTGCTCACATCTCATAGACACTACAGGTGGCCGCGGTTAGGACGGGACTGATAAAGGTGAGAACGGTGGGACTGGCATGGGTCCAGTAATCCGGTGGGGTTGAGCTACCGAAGGATATTGTTGAGGAGTATACTATTGAGATTGTGTCAGCCAGGCACGCAGGTGGGTTCTATGCTGCATTATGCACGCTCAGACCATTAATTCAGCGTCCAAGCATAATTATTTTTTACAGGATGGTTGCCGGCATTTAACAAATTCATTACTTAATGAAACACGGTCACGGGATCCCAAACGTCACGTTTAACAAGTTCATGAATGAAGCGGGGCCACCAGCGCGTCTCTCAAGTCTTGGATGTAACGCAGTCACGGAATCCGAAACGTTTGTGATATCCAGGCCGGTTACAACACCATTAGAGAGAACACAGGATCGAAATCTACTGGGGCTCGGCCGCCACTGGACGCACTGTGCTCCGCCGCAACATACTAATCACCGGACCCTTCCCCGTTCCGCCCTTCCCGCCGACTTCGATTCCATTCCCGCCGGTGCCGCCTGTCCCGCCTGCGGATTGTGAGCAACATGTATTTGAACAGGAATTAGGACTGAGGAGGATGGCTGTTCACCGGAGATGTTGCCGATTCTGTAGCGCTCGTCGGGGTCCATCTCGAGTTGGGGCCCCGCCGCCCTCACCGCCCTCGCCGCCGATGTGGCCATGGCCTCCTGGGCTACCCGATTCCCCTACAGAAGGTTGATGAAAACATGGTTTAACGGGCAATTATTGTTCTCACCTTTCAGGTCGCCCAAGACAATCGTTGCTTGAATGGAGATCAGCGAGGATCAAACAAAGAGAACGACCTATGTGTTACGTTTGCGCGAGGAGGAACCTTGCAATTTTGAACCCTGTTTCCCTTCCGATGAGAGAATGCACGTCATTCGTCGTATGAAAGCTCACCTCAATCTTACGAAGGGATCCGAGAACCTCGTCGACCTTCACACCCTATGGAAAATGAAATCAACCACCGGAACGCGGGGAGTATTGAAGGCGCACCGTGTAACCAGCGATCAGTTTGACGAGCGCTGTGTTGTGTCTTTCAAGAGGCGAGCCCTTATCGGCGCTGCTGAAGAACTGGCCTAGTTTGCTTTTTGAGCCGGCATCTTTGAGGTCATGCGTCATTGATGCCAACTCCCTATACGTGCAAGTCAGAAGTTGTTTATTTGTTTCGGCGAAGGCGGGGCGCTGACTGTTGAAGTTCCTGGACGATCGTTTGGCCCTTGCTCGGATTCGTTTGGGCCATGTCATCGATGATGGGTGTGATGCGCTCTATTCGCGCTGCTAGTTGGACGAGACCTTGTGCATTGACGGAAGTTTTGCTGGATGCAGACGTACATATAAAACTAGATTTGTGGAGTAATCAACACCAGTCTTACCTCGATGTGCCCCGTAATATCTAACAGAGGCTCGATTATGCCACTCAAGGCTCCATCCAGCGGTATGCCGCTCGTAATGCCGCTGAGGGTCCTGAGAGCAAAATCCAGGACGTTGGACGCAGGCCGGACAGTCTCGGGATTGATAAGCCCGGGGGTCCTTTCCTGGGAGATAACCTGTCAGATTTGTTTTCGACCTGGGATTGTTTTATGGTGAACACAACTTGAATCCGGACCAGGAGACGGCGGAAAAAACTGGCGCAAATGCATGCCGTTAGAAAGGGCTGGTTAAAAGAAAAGTAGGAAAACAAACAGCGAATATGAGGCGCTGTAAAGCGTTTTATACCTACAGGCACGCGTTAATCTTGCTCTCCTAGGGTGAGTGGCAAGATCGACATCAAATCTCGCCGTCCCGTTTAGATCTCAGATCGATGCATATGTATGTCATGCTCACTACGATATATAGCCCACGTGTTCTCAGATCCAGGCGGAAAATTAAAATGAAATTTGGGGAAGGCCGATCGGTGCTTGGAGTAGGGTAGGCCTAAACTTCAAAGGCCGAGGTTCAAGTGCTGTTAAGTGCTGTCAAGCGCTATCAAGCGCTGCATAGTGCCCATAGTTACATTCAGTTTTCCTGATGTGCCTCCAGTTCAGATAATTGCACTTCAAGCAAATCCAATCGCCTGTTTGTACGTGCCAAGATCAGCCGCCCACGACAAATGCAAGGGGAAAGAAAAAAAAATACGTGAGAAATGGGGCCTCTGCCGTTCCCATAAGATTGAGAGCGTTGATCCCGCACCCTTATGTAAAACCGTCACGTGGCCGTGGGAAATGGCCAAATCTGAGCTTCAGAAATCGAAAAGACTTGTATTTTGCATGCGCTGGGGGATTTGACAAGGAAATTAAAATCTACATTAGTTGCAATGATTTCACAGCTAGAATAGACGCTTCCGGATTCTTGTGATTTTCCAGAGATCGGATCGCTGGATTTCCGCTACGCAAGTTGCCACGGTTCAACGACACCCGTTCCGTCGCTGATTCTTTTGCCTCGCCGACGGCCGTCAAGGCCGCCGCGACGGTCTACAGATGACCTTGCTAAAACTTGCCTGGCACCGCACTAAAACATCACTTACCCAACTTCACGCAACCAGCCGCTTCATCGCAAGTCATCCCTACCTCGGTAATGGGGAAGCAAGCTTTCCCCATTGACTGGTATTAGCCCTCCGAAATGCATATGTGACGTGATGAGCTGATTAGTCATCGGAGATATTAGATAATTATAATATGCCGGCACAGGACGGCTCGGACCATGTCGGAATCTGCTCCGAACTGGCTTCAACCCAGAATTCGGCCATAAGTAACTTGGATACATGCAGATATTGAGACAGCATACATAGATGGTCACAAATTGCAATATAAATGGCCAGCTGCTTCTGTGTGTCTTGCCTTCTTCTCAGTGCTTGAAAACTGTGCATCTCTAGTCAAGTATGATTTTCTGAGTCACTCTATGCTTGCTTCACTGATTGTTGGTTGATTTCAGTTGTGTAACCACTGCCTTCCTTCTGATCATGTGTGTTAAATGCATCTTGATTTTCTCTCCTACAATATATATCATAGGCCTACTCCTCCAAATACCCCACAGCAGCCACACAATGCTGAATAGCAACAGCCAAATGATACAATTGTATTATGAATAGTCCAGTACTTTGACAGATACCCAGCCACCCTACAAAAAGCTGTGATTGACTTGGGTGCCAAAGACTTTGCATCTGGGCTATCATTTTTGGCTATCTCCTGAGTTGAATATATAGACAGTATTGCATTCCCGATCATCTTTCACTCTAGCTAGATTGCAGATATCAACAGAGACAGACACAGACAGATACTACTAGAATGCTCAGGGATAAGGATGTGCACAGGCCACCCATGGGTCTACCTTGGGTGGACCCGTACCTGTACCCCTCCATACCCACCCCTGCAGGGGTATGGGTCTATACCGCGCCCTAAAACCCACGGCATATGCAACCACAGCTTAAATACTTAATTTTTTGTCTCCAGGTGTTCTAACTTTTTTTGGCGGCTCACCTTGATAGTTTTGTGTTCATTGAGTGCAAACAAAGCTCCAGTGCTCGATAAAATCCAAAACAAAGTGAGCAATTGATGTGTTTGAATCTCAGCTGCAGTAGAATTTTGACATCAATATCCATGTCGAGGGCATCAGAAAAACCTGAAAATATTTCAAGGCTCAGATCATCTATGCGATGACTCAATTACAGTCAAAGCTGTCTTAAACCATAGCTGTCATAACCCATAATTGACCATAACCCATGATTTTTTGACTGAACTTCATACAGTTTTGGCTGGGATAACCCATAACTCTGCAGTAACCCATAGATTTTTGGGTCCACCAACAGCTATGGGTTAGGACAGCTTTGACTGTATACCTACCGGAAACATTTTGAATGAAAACAAGCCTCCCAGGATCATTTTTGCAGACCTGTCTCACACCCCTGTACCCGCAGGACGGGTCCACGGTATGTTGCACTGTACCTGTACTCCTTAGACCTGTACCCCCATACCCCCCACCAGACCTGCAACCCATGCACATCCTTACTCAGGGAGGACTGTGAATGTAGAGAAACTTAGGTTTTAATCTGGAAACATATGGGTTTGATCTTAGTGAGTATGAATTTTTGAGCCTTATATACCATAAATATATTGTTTTATGTGACTCGGTTTTGGCAAGCTTCCCCCATGTGAACCATTGTTCACATACAACATATTTATTTTTTCTTGCCTGCGAGAAGAAGAATGAACTTAAGTAGCGCCGGCTAGACGCCCGGCCTCATCATGCTTACACGATACAGGCTGGTTCTCAGCTCCGCCCCATTCGTTTCAGGTGAGTGGGACACAGTTCTGTGCTGACTCGCATATCTTTTTCTGTTGAAACTGACCACAGAATGTTAGATTTTCGTGTGATCCACCCGTTAAAAGCCGTGGTACCGTCGACAGCCCTCGTGCTATCACATCAGTAAAACTACACAAACGTCTTATAGGCCGCTCATCAAATTCATCTGATCCTGCCCACTGGCCTTGCATTTGCTTATCAGATTCCAATAGATGTGGCCATGAATCCCTTGCTGCCGCCTGCTCACTGCCAGTTGCCGGCCATGGAGTCTGGTTCTTTGACATTTTCACTTGATAATGTTGCACTAGTTTTCTGGGTGGGCTGCCATAGCGCATTGTAGCCCATATCGTCTTTGAATTCAGAGTCTTTGTTGGTAACTATGCTCTAGTGGTTATGTATCTTCTTCATGTCTTATTTTCTGGCGGTCGTAATTTTGATTCTGGTTCTGGGTTTGGTCTTTTTCTACTTGTGTTCATTTTACCTCATTCTTTAATCACCTACCAAATTTCGATGAACGTTTCAGCGCGTTCAATCAGCAACCCCTCGGAATCCGAAGAATCGCCAAATCAAGGGAATTCAGTTAGCGGACTATCGGAATCCGACAGTCATCAAATCCGTCAAATTCCAAGGATTTCCGGGATCTACCGTTTCTTTAACGAAACGACGAGGTTTCGTATGCAATTCGTATGCGCATGTTTGCCTATCTCCGTATAGTTTATCTCCATTTAGATTCTTCTCCTCCACTAGCTTTGCTCTCCTGCCGTCCGCCTGCGCAATGCACAGACTTCTGCTTTTTCCTATCTAAACCCATATAGTATCCTTTGCGGTGTCAGCTCCATCCTCTTGCTGGGCTGTGCGCGGTGGATTGTTTTCCCTTTTCCGGGTGATGCAGTCTGCCAGTGGTCCCATGCTCTGCTACGGACAGCAATTCTGTTTTTTTCTGTCCCTGCGCTGCCCAAAATCATCCTCTTAGTCTCCCAAGCAAGCTCTGACCTTCAACTTACGCCCGCACCTGATATGCTTCCTCTGCTCTGTCGCTTGGGTTAACCCTGTTCATCCTAAACTGCCTGTGCCTCTCCACACGGTCTCTTTATCTGGGCAGAACAGCTGACCTGCTCAAAGTCCTTTGTTGACAGGACGCAGCAGACCACAGTTGTTGCTGCCTACGGCACAACGATCCAGCCGCACTGCCACGTAAATCTCTCGGCAACACTCTTGACATATAAAGGCGGCGCTGCAATCCCTTTCTTTCACCCACTTTGCCCTTCCTCGACATTACTCCTGGGCACAATCTGTTACAGCTGTTCTCTCTGCTGGGGTCCTGGGCTTCAACTCAAATTTTCTGCGCAAATTCTCGGCCAACACAGGCCTAATCAATACCATTCCTGAATCTCATGTCTCAAAATTATTCTGTGCTTCTGTCAATATTGTTCTCCCTCAATTGTTCCTTTCCTGTGGCCAGAATCGTGGGGGCAATCCATCTCATTTGCTCTTCAAGGCTGGTGATTGTGCGCTCTTCGAGGCTGAGATCCATGCTTCTTGCCAACGGCACTGGCCAGCCAACTCCCATTCGAAATCTCCGACTGCAACGCTTGGGCTTTCTAACTCTTTGATCCTGTAGTGCCTTCTATATTCTCTCACATCCTGATATCTTACCCCAATTTAAACTGAATACATTATCTCTTCATGTCAAAATAATGTGGTGAAAGTCTCTTAAATTTTCCTTCCTTAAACGGTCTTTTCTGCCAACCACACGAACCATGTTAACTGCAAAATCGGCGGCTCCTTTCATCTTGCACTCTGGGATACCGGAGCGAAGCGGAGGGTTGTCTTGTAGCCATGTAATGAAGCTCAGAAAACATGGTAAAGCACTGGCATCATAGTAAAGGTCTTCCTGAAGTCCCCCGAGGATTTCCTTGACCATACGCGCAGCGGCAGGACTGTCTCTGGCAAGCCCCTGTCCAATCTGCTCAGGATCCGTCCGATCTTCGCGTAACAGTGAATTATTTATAGCAGCTGTTGAGCACACCTAGGGAAGAGGGTGGTGGGACTGTGGTGGGAGAGAAGGTGACGAACCAGAATTGCGAAAAATCACGTCATGTGAAATCACGCCATCCATCGGATTCTGATGTGATGCGATCGAAGCCGGACTGGGCGAACTCTTCATCTTCAAGCTCCCTCCAAATTCCCTCTCATTCCAGATCAGTGTTTCGGTGGGATTCCTCTGACGTGATTAGGGTCTTGCCTTCACATCCAAAGGTTCTATCGGCCGTCGGGCCTCCCATTACTTCCATGCGAAAATATTCACCTGAACATTCGCCGTTCGGTCGTAATAATACAGTACCTATAATTGGCTAGCCCGAGTGGAAGCGACAGTGTGAACTCACCAAAAAAGCATTAGCCCAGGTGGCCTCATTCTTTTGGCTGGGACTGTAAGGCTGTTGTGTTTCAAGGGGAGCCGCAACATTGAACCTTGCATGAAAAATCACCATGGGAAATTAGCGAGCGACGAAGTCAATATCCGAGGGATTGTTTTGGGGCGGGTAGGAGACTAACCTGGATAAGATCGATTTACTGGAAATTCGGTCATGGAATTTGGGAACGAGACGAAAGGCTGACCAAAAAAAAGCAGATAATAAATAAATAAAAATTCAAGTCGAGAAACGGGCTTCGGCGGGCCCAGAAATGGGAAGACAATTGCAATAAATCTGGTGAGAGGGTGTGTATCAGGCTGGACCACGGCCTTTATGATAAAGGCCGTGGTCCAGCCAGTCGATCACTACAGCAGTGGATTTTTTGAAACAACTTGAAGGGGATAGAACGCATTGGGATCTCATACGCGAGGTACAAAACTGCGGTCTAAATTATCAGCTTCTTTGAATGGTTCGATGATAGGAAGAATGAGTGCTGTTGCTATAGAATAGATCCAGTTGGACGTGTAGAAGTCATGGCGGCCCGCGGACTAATCTGGAAGTCGACCAGCCAACCGGTGGGCGGATAGAGTCCCAGTGTTGGCCCTAAGGACTAAGGCCTTAACAGCTCTAAGGCTTAGAGGTGCCTTAGAGTAAGCCCTAGAAGTTTTTTGGGGATTTTGGGTACCCTTAGAGGCCTTAGAGCAGCGTTCGCATTCTTATGCCGCCGGTCAAGATCGGTGCTGACATCAAGTCCGATCACCAGCAGCGCGGCCTCGTCAAACTGCGAACACGAGCCGTACACAAATCCACCGAGGCCCTTCTCACAGTCCCGCGATATCGTGCCTTGATCGAAGAGGAACCCGACGACGACCTGACTTCCAGAAGATCAGCAGTTATCTCAACAGCATCGGGTTGGAAAGATGTGATGAATAAGTGGATTGCAGACGCACAGGCTGCGGCTGATAACGAAACGGCGAACCCTGATAAAGAAGCAAGCTTCCATCGAAATGGAAGAAGAAGACACTTTCTGTTCTGTTCCGGGGTGCTGAAAAGAAGAAGGGACATCCTCAATTGTCCCAGGAGGAAATCGAGGCAGAGGGAGATTTGATGACAGCACTAGCGGAAGCTGAAGCTCTTGCAGAGGCTGAAGAAGACGCTCGCTTGGATGACAGAGCAGTGGAGATCCCATCTGATAGTAAATATGTTGGCTGGTACAAATTTAATCTGTTTACGTTCCCCGAGTACCAATTTCGAAGTAAGTAATTGAGCTGTACCACTGCGCGCAAATGCGTGGGAAATTTAGCCCTAAGGCCTTGAAATAGAGGCCTTACTAACCCTTAGAACTTTTCAAACCTGCAATTAAGGCCTTATGGGACATCACTGGTCCGATAGACTGTCAACGGCAGTACACTGGATATCTGGATCATGGCGATAGGCCTCTGGGGAAAATGCAAATCTGGCAATACCTCGGAAAACAGATTCAGAGACCGTCACTTGTTTCGGCACACTTGAGAAAATATACTTGCAGGTCGGAGGGAAATGTTGAGAAAAAGTGCACACCAGTTCCACAATTTTTGAGGCCTTGCGGCGGGCTAGGGTCGATATTTAGCGGAGTTAAGGGCCTGAAACTCTGGCCAGGTAGTACGCGCGGCAGTTCCAGGACCTTAGTTCAAGCGGATTCAGGCTGTACTACCAGTATACGTCCGGGTCAAGCTTAATGCCGGTGCGGTCTCGGTGTTGAGCGGACAGTCGGGCGACGGCCGTAGTGGATTCAATCTGAACATAAACGACCAGTGCCCCAACAAGTGAAATTCTCCTTGGGCCGTTCAGATCGCGTCAGAACATAGCCCACCGAGCCGAAGAGAGCGGGATGTTGATCGCAATACAGTCCCAATATTGGAACGTGCCCGCAAGCAAACGCGCTTTCCTTGAAGCTTCCAACTTCACCGCAAACATGTCTCTCCACGTCCCACAGATAAACCTTGCACCCATTCTTGCCGTGGCAGAAGACGCGAACCATCGTGACCATTGCCGACAAACGCGCTAGATACTCCGCAGACAAGAAACGGACTCTGAGAGAATAACCAATGTCGAGGGCCGAGACAAACGAATGCAAGATCTTCAGCTGGTAGCAGGTACGGCTGCCATCCATCAGCTGCCGACGCTTTGATTCAGTGCTCGTGTCTTTCAGACCTGCAAAGAGAGGCAGAAGAACGGAAGGACGCTGAGCTTGGAGTTGCCGCCTTCAAACGGCAGCTCACTACTCTTCGGGAGCGATGCACAGCGCTCGACTCGCAGATTGAGCATTATCGTGCGGTTGCCGGTAACCTCGGGCGAGGTACGTTTGTTGTGTGGCCTTCCGGCCAGCATATATTCACACCACAATAGAGAAGATGGCGGGGAACGGGAAAAAGCTTGGGGTCCAAGGCCGCTCAGGTCGCTTCTCAAAGGAGCAGCGGCTTGGTTGTGTGGTCGAGGCGTGGATAAGGGCCAAATCCTTGTCCGTATGTCCAAATAGACCCGTCCGATCCTGAGCGCGAGTATACTCTTGTACTCGACCGTCGCCGACGGTTCGAGTACAAAGTCTCGACGTGTCTGATAAGACCACACCGATTAGGACCGTCGCTGTGGTTCCGGAAGCAGTCAATGTGATAATGAACTTGAGGCCCATGGTTGTCGCGAGGCTGAACCAAGATGGATGTGCGATATTAAATGGGAGATCCGAGTGTTGACGAATCCATGTAGATGTAACAGTAACTGAGCAATACATAAAATAACACTGACGATGGGAGGGGAAATCGACAAATGACTGATTGTCGGGGGATCCGTAGACGGGCCGCGGAGTATTCGAGTCGGTTGATGTCCGGCGGTGAAAATCCAAGGAGTATATGGGGTTCTATAAATCACCGAAAGACTTGAAATAGGGTGCCAAGCTCGGGAGCGCCAAGTGTATGTACACACTTGGGTTCTCTTGGGCCAAGATCGGGGCCCTGAATCAGGAGATGTGGCCAAGCCGCCGTGGCTCTCGGTTGTAGTGCTGTTCAGTTCCTTTCATGCTCCGAGACTGGCTCCCCGCGACAAGAGCGCAGCTATTCATTTCCAGAGCCAGAGGCACGGAAATCGACAAATGACTGATTTTTGGCGGATTCGTAGACTAGAAAGCGCCCGCCCTCGGCGCACAGCCCTTGCCTGACAGGGTCTCATTTTTTACATACACTGAATTCAAGAATGAGCATGTAGTACAAGTACATTGTTAAGGAACTTGTTTCGCGTTTCGTTTCTCAGTATGGTGTGTTCAGCAGTCAATGTTTTGTTAATCATTTGGGGAAGTTTCTCAGAATCATCTTCGAAGTTTTTCAGAAGATTTGGTGGAATTGTGTCGCCCCCGACTGAGAAATTGAGCCTCTTCAATTTATATGTGTCACTTTCCGGAGTTCAGGGCAAGAAACAATTCTCTGCTACGAGACTTGATGATAACACTTTTCACACAAGCCCACGATCCAATGTTGCTGCGGAAGATGAACAGACTAGAAGATTGAACAAACAAACAATGAGATGGTGGAGAGAAATGTGCTTAAGCACAGAGATGGATTTGAGCATAGCAACACGTAATATACAGAAATGTAAAGAATTGTCTGCCGGTGTGACATTAGCCAGACTGAGATGCTCAGTATTCTGTAACACACCTGATCATCAATCTTTGGCCACCTACATTGTCTTGTAGCGGTAGAGAAGAGATGGTAGTTTGGATGTTTGAAAGCGATCGAAGGGTCTGCATTGTGGATTGAAAGAGCTTTGCTGGCGGATGATGTGATGTGAGTTCAGGGCTCTAAATCTGTTTTGCGTCATGCGGTTATTCCGGCAATAAGCGGAGTGGGATGATCGGATCACGTCAAATTCGGGGTGGGGTGATTGATGGAATTATGACTCCCAGAGCCCTTGACAGGCAAGGGAACGGCGCCGCGGAGTATTCGAGTCGGTTGATATCCGGCGGTGAAAATCCAAGGAGTATATGGGGTTCTATAAATATGAATTACCGAAAGACTTTAAATAGGGTGCCGAGCTCGGGAGCGCAAGTGACATACTGGGGCGGTCGGTGTTATAGTGCATGTGCAGCGTAAACCACTCGCTGTGTGGCACGCGGCGGCATAAACATGCCGGTTCCGGCATGTTGAGTGGTTGTTCAGGTGCATTGCCATTTTGAACACCCGCTTGCGAGCGCCATAACTTATAGATAGTGGCTCAGATTAATAAAGGTCCCCTGAAAAAATTGAAAGTAGTCATCGATGACCATAAAGACATCTGCTTTTGAACATAATTTATTCGTTGTAATGCATCACAAGAATCAAACCAGTGCGGGCCCGAAAACAGAAAACAGGCTATATCCGATTTCACCCAGGTGTACAGCATTATAAAACTAGCTCTGGAGAGGGCTCTTTGCTCAATTATATCCCTTGGGTTGACACAGACTGCACTTGTCAGTCCGGCCAACCCGCGGCCTCTTTGGAGTGGGCGCACGCACGGACTCAATAGGATCAGTCTGAGTGCGGATGCATTGTTAAGCCGATGGTAGGTTTCCGGCCCTTGTGTTGTCTGGAATAAACCGGCGGATCCATGATACACTCACAGTTAGTTTCTCGACGTGGCATTCACTGCGTTCCGCCCACTGGTAGACGGCGGCGTTTCGAGACGCCTCGCTAGCGCCTAGCCGAAGGCCGTGTCTAGCCGCATCTAGCCAGCTAGTCACATCCATTACGAGGCGTGACGAGGCGGCTAGACAAAGCTCCACAAACCAAGACTCCGAGATGGAGGAGTCTCGCATCGTCGAGGTCTGAGCAGTGTGTCGTCCGATCAATGTGTGCTGTTGAAGTAGTTAATTCCAGATATATTGGCTTTCGTCATTGATTTCGGCTCTGTGTGTTACAGCACAATTAATGACAGAGTGCTATGAGCATGACGGCATTGCATCATTTCTCAGCCGTCGACTCGGAGTCCCGACCACTAAGTCCAATGGCGCACTCACCCAGCCCCGGAGCCCCGCCGTCTAGAGGGAGACATGTCGAGGTGTACGCAGCTGCCTTGATGATTGTCATCTATGTGGCCGCAAAGCTCCTCGGTGTGCCTCGCCAAGGCTGTGTCTATCTAAGCGAGAAACCGGTGTTCTAGATCCTCGATGCGGCTAGACGGAGCTCGCGGCACCTCGCAACGGATCCGTGGGACTCGGCATCTCACGTTCTAGGCGAGGCGGGAATGCAGTGATGACTTAAATACAGCGTCATAATATAGCAACGGAAAGGTTCAAATAAACACGCACTGAAGATCTTGAAGGCTATGAATAAGATTTTTGACCTGTTCGTAGGTTTTATTACCGGCAATTTGTGGGCCATTCTCAGCCTGCGTATTGAAACAGGGTGTGCGTCGACGATAGCATTTAGTATTTTTTCGCATAAGGGAGACCTAAGACAAGGTGGGAGCTTGTCGGCCGGACAGGCTACACCGGAAAGAAATCACACGCGCGAGTCAACTAGACCACGGGTGTACTGTGACGAGCGAGCGGGAGCGAGCTACAGGCGAGGTAAACGACAAGAAATAACTGTAAGCTATGTATCGGTCCGTAAACGGGCAGATTTACACCCTCCCCCTCTCAAAACATTGAGTATACCAAATTGAGTGAAGTACCTGCAGAATGTCCCAGACAACCAAACGAAGAAACACCGGACACTCCCAAGCCGAACAGGAACCCACAACGAGAACAGGTGCGCCTCCTAAAACCCTTACCTAAAGGTAGTGGGAATTTTCCGCCTGGTATGGCGTCTAAGAGCACTTTTATTCAGGCGCAAGATAAAGTGCTGATTTCGGACTTACCGCCGCAAAGATAGGTGGTTAGGTCCCTTCCCGCAGAAGAGATAACGATAATCACGACGCTTAACTTGCGGGGAAATCGTGGCATCCCACAAGATATATATAGACGCCCGCAAGATACAGACGTGTCACCCACAAGATACAGACAAGTTGCCCCCGCAACTTTTTGTTCCGCAAAACTTTTGTTCAAATCTTCCCGCAATAAAATAGGTAAGTTCACAAGAGCACAGCAACAATTAATTGGGTGTGGTCGTCGGGCGCAGTGGGAGCGTACATGCGAGGGTATTATCAAAACCCTTGAACACCGTACTGAAGAAGGAGAGTATATGAGATACTTACGGTTAGCTTTTCACTGTATGACTGCAGACAACTCGCTGGGAGATTCATTCTGAGGCAACTTCCCCTGTTGTGTCCTGAAATTATCTTGAGCTCGCATTCGGCATGCTCGATTGACGTACAATTCAAAAAACTCAGCGAGTGCCGTGGATTAATTCACCTAAGCGATCTTGATGTCATCTAAACTGTGAAACATTCGTGAGTACCACCGTTTTGCAGGACAGTTCGACTGTTGGGGATCTCGGCGATGTTGCAATCAGTCCGACATAAACCCCCGACCCCAGTCATTATTGCTTTGGCTCATTGTCTTTTACCTCTTCGACACAAATTAAAACCATGTTCAAGCCAGGTCCCTTGATGCTCCATTTGTCATTGCTGATTACTCGTCTGGCCGCGGCAAACTTTGGTTGAATTTCAGAGTGTATTCTCATTTTCTGGTGTTCGGATGCGCACAGTCGAAACACCCTTCTCTATTGATAGTGGCTACAGATATTGGAAATATTTCTCTTCAGATGGCTGAATGCAAG
>JARKIC010000930.1:0-171974 GCA_029378375.1 Mycena olivaceomarginata | reverse complement strand
ACGGTCAGGGTACCGAGTGGCGGCAACGGATTCACTGATAGCAAGGAGGCTATCAACCATGGCCTTAGGCATAGTGGGGACGGAAGTGGAGACCATGTTTAATAAACGAGGGTATTCGGTGAAGATGCTGGTATAAGGAGTGAAAGCGCAGGCAGCTTTATACAAATCGTGGATGCGGTCCATTCGGATATCGTTTGCACCCTAAGTAATGATGTAACTGGGGACAGTTACAATTTATGAAAAGGGGAGATCACCTATACATCCCAGCCCAGCCCTATAGTTAATGGGGGGACGGAAGGCCAATCCCCGCGCTAGTTATAGGGAAATACAGTCATTTCAGGCTAACTTCTATAATTATGGGAATAACTTTTGCATAATTATCAATACCTTTGGAGTTTGGGAGGGTAGGGGCAGTTCTAAGCATATTTCAATAACTTTCAATAACTTGGTGGACTTGGTCGCTTCCCACCATTATTTGTGGCCAAAAAAGGAAATTATTGTGCAGCCACTGTAAAAAAACATGGAAAAATCACAGAAAATACCAAGAAATTACTGGCTACTTCTTACACTAGTTACTAGGGTATACGTCTTCAGGAGCGAATGATCAATTAGCAAAACGAACCCCAGGTGGTCCACCCCTCCTCCCTTTGACCTTGTTCGAGGCAGAAGTCGAGGCTCCATCAGGCGCAGTGGAAGAGGCGAAAGTCAAAGCACCATCAGACGATCCTGCCGGAGGCGGAGCCCCCACTGCCTGCGACACATTCTTTGCCTTCAAAGCCGCCGTTGCTGCCAGCGCCTTCTCCCTACGCTGGCTCAGCTTGAGAAACTCGACTGTTGCCCGGCTCGGGGGTCCTGGCGGAAGTTCGGGTGAAGGAGCAGAAGCTGGGGGCGCATTACGATAGGCGGACGGGGTTTCGGTCGCTTGGTCTTCTTGGCCAGGGGCTCCTCGTCTTCATCATCATCCTCCTCACGTCCCCGTTTCTTCCTCAACCCCCCCTCGCCACCCCTCGACTTCTTGGCGGTGTGCTCGGTGTTGCTCTCATCATCGTCCACCGTCTTCCTCTTCCGTCCACCTCCTGACGACTTGTTTGCCGTGGCCTTCGCCCTCTTCTCCTTCGACCTCTCCTTCGCCTTCCTCTCCTCCCTCGCCTTCCTCTCCCTCTCCTCCCTCGCCTTTCTCTCCCTCTCCTCCCTCGCCTTCCTCTCCTTCTCCTCCCTCGCCTTCCTCTCCTTCACCTTCTTTGCGCACTCCTTCTCCTTCTCGTTGCTCGACTTGGATTTGGACTTGGAAGTCTCCACCATGTCCTCGTCCTCGTCCTCGTCCTCGTCCTCGTCCTCGTCCTCATCCTCGTCCTCGTCCCCATCCTCGTCCTCATCCTCGTCCTCGTCATCGTCGTTGTCCTCGCTGCCATCCTCGTCATTGTCCTCCTCCTCCGACATCGCCTTGCTCTTCCCCTTCCCCTTCTTCACCGTGGCTCGCTTTGCCTTCGTCCTCTTGTTAGGGCCTCGCTTCTCCCCAGCATCTGATCGACGCCGGCGACCCTTCTCCACGATCTCGCCCTCCTCCACCTGCCTCTCGTACTCCGCCCTCCATTTCTTCCTCTCCTCCTCGTTGATGCTCTTCCACCTGCAAGTTCCGTCTTTGAGCGCGTCTCGAAGAGCTGTCATGTCGTCGATGTTGCTGATGTTGGTAGGTGAGACGAAGTTGACGGTCTTTGGCCAGCCGACAAGCTCGCAGCCATAGCCAAGCACGACAGCCTTGATGTAGCGCTCATAGTTCATGGCGCATTTCTGTCTCCTGGACGCGAATACTGGGAACACAAATCAGTCAGGCCAGTGATGGACAAAGACAAGTACTTACTCACCCAGACCTGTTTTGATCATCTTGGTGACCTCTGCTCGCATGGATCCCAAAGTGTCGACGCCCGTGAATCCTGAAACGGTGTCAGTGGATTAAAATAACTTCTATTCAATAGCCATACCTTTTTCCCTGGCGCAGCACCATTGCTCAAACTTGGCAATAACGTCCAGAGGGTCCAGTCTTAAGACCTCGCGGAAGAAGTCCAGCGACCCTGCCGACTGCATCATGTATGGCTCGGTGAGATCCTGGATGTGGCCCTTGCTGAAAATGGCAAAACCATGCATCCCGCTGCGCTCATACAGGTTATCGATCTATACAGGCTTTCAGAGTCGCCCAAAATATTTTAAAATAAAATTCGCACCTCAGACGCTAAATGTCTCATGGTATATCCAGCACTCTGGGCGACTCCTTTGTTCGTCACGCGAGCACCCTTGACCCGCTTCGCACGATGTGCAAGCAGATCGGCTCTGAGCTTCTGCCTGAACTCCTTCGACATGTTTTGAAAATCCGGATGGTCGGGGATGCGCTGACGGAGTTCGTGTATGTCGAGTCGTTCCCCCCGGCAAAAGTCCTGGATGTTCGAGTCAGGGCAAGAATCCACAGTAAAACAGAGATACCGGCCTTTGTTAAGTGATTTCGAGAGATAGTGAAGCTTCGCACGGTGCATGCTGGCCTTGCGCTCTTGTTTGAACGTCGTAGCAGCAGCCATTCGCTGCTTCACCAATTTGAGCTTAAAGCCATGCTTCTTGGCAAGCACTGGCAGCTTTTTGTTGCGCTTCTTATTGAGCTCTGCAATCTCGGCGTAGAGAGCCGCTTTTCGATTCTTCTTGCCTTTGGCTCGGTCATACAAAGTACGGCGCTGCTCAGGCCCAATAACGCGTTTTGGACGGTCACGGGGTGGGATGGCATGCTTCCCTGGGTTACGCTCCAGCCAAGTCGATACGCCAGCGACGTCAGGAAGGTCGCCATCATCGTTAGAGTCGCCAAGCCGGGGAATTTGCTTTTGGGCAACCTGTTTTCGAGAGGGAGGGGTGGCTTTTCCAGGTACGTCCTCCCAGTTGTTGTCACTGTCGTCATCTACCAGTTCTTCAGGTTCTGCGTCGCTGTCCTGGGGAGACCCAGAGCATGGAGGCGACATGCCACGTTCCGAGCCACCATCCGACATGTCTTTGGGAGGAGGTGAACACTGAGGACGTGTCAAAGTCGGCCCCGTAGCACCAGCGTTGGTCGAAGGTGCAGCAACACTCGCAGACGACGACATGTGGTGAAAGCAGTTGAATACACAAAGACTTTCCAAATTAGGAATGTTCTGCACAGCCACACAGACGACACAGACATCGAATTCATTCAATGAGCCACACAGTAGCGGCAAGTACGACAAGTAAGTGATAAGTAGCGAGAAGTACAACAAGCAATGTAAAAAGTAAACTCAAAGACAGCAAGACGTCGGCGAAGATATAGACACAGGGTGAAGCCAGCACCCGAAGACCAAGAAAAAAAAATGGCGCTCTACTCCTCCATATTGACGTCTTCCCCATGGTCGGCTTTCTTCCCCTTCTCGATTGCGGCCGCCATCTCTGTTGCCGACGACACGATAACAACCACGTCGTTTTGATCCATGCTTGCCATCGCCATATCCCTTGAGAAAAAATGAGACGAGGTTAGAAAGAATTGGTACTGCAGCAAAAAAAACGCAAACTTACATGTTTCGGAAGAATTTTTGCTGGGTGGAATTGAAGTAGAAGGGGCCAGTGGCAACAGTGGATCGGGACGAGGGAGCAGTCGACACACTGCTGAAACGGCTAGAGGATGCAGCTCCAGACACGGACGAGCTCAATCCTTCCCCCAACCTTCCTCCTGCTTCCAAGCTCTGCCATGCGCCGGCCCCAGAGCTGCTTGTCGATGCAGAAATCGACGAGACAGAACTCATCGAGGGGGAGATGGGAGGAACAGCCAGCGAAGTCGCCGACGAAGATGTCGTTGATGACGCTGGTGCTCCCATTCCAGGCCCCACAGCATCGTTGCTGGAATTGACCCAAGCAGCGCGGTTGGGCACACGGGACCTCGAGATCGCGGCATTCACGGCAGGTGTGCGTGATGAGACGGCAGCATCGATGGAAGGGGCACGCGAAACATCGGTGTTCGCGGCAAGTGTGCGTGAGACAGCAGCGGCGACGGAGGGGGCAGGTGAGACAGCGGCAGCGGCGATGGTGGGGGCATGCGAGGCAGCGGCAGTGGCAACGGAGGGGGAATTCGAGGCAGCGGCAGCATGGGCAGCGAACACAACCCGGGACGGAGTCACGCGCGAAGGGGGCGAAGGGGGAGAAGCCGCTGGAACTGAGCGCGACGCTCCCGGACGAGGCGAATTTGGTGGGCTATCCTCCTCAAACAGCGGTATGGGGGTGTTGAGTGGTTGGTGTGAGGAGACGCTCCAGGTGGTATGGTTCGAGGGAACACGCAAGGACGAGCGCGGTGGTGGCGAGTCCTCGTCAAACAGAGGGACGGGGGTTGATACACCACGGCGGTGCTTTGAGGGGGTAGCACCGGCCTCATGCCTTGTACCGTCCCCCTCTCGATCCACCCCACCCTCGACCCCGCGATTAACACCCACAGCCCCGCCTGCACGCTTGACGCGCACAGTGCCGCCCTTGCGCTTGATGCGCACCGTACCGCTGCCCGCCTCCACCTTGACCCCATCCGCACCGATCCCCTCGTGCTTGACACGCGCGGTGCTGCCCTCGCGCTTGATGCGCATGGTACCGCTGCCCACCTCCGCCTTGACCCCATCCATGTCGATCCCCAATTTTTTGGCAGCCTTGTTGTCGATGGGGAGAATGATCGGGCGCTCGGTGTCAGGGAGCACACAATAGCCGCCCGAGTCCGGGGTGATTTCGCGCACCCAGCGCCGAGTCGGATGAGTCGGATGAGTGGCACGCGGCACCTCCTCCTCCTCCGACTCGGAGCCGGGAACGTAGACCGCAGAGTCGGCGGGAGTGGGGGGCGGGGCACTGCGGTGCTGCGGTGTCCGGTGGATGTTGGCGAGGTAGGTGAGGTCGCAGGTAAGGTGGGCGTCGTGGCACCACCTGCGCCACTCGTAAACAGCCTGTGCGATTGTCTTGCAGCGCACAATTTCGAAGCTTCCGGTCCGGGGAAGTGCATTTTCTGCTGCGGATCTCCAGGGATGTAAGTCACGCTAGCAGAAAATCCAAGGTACTGAGAACGCACTTGAGAGAATAAATTGCAGCCTTTTCTCCAGCCAGAGGTTCCCGAACCAGATAGAAAAAACGTTTGGGCTGGGAGTCGTGGAACGAATAGGAATCAAAGTTTTCAGAAGCAAAGAACTTGGGCACGCAGAATTTGGACATTGAGGAACGGCGCGTGGATCGTGAAGGCAGGAGGCAAGAGAGATCAAAAGTAACGCGTGACGTAACATGTGACAATCACATCGAGGAAGCACATCGAAGCGTCGAAGTGCCGTATATTTTGTAGGTCCACTTCGTTCAATTGACCAATATGGTTGATTAGCATCTATTCACTGAATTAAATTCACAGGCTCTGGTTATGCACCGTTCAATCGATTTTCCGTGTTTCAAGCTCAAAATCCGCGTTGAAGGAGAATGTAATGGGACAAGGAGAAATATATTGGCAGATTGGTGTAGCTCGATGCTCAGCTTGCTCAACGCTCAGCTGGACTATAGAAAACCAAGAGACTCATCGGTAATAACAATCCTGACCTTCTTCCCAAGCTGAAATCGCCGCTTTGCATCCTCATACTCTTCTGTAATCTCCAACTTGAATTTTTTGCTGCGGCGGTGCTTCGTTTCGTCAATGATAGTAACACCAGCCAGGTTCCCCTCCCCAAAGAATTCAAGGAGAGGATAGTAGAATTGGTGGTATGAGCGACCGCCATAGTTTTCGATATATTTCCTGTGATTGGTTAGCGCTTCTTAGTTGCAGGCCCCAAGGGTAGCATACTGGCGGCGTTTACTAGAAAAAATGAATATATTTTCATTTTTTGAACAAAGACTGACTCACCGTTCACGGTAGTCGAAGTCCGCCAAGGAGCGATCAGAAGATTTGTTTTGAGCAGCGTGAGCAGCGCGGAGCCTGCAGAGCAGCATTTATAACTATTGAGGTAGTTGGATAGGTATGGCTCACCTCCTCATTCGTTCCTTGGCCTTTTCTCGCAGAGTCTCTGCATTTCTGTGGAAAGATACGAATCAGAGCAATCCTTTCAAATCTGCTCGCCTTCTCGAACCTTTCGGCATATTGCTGTAGGGCCTGGCGGCGTTTACGACGCTGCTCTGAGGCTTTCTTGGTTTTCTGAGATTGCTTGAGTTTCAGACTGGAGGTGGTCATGGTAAGTGGCAAGACGAAGATGACCCACATTTGGCATGTAAATATGGCCAAGCCTTACGCAACAAAAGCGTGTTCGCGATGGGTTACAGCAAATAAAAGATATTATTTTGCAGACCTCAGGTGAAGCTCAGATTTTTTTATATATCCCTTCATTGCATTAAAAGGCATCTCCAAAAAAATAAGATAATGTAGAAGTTGATACGTTGCCCTTGCGTGAATATTTTAAGGTGGTGCTCGGCGCAGCGGCCGATACATCCGAAGCGTGTTCGCGATAAGTCCGATGACCAAAATTGGCTCAAGTCGACGTTCGTACAGATTGATCAAGAAGAAATTGAATTGTTCTATAAATCGTCTATGATACTGAACATCTTCACACCCTCTTCCCAGCGCGTCTCTGCCTCCGCGTCCCGAGCCTCCCTCGACTCCATCGTCGACTTCTTCAAAAAATCCTCATCCGTCATGTACCCATTACGAATCCACCGAAAGAGTCCGCCAGCCGTGTATTGGACGAATGAGAATCGTTTCTCGTGAGGCTGGACCGGGATATTCGAATGCCGGATGATCGCTGAGGGGATAAGGATGGTTGCGCCTGGAGGGAAGCGTATGATGAGCTTCAGGTCCCAGAGGATCAGATGCCCGCCTCGATCAGCATCGAACCAGCCGAGGGATGTGATGGAGCACCATCCCCACGCTAGATTACCGAAGTCGAGATGAGAGCAAGTGACAGCCTGTGGTCCGAAATTAAAGGTGCAGGCAGCGAAGACACTGCCTACAAAAGGCCACTTGAGCGCAGAGTTCCACGCGGCAAGCAAAGCCATTTGTGCCTGGTAGAAGGCGAACAGGATCGGGGCGAAGATACGGAACAGGCCTGGGAGACGATTGAGGGTCTACATCAATAAAATAATATAATAGAGGAACGTACAGTTGGCGAAGCCGACAATGCGTTGAAAACACTCATGCTCGAGCATCTCGTCCGTGATTTCGATGTTATCGGGATGATTGCAGAGTTCGCCGGGTGCCTGAGACGCGGGTGAGATAAATCAAAAAAGGGAGGGAGCAGACATACGGTTTGACCACCGCCATGAGATAAGCCACGGGAAACAGAAGGGTAGGGCGACTTAGGATGTGCACGTCGATGGAGAGAGTCTCCAACGGTGAAATGGGCGCGGGGGAGAAGGGATTCCAGGAGGTGCGCCGCACTATCGGTCACCTTCTTCCAGCCAAGAAGGTCCTTTGGCTTCCCACCGAGCAGCGCAATCAGGCGACGGTGGGAATCAATAATTGGAATGGTCAATCTGGTAAAGTGATCAGAGTAGTGAGAGAACGAATGGAAAAAGACGTACTCTCCCAGCCAGTCGATGTAGGTAAAGCCGTCGGTCCCACTCATACGATTGAGCTCTTCTTGGGTGTAGACGCGACTCCCCATCCCGATTGCCCGAGCAGAAGAGGTTGGCAAGGTGCCGACATTGGGGGCCTGCGTACCGTCCTCTGAAGAACGCTTGCCAATCCAGGAAGGTGTGGAATGGGGGAGGTCTATGGCGTCAAAGTCCGTCTGGAGCGCATTCTTCTTAGCAGCTGCGCGCCGTTCCCTGTGGATGGCCTTGAGGCCAGGATCCTGAGCCTGGGATGCGTCAAGCTCTCGCCGCTCACGTTTGCGTCTTTTCGAGCCAAGTTTCTTGGAGTTGAGCTTGGTGGCAGGCGCTTGCTTTGCCGGGAAATCACGTGCCACCCAAAAAGGCGGTGGCGAGGGAGGGCAGGCAGGAGGACTCAGGGAGGGGGAAGACGTCGGTGGAGATGGAGGTCGGGGGGTAGGAATGATATTCACAGGCTCGTCAAGGATTTGAGTAAATTGCTGAGCCTCTAGGCGTTGTTTGAGGCAATCAGCAACGCTGAAATATTGTGGGGGCGACACGGCAGCGCCAATAGCAAGGTCATAGGCAGAGAATTCCTTTCCCGACCGCAAAATTCTCCGTCCTAAAGGAAAACACATCAGTTCAAATAAAGACACCAAAAAAAGGGCAAAAAAGCGAAGTATAAGGCAAGCGCAGTATAGCAAGTCCCAGGGTCGGGTCTCTGGCAATCTGGCGGCTTATAGCATAGTAGAATGAATAAAAAAGAGGGCTTGATGCGCAGAAGTCCCGTGGTTGGGTCTCATTGCAGCCAGAGAAGAGAAAAAGGCCAAAATGAAAGAATTGGTGCATACCTGCCATAGTGTTCCTTGGTGAGTTCCTTCCAGGCCTGGACAGCTCCCAGATGATACAAAGAAAGCTTCCAGATCGGTTGAAACGCGTGGAACGACTGGATAGATGATGCCAGGTGGTGAGTGGCACAAGGCAGAGGTGGCAGACACAGCCACATCACGTGCTCGTCACACATCGTGACATGTCGCGTTGTGTGCCTAAAATATTCATTCTTATCAGATTCTGCAAGCATGAAGAAAGGCCGAGCCAGTATCAAGGCCAGTTCAAATGCCAGACGGGTTAATATTCTGGGCTCTGCATACGACCCAGTCACTCAGTCTCGAACTGCCCCAAAAGAACAAGTATTGGGTCGTGCTGCCCAGGAACGTTATCGGCAATCGGGCTCTGAAGAACTCAAGAGCAGGCTACGAAGTAAGTTTCTGCAGATATAATTTATTAAAAATGTTCTAAAACAGAGCAGATATGACTGAGGAGCATCTCGATAACTTCCGCGCTCTGAGACAGCTCCCTGAGGATCGTGATGTTGATGCTGGTGCTGATGGCGATGATTATGGACCGGGAGACATCAACATCCACAATATCATGGATGGGAGCACTCGTATTGACATCAGCCATGCCGGTGGGGAGTTTGTGGCCACACTCCAGGATGGAATTGAGAGAGAAATGGCGAATATGTCGACAAAGTATTTTTTTTTCATCTGATTAGGTCCTGTCCTTTACTGATTGAGAATTCAGGAAAAAATCTGCTCCGGATTATCGTGTTCGAGATGACCGGACACAGAACTTGGTCAATGGATGGAGTGTGCAAATGGAACGGCTAGTCAAGGCGTATATGATCTGGTGTGCTGAAGCGGACATGGGGCCTTCTCGAGAGCGTACACCAAGAATGGTGGAAGAAATTGAAATAACGGTGGTGGATTTATATGGTGAGCACCGAGCTCTTGTGTTCTAGATGAATTAATTCATTTCTATCGCAGAGACCCAACGTATGGACGTAGAACTTGATGCAGGTGGTGCAGGGGTAGCTGCTGCTTTAATAAAGCAGGGTCTCATGCCATGTGCACCATGGAAGCCGTCTGTTGCGATTGCTACACGTGTTTTGGAATTGTATCGGACCACTCATATCCGGTGCCCTCAGCTCGCTATCCAATCCTTTGTCAAGTCGCTATGTGATCTTCATGGTGTAAGTCATTATATTGATATACGGTCTCAAACAATCTAACAATCTCAATAGGTTCCTTATCGACCTTATCTTCGCCAACAGTTCTCAACTGCCTACGATATCTATCTTGAGATCCGCCGACAAACCGACTGCCTTGTCAATTCAGCCTTGGGCCGTAATACACCAAACTGGCGGCTCAAGCATACATGCCCAGCCTGCATGTACAAGCTAGAGGGGGAGGATGAGCTCATTTTCTCCATGCTCTTCAATATGGATGGAAATGATTCCCTCAAACGGGTCTTGAAGCGTCTCAAGACAGATGGGTCGGAGGAGGAACCAACTGCTGGACCTTCAATAGAGTGAGACGACTCGAGGGATGGGGGGGAAGATTATTTTTTGAGACGGGAGCGAGTAGATCGGTGGGTCAGGTCGAGGGTGGAGGAGATTCTACCCACCGATGCAAGTCGTTCTTTTCCTTTTTTGGAAACTCGGCTAATATGTCTTTGACAGGGCGACCCAAGCAACCCTTGCTCTGGTCGATGGAAGAACATGATCAACGATGTAACATCCAAGATGTGGGGGATCTTCGATGAGACGGGGATCTTTCTGGCCCTCTGTCGGCATGGGTTCGCTCTGGTGGTTGCCGACATGGTCCGGAGCGGGGAATTGTAAGTCGTGGCCTATTAATCTTGACATTCATTAATCTTGATTATTCAGATCAAAGTATCCTCTTGCTGTCGTTGAGGTCCTCCTTGACACCTTTGGGCTGAAACTTGGTGGTGGCTACGACATTGGGTGCCATTTTGAGTCCACCCTCAAGAATAGCGAGCTCGGGGACAAGGCGCGAACCAACCGGTTCAAGTCCCTGGTCGGATCTTTCCATGGACATGCGCACAACCGACTTTGCCAGCTGTCGTTCCTCGCTACATATGTTGAGGGCCTAGGGCTTGAGGATCTCGAAGGGTGCGAGCGGTACTTCTCGAGATCCAATGCTCTCGCCAAGTCAGTTCGCTACGCGAGCAAGTTCCACCGAAGGCAAGAGATCACGACCTTCATGAAGCAAATTGATGACCTAGAGGTGTATGCAAATCTCAGTAGGGGTTATTCTTTATAGCTTTCACTACCGCTGATGGCAATCTAGGTAAATTTTTGTGCGATAATTATCGGCAGGCACTCAAGATCCTTCAAACCGAGCCTGCACTTAAGCGCTGGATGCAAGAGGAGGGGGTCGAGGACTATGATACATTTCATGTATGGCTGGAGGAGGAGAAGGAGTACCTACTTGGGCTGGATGCAGGGCTGCCAAAGAAGCGGGAACTGACATTGGAGATGGAGTACCTTCAGAAGCTTGTGAATCTGGAGGGCAGTCAGTACGTTTCGTTCTTTTGGACTACATTTCATTGACTGATCCCAATGGTAGAAAACGTGTTACTGCCATTCGAGCTGCTGAACGTGCTGCCCAAGCGGATGGGGCAGACTACTCTCCTGCTCCCATCTCGAATGTGGCCAGGCGGCATGCTATTGAGCAGCGAAATCGGGACATAGAGCTAGTGGAAGATCTTGAGCAGAAGCTTGGTGTCGAGACTCGGTGGACTTCTAACAGTCCACAATGGACTGCTACTGATGCTGCCCTCAAGAAACACAAGTACCTGGATGCCCTCGACGAGATTGAGCAAATTATACTTGCTCGGCTATTTGAGATGACCAAAGTCCATCAATCAGGGACCGGTAGGTGTCTCAACTCTCAGGATGGCTATGTCCAAACTAAAGGCTATTGCAGGCTATAAAATGCGGTCGCACATCGCAAAAGCTCTGCAAGCCCGATCAAAGGCGATCAGAAATGCGATTGAGCGCTACAACAAGGTCGCACTCTCCATGGAGCCCCCGATGCCTACCCTTGACTGGGATCAGGTAGTGAACTATGGATTTCTTGGGGACTTCGATCTTCTGCGAGATACCACAGACAGCATTAGCTCCAGACCGTGGACTCGTCGAAGTTATCGGCTGGCGATGGACAGCTACTTCAAGATCCTCCGTGCTCGAGAGGAAATACAGCGCCTCAACATTGAAATCAAGCGTGTTGTTACCTGGATCGACAACGAGGACCGGTTCCTGAGAAAGAAGGAGGAAGAATTGAAGGAGACTGACCCCCTTCTCGCTGTTCAGGTCACTCGATATCGCCAACAGCGTGGCCGATCAGACCTGTATCACATGCATCGGTTCTGGGCCCTTGCGAAGGTTCCAGGGTTCACGGGCTCTGTAGTGCCTGGCATCTCTATTGAGGCTAGGGAGGTTCGACGTCAGGCACGGCAGGCTCAGCATGCTATGTCGGAGGGAAGGGCAATGGATGTGGATGAAGGTGACGAGGTGGATGAGATCGTGGTAGAGGAAAGAGATAGGTGGGAGCAGGAGAGAGATGAGGGTTGGGAGGATGAGATTGAGGATGAGGGGGAACAGGCGAGGGAGGAGAATATTGCGGCGCTGATGTACCAGATGTCGGTGCTTGCAGTGGACCGTGAGGGAATGTCTGGTATCAATCCCGGGCTTAATTAGCTCCGATTCTCTTTTGGCATTTTTTCCTGATTTTCTGTGATTTTTCTGTGATTTTTCCATGTTTTTTACAGTAGCTGTACAATAATTTCCTTTTTTGGCCACAACTGACGGTGGGGAGCGACAAAGTCCCCCAAGTTATTGAAAGTTATCGTAATATGCTTAGAACTGCCCCTACCCTCCCAAACTCCAAAGGTATTGATAATTATGCAAAAGTTATTCCCATAATTATAGAAGTTAGCCTGAAATGACTGTATTTCCCTATAACTAGCGCGGGGATCGGCCTTCCGTCCCCCCATTAACTATAGGGCTGGGCTGGGATGTATAGGTGGGGGAGATGGGACTTAGACGATGACAAAATTTCAAAATTTTGGACTCTGACGATGACTACTTGGATCGTTAGCCGAAATAAGCGACGCGAACCGGTAGATCAAAGTAAGCTCAGTTGGTCATCGGCTAAAGAACACATCATTAACAAAATAGCCGGCTCGGCTAGCATCCATCTAAGCGATAAAAAGCGCGCTAAGCGGTTCAGACCACGAAGGCATACGGCCCGGACCTTAGGAACATGATTATCCGATGGGAATCATGATGACTAGAGCAATCGCGATTACTAAGATCGGTGATCATAACTTCGAAAGATGTTATAATTTCGGGTCGACACATCAGTAGTCTGAACTCTACACATGATAGCGACAGAAGGAGTAGGATTACTAGATAATCTACTCTAGCGCACGCTTGTAGACCATATAATGGAGCTTTTCGATCAAAAGGGGCGGAATGCTAAAGATCTCCTTCAACAAGTTGATGCTGGTTAAGGCACGAGTCAAAGAGAGAGGTCGGATGAACTCCGCGACCCCTTTAGTGAAGAAGGATCCAACTGGGATAGGAGCGTGGTCCCAAAGATAGAAAGCGGCGGCGCAATCAGAATAGAACTGATTAACCCAAGCATCGCGATCTGTCACGGAAGATGAGAAATAAGCGAAGAAGGAATAAGGGGCTGAGCACCTTCATCGGGAAGAAGCGCGGTTCTAATATCGCGATAACAAGCCAGGCGCAGGCAGAAGGCCTCACGACTGCAAAGAGTGCAGCGCTCGTGGTTCAAATGAACGATGCAGGCGAAACAAGGGATGTTCCAGCGAACAAAGGTGCAGGAAGTTGAACCATCGAGACAAGAACTGCAAGGACTGTCCTAAAATACATAGGGTCAGGACCATTCGCGATTACTAGTCTGATAGGCAACGCACTGGGTATAGCTGGAATAAGATATCCACGTTGGGTGCTAAAGCGTCGTAAAAGGTTGAACAAGCTGGCAAAGTAGGCCAAGAGTCTTGGCTGAGAGCATGGCGGAGAGGGTCATAGTCGGAAACAAAATGGGACATCTCCATGTTTTAAAGAAGGCAGTCGCGACTGCTCTCCTTTTATGCATATTTGGGTACTGGGGCGATCCGGAACCAAAGGAGCGGAGTCCCGGCGTGGGATGATGAGATATATCCGAGACGAGATGGATACGGATAGCCAAGAGCGCACCGTTGGGCAGATTAAAGGGTTTATCGAGAACTTAGGAAATCGCTCAGCAGGGGAAGCAAGAAAATTACTCGAATTCTTCGGCAGGTTACAGAAACTTGTATACGAAAATTTGTACAGTATATTATTTTGCCAAGCTTTGGCAATCGCGAATGCTCGTCCATACGTATATATCAAGAAAAATCCCGCGCGCTACTTCGACCCAGACGGTCCCGCCTCACCCTCGTCCGGCCAGTTCGACCCCTCCTCGGGTGGAGGAGTTGGTTGATGAGCGCGTGCGGCGCGGCGCGTGAGGAACTCGATGAGGGTTGGAAGGTCCTCATCGGTGGGGAGGTCGGCTCGGCGAGGGTCGCTGATGAACGGGTAGCGCTGGATCGCGGCCCGGTATTCAACGGACAAATCCGTCTCGGCGTCCTCGAGGAGTTGCCCCCAGAGAGGTCGAAGGGCCTCTGGGATCTCCGTGATACGGGGAAGACCATACACTCCCAGATTGGTGATCACCCCGCGGATCCAGGTACTGACGCGATTACTCGCGACGGCGATACGCGCGCTGGCGCGGAAGAGCTGCTCTCGGGCGAGCTCGTAGTCGGCACGAGCAGCGGAGAGGTCGGAGATGAGCTCGTTACCACCTATAAAAGGTCGTAAATAAGCAATCGCGACTGGGTGGAAGACAAAAGAAAGAGGAACTTACGCTCATTCGAAAGCCGAGTGTACGGCTCGAGATGGTTGGCGGCACGGGCATGGTCCACAACCGAGAAATTGTGGGTGCAGTGGGACAAGCGTCCCTTCTCGCAGTGCTCGCAAAGGGAGCGCGGGGCACCATGGTCGCACTCGCGGTCGCGGAGGATGCAATTTGCGCATCCCGCGTCGAACTAAAAGGGAGAAAAAGAGTGAGACTGAGCAATCGCGATTGCTCAAAACTCACCACCAGAGGCTCGCGACGTTGACTAGCGAGAGTCTCCGCAGCCAGAGAGACCGTATCCATCAATGGGACCGGTTGGGGAGGGACGTAGGGAGGCAACTCGGTCTTCTTGCTCTTCCCGCGGGTCCTGCGCACGGGGATGGGGAAGGTAGTCGAGGTATCCGCAAGCGCGGGCGTCTCGACTTGCGCCTTACCCTTGCCCTTACTCTTCCCCGGAGTCTTGCTCTTTGGAAGAGCGGGAGCGGTCCGTCTGCGTTTTGCAGGGCGCGGTGGTACCTCCTCTTCCTCCTCCTCCTCCTCCTCCTCATCCTTCTCCTCCTCGCCCTCCTCGTTGTACGCTTCAGAGGCAGGCGGCGTGACGGATTTCTGGGACGACTTGATTTTAATCATAGGTCGTCCCTTCTTATCCCGAAGCTGTAGAAAATGAAAAAGAGCGACTAGGGGGAGAAAGAATTGAACGTACGGGAAACAGGTGCGGGATGCGCAGAGGGTGCGCCCCTGCGAGGAGCTTGCCTGCCCCGAGCGGCAGTACGAGGAGGTCCGCGCTACGAAAGAAGGAAGTGAGAAGAAGAATAAATAAAATATTAAAGAGACGTACGCGGGGTGGGAGGTCGTCCATCGCTTCCGCGATTGCTATTGCATCAGCAGAGGACATCTCGGGCGGATCCACCTGCATCTCGGTGGGACTCTCAGGCGACGCAGCAATCGCGGATGCCTTCCGCGGAGTGGGCGGATCCTTCTTCGCGCTGCCGAGCAGCTGGCGGATGTCGAAACTCGCAGATCCAACTGCGGAAGGACCCAACTGCGCTGGCGGAGTCGCAGGACGAAGGATGGGCGTGATAGAACGCTCAAGGGGAGTGGAAGGCTCGTAGTGTGGAGAATAGGTTCCCGCGCGCGAACCTACAGAACCGGGGCGATGAAGGGGAGAAGTCGCGACTGGCTGCGAAGATCCCGCCTGGATCCTTCGCCACCAGTGCCACACGGAGTCAAAGGCGGACATACCCTGCACAGGGTATGGTTCCTCCAGCGAATCTTCGTGCGGGCCGCGGGGGATTGAGAACCACGCGGGGATCAACAGAGAAGCCTGCGAAAAAGAAAGCTCAGCTAGAAAGAGGTTGGAAGGAGTTGCAATGGATAAAACGCACATAGGCTGGGTCCTCGGGGAGGAGGTCGGTCGCCCAAGCCGCGTTCCGTCGATCGGCGGGCAGATAGTCGATAAGGTCCCGGACGGAATTACAGAGCGCGTGCGCAATATGGGCAGAGAGTCGCCCGGCACGGAACTCATCGGCAATTGTTCGCTGTAACAGAGTCAGTGAGCCGAAATAGCAATCGCGATTGCGGATGCGACTCACGAAAACCGCATTTTCCGGGGCGATGGCATCGTCAAAGAGCTGGACGACCCGGTCGATGTCGGTGTCATCGTAAACCCTGCCCTTGGCAAGGAAAGCGGCGAGTGTGTGAAGCGCGGGCCGGGCGATGCGTTGCAGCGTGACATGGTCACCGAGGAGGAAAGTGTCGCGAAGGGGTTGATCGTCGGGGAACTCTTGCGTACACGGGAATACCCACCCGAACGAGAGAGGAGGGTACTGAAAAGGTTAGAAGATTAAGAGGAAAAGAAAAACAATCACATACCATATCCCAATGTGCAGAATGGGCGGACTCGCCTTCTGGGAGGAAGGCGAACCATTCGTCTCGTGCGCGGGCGGGGACCAGCTCCCTCACCGCAAGGACCATGTGGACAAGGGCCGCGAGGAGGGTCATGAACGTCCGCGTATGCGGGACGAGCGGATAGGCACGGTGGAGGGTTTCCTGAGCAATCGCGATTAGTTAAGGCTACCTGTTTGAGTGAGTTTCGGTATGAGACTCACAAAAACAGGGACGGCACGGTCGAGGATCGTCGCCAAGTACCCAGGGTCCGTGCGGCGAATACGTTCCTGGGACCCGAGCGAAAGGCAGCAGTCGGTAGATGGCGGGGTGCGCAAGGAAGTAGAGCGCCTTCCAAGAGTCTTCGGACACTTGGACCGTTGAGAAACCGATCTCGTCGGGGTGAACAGTCAGGTACGGACGTCCAGGTGTTGGCAATACATCGGCGTCGGTGAGACAGTAAGGGGGCGGCAGGAAGTTGAAGAGGTCCGGGGAACCGAAGAACTGGTCTACCCCAGACCTAGTATCGCCAGGGGTGTTGAAAGTGGCGAACGGGGCGCCATCGAGGAAGGAACGGGACGCGTCGGTGTTGGACATGGTGGATTAAACGAAGTCTGTGAAACATCAACATCGAGCACGTGCTGTGTTACGACATCGCGTGCGCGGCGTGGATAGTACAGCAGAACTTAGGTTCCACTGATACTAGCGGAGACGAAATACGATGGGAGATGTTTTGTCTTATAATAAAACCCAATCGCGATTGCTGAAAAGGGTGGATTTAGGATCCATCCTATGCGGCGGATCATGGCGGGGACTTGGGAATAGGGGCAAAACATCAAATACGATCGTATTAACTGAAAATTGGGCTGTTCTGTATCAAATAACGAGGATTTTGGGCTCGTAACCTAAAAAGGGGTACGACCCACGATCCTCGGAAGTTCGAAGGGTCGAATGATGGGTGTTGACATGAACGGATCACTCGATGACAAAATAAGATTTGTCATGTTCAGATAAAGGTCACACAGCGACCGGTTGAGTGGGGACACTCAATATTTATGAAAAGGGGAGATGACAGACCTGGTATTGGGGCACCCGGGCATTTATTCAAATCTGCTCGAGTTGCAACATACTATAATGTACTTCACTACATTACGACGTCATCTCACAAGAGCTAATGCTGGCCTGAGCAGTTAGCTAAAAGGGATATAATGTGTCTCGAACCATTAGAAAGGCGCTGGACAACAATCCTGGTAAAGGGTTGGAGTGGGAAGTCGCTAATGGAGCAATCGCGGAAAGTGCCTTACCATCCTGGAAACGGATTGGGGCTACTGCACATCCCTGACTAAGGGCATATTACGAGGGAACATCCTTCTGAACCAGAGGGATCATTGCTGGGCATCATCTGACGTCTCCAGAACTGCCAAGAGAGGACTGGACTTGGTCGATTTACCAATTGACTAAGAAACTGTACTCGGGTACTAGGAAGCGGCGGTTATCACGATTTTCAGACAAATCACTTAAGCGGTTCAAGGCGGAACCATTTGAGCTTGCGGTTACCAAGGAGGGTAGCGAAGTGCTGACGAGGAGGTCGGCTAAAAGTTGGCATATCAACAATATTCCATCACGATCGTTCTAAGCGATGTAGATCTTGACTCATCGCTAAGCTCGGCTCGTTGATGTTTCTTATAAATCTCTCTCAATTTTACTAATCGCTTGATATTTGACAGGAGTTCATCGGCTAAGCGGCCATACCACTAGTCATATACCCTGAACCCTATTGCACGTTTGTATCTGTCTCGTTTATATTTAGAATCCTGTAACGTATTTAAGTGGATGGTTATGGGAGGAACGCCAGTGAATCTCACCCCACCTGTTGGACGCGAAGTTACTAGACTTCACGCTTAACCGGTCGAGTAGGCATTCATTCGGAGACACCCAGAAGCTATACCAAGTTTCGTTTGTTATCCCAGTTTTGAATATTATCTGTGTTGGATTTGGATCTTTATAAACGACGCGTGGACATATTGGATAAACGGAACGGACGCGTGGAATATAAGGAAACGAATCGGACTTGACAATTGGTTGTAATCTCACAAGGATTAGCAATCGCGGATACTATTTGGAATCAGGATTCATAAGAATCATTTGCGTTTTAGCCTCGGAGTACATTCTCCAAACCTAGACCCACATCACACAAAAACGTTGAACATAAAATCTCGTCTGACTATCCGCGATTGCGCCTAGAACGGATTCGAGCAGTTTATCTATACGACTTGTGGACCTGTGAAGTCTTGCTTATCAAAGAGAACTAAAGTTCAAATTGCCACAATCTATACTGGATTGGAACCCCGAACTTGCATGAGGATTATAGTGTTTGAGTTGTTGTAGTCACTTTTATTGAACCGCGTATTCATTTACAAGGTTTGGTTTTGTGGTTATTTCACCGCTAGCCCCATAGTCAGCGTTTCACCGTGCACGCGAGCACGAGGCGCGAGCACGCGCGGCGAACAGGCAGCCTATTCCTGGTGTCACGGCCTCCAATATCGAGCTGTTCCTACCTTCCGCCATTGCAGCCGCGCCTGCAGCTGACAAGGCCGAGGTCGGAATGAAGACGTCCGCCTTCATGCACGAGTACCGGCTGCGGATCGGACAAGCATCCGAGGCGCTGCATGACATGTGCAGGCAGCTTCTGGTGCGAACTCATTTATACCAGCTCAAAGACGATTACTCACGTGGAGTCCGGGCGAACATGCGATCGGGGGATAAAATTGCGGTGCTGAATCACCAAATTAAGCGGGCGGCAGGAGGTTATCGAGTAGCGCGCAAGTCGCTGGTAGCTTTGGGGCGCGAGCTGGGTTGGAACGAGTGGGAGAGGATGCTACTCCCCTTGGCAGAGGAGGACGTGCGTGGGCTCCCTCGAGCGACATTTCACGACCCAGAGCGGAAGAAAAAGAAGCAGAAGAGGCGAAAGACCGGCCGCAAGGAGCCACCGAAAACGTCGTGGATCTGGGTGGCCCGGGGCGAGTCTTGGAAGCCAGGGGACGACGCGGCGATGAATGAAGGTACGTGCCTGAAAAAAGCACATTTCAGCTGCTAATATGCGGCGCTAGCTATACGCATCGAATGGGCGAAGACGCACGCCCGTGCCAATCGCTGGGCAGAGGAGGTCGATTTGCTGGAGGAGGAAATGCGCCGCATCGACGCGTTTTTGCGATGGCGCTCGGGCTGGTGGAAGGAGAGGGTGGGGCTGCGAGGACTCGCGGAGGGGCCGCAGTGTGAGGGCGAGGCAGCATACGCGATCTGCCAAAGTGGCGTGCAGGCGACGCTCGCGGCCGAATTCGTGATCGAATGGGACGGTCTGCAGGAGCTTATTCGCTGTGGGAGAGCGGGGGAGCTCCCGGAAGAAGGCAAGGAAGGGGAGCAGAGTGATGAGGAGGGGGATGATGCCGTCGACGATAGTGGGGAGGAGGAGGAGCCAGTCCCGCTGTTACCAGCGCGAACGGTCAAACCGGTCTATGTGGATGAGGTTCTGACGATGTAGTCTATAATTCCGGGAGCGGATGGGGGCAGGTGTTGCCCAAGTGCTCCTTTTTTTTCATATTTTACCGACTTTTTTTCGTATTTTCGTGCTCATCGCATCCGGCGACGACGAGCGCCTTTGGTCGTCGACATCAAAATATTACCAATTTGATTGATTTTACGTACGGTCCTGCTCGCTGTGGACAACGACGATAGTGAGGTGCTGCTCGCTGTAGGGATAATATATTCATGGAAAATACATGGTGGGATATTAGAGGACAGTGATATATCAGCAGCACCTCTAATTTAGCGGTTTTGATATATCACGCCTGACCGGCAATTAGAGGCGGGTGATATATCACTCCCCCATACTAAGGTGAGGGCTCATGTAGCGGCACCACTGCAGGGTGTCTGGCGTGCTAACGGCGAACTTCGAAATCGAGATGATGGTGGTCGGGAAATATGCGTATTATGGCAGACTCATCATCAGGACTTACGAATACAGCTTAGTACGAAGTGCCTCGGAGTTTGAAAATTATGACGACATATCCTACGCACATTCCAAAGCTCCCAATGGTGCCGTTTTTGTTGTAGATACAAATTTTGATCAATATGAGGTGCTCAGATTTTTTTCATAGATTCTACCGCAGGTAATGAAGGAGCTCTGAGTACTTCTTTTCGAGGTTTTTGGGCGATAATTGATGGAGCTGATCCTTAGCGATTGCCAACTTCCAAGGCGTTCCAATTTCAAACTCCGAGGCACTTCGTACTAGGCTGTACTCGTAAGTTCCAGCTTCTCTCGTGTCCGTGATCTGAACAACTATCTTCAGATTTCACGTCCAGTCCACGAGAGAGGCTGGAACAAGCCTAGCTTTGGAACGTTGATGGCAAACAGTGCGCCTTGTTCTTTCCCAACTTGCACCCCGCATTAGCACTGCGAATGCGTGAGAGCTACTGTGTCTGTACCACGTCAACCCTGTGGATGCCAGAGGCTAATGCATTTCGATTGAAAACAGCCAAGATTGGATCCGGCAGCCGGCTTGCGCTTGGGTGACCGGTGCGAGCATCTACTCGTCTTCCTGCTCGTCCTCGAAACATTCACTTCCTTGACTTTTTGTGCCCACCCGCTCATTCCTGTTTTTTCCGCGCTCACGCACGCGTTTTTTCGGTCTCACCTCTCCGGGGTCCGAAGCGCCGTGCGTACTGGATTGGGTTGCCGCTCCATTCGACGCCCGATTCGCAACTTCTCCGCAAAAGTCTGGAGCGCGCAGAAGTTTCGCGAATCGGCCGCTTCGCGGACCCACTCCACCCGCAAACCCCGCACACCTCCTGCACCCAGCTTTTCTCAAATATTCGCTCACCGTGCGGTTTTTACCGCTGCTTCTCACTTTCCCTCAATTTTTCCTCTTCCTGGGGAATAAATCGCGATACCCCTTATCAGGCCAAAAACGCAAATAAATCCAGTCTATATATTCTGTATATACAAAATATTTGCAGTTCCGTAAGGCCGTTGTGACGCGCATGGGAACGATTCCACAGAGACTACTGCCAGCAAGGGCCGAAGAGAGTGTACGTCCGTGTTCCTGCAGCACCAGAGATGAATGAAGGCCGAAGTGGTGGCATTTCTTTCTGCGTGGCAACACCAAGGCAGCACCAACCGTTTTCACGTCCCGGATGATGTTACTGGCCGATGTCCCATGGAGGAGCTCTTTGCATCGAGTACGTTCAAGATAAGAGACCGGCGATATAGAGCAATTGCAGTGGCGAATACTACGACACTGTAAGCATATGAAATTCGACCGATTAATGAAACTTACGTGTGATGAAAAGGATCCCAGCAAAGGCGTCCACAAGTGCGAACAAAGTGCACATGGCCAATCCTAACCCGCTGCAGGTAGCGCACATACAGGCCTCAGAGCTACTCATGACCAGGCCGCATGTGAAGCCTTGAAGTATTTCGTCAGTACAGCATTCAACTGCTGTATGTTGTAGATAATCCAGCCTCAAAGCTGCTCACCAAGCCATGTAAATGCCAATCCACACAGTACATAAATTTGTGGTCTTGTACGGGTTGAAATTTCCTGTGGCTCTCTGCGAACCTCCTGGCGTAACCTATTCCAGATAGATTGAGTAAGTCATGGAGATATCGAGAAAGAATAATTACATCACTATGAGGGTCAGGAAAGTTCCCAAAGCATAGTAGGCAACCACGATTTGAAGGATACCTGATAAATGAGAACACGAATTAGCTCAAAGATGAGACTAGATCAAGAGGTATTTCAACTCGCCCGTTTGTTGGATGGCCCATAGTAAGGCGTGTTCCATGCTTACTTCTGCGATTGCAAGGATGAAGATCGCAAACACAAGGCAAGGTGCCGCTGGGATAAGCTCAAGTTGAATACCACCACAGAACAGCGCAATGGTGTCTCTCACAAATTATCAATGCGCGCACACCGTAAACTCTTTGGGACTGCCTGTCATTTGTAGCACCTCCCTCTGAGTTGCAATGCGCGCAACGATGAGAACCTGGGCTAGTTGAACTTGAGAGAGGTTCAGAATCCGAGAGAGTGCTAAGCGGGAGGGACTGTACGGACCTCTGCGCTGAGCCTTCCACTCGCGACGGCGGTAAAACCTCCACGCATTCAATCTTCTCCGAGAGTAGATCTGGTGTTAGAATCATTTTGAACCGCAGCCGAATCGCAGCTAACGGAGGGACAGGAAACTGGGTCCAACAAATATCAAGATTTCATCATCATCAAATTTTCAAAGTCGTTCGCAAAGTCACTGTTAAGTACGCAGGTCAACAAACGCAAGACAGAGGCAATGTAAATGCGTCAAGCTTCATCTCGCAAGTGGAATTAAACTCCAAGCTTTAAGTCTTTTGGGTCCTAACTCTGAGTTTGGTCTGGTTCGCCTACTTCGTGTGCCGCATCCGATATTTGTGCCACATTCGATGTTTTTTTACTTGTTTTAACGGTCAAGGCATTGAATTATATATTCCCTTCTTCTTTCTGAATGTGTGAGCATATATGTCGATTATGAGCTGGAGGGACGCGCAGCTTTTTGCAGGCAGCGCCGGTCAGAAGTCCCAAAGGGGCACATCAGGCGTAAGAAATTCGTACGTTCTGTCCGTCTTAAGATTTCTTAAGTGGCTGGATTTTGTCTTTGCATTGAGACTTTGACAACGAATCACTACGATTCAAAATTGTAATTGAAAACTAAAGCCATCAGTGCGGCCGTGTACGCTTCTCACGTTGTCGCCTGCTCGCGAATGTTCTCTCATCACGTGTGCGCGTTTTTGCGATCGGGCCGAACTTGGTCGAAGTCCGAAGTCCGAAGCCTTTCTTCGAACCTCCGAAGTCGCAATTCGGTCGTGTCGAAATTGGCCCTCGACGAAGAGGAGATCTGAATCGCCCGGTGAGCACAACGAAAGCACTTCAGACGGCCTCAAGGGCGTTCTACCTTCAATATGTGATATCTCGCGGCTCGCCAGCTAAGCTTCTCAAGTTCCTTCTAGGGGGACTAGACGGAAGTGACGATACCTGCCCCCGAAGGGGACCCCTCTGGTACTCTCCAAAAAGTCCTATTAGAGATGCACATGTCTGGCTTGGCGCTTCCCAAGCTTGCGCTGGAATCTCGGCCGTCCTGGCAGGCTAGCTCGAGCGGCTCACCTTTGTGTCTGACCTTCCTCTCGCATCCAATTAATGCGACGGATTCATATACCCTCGAGATGCAGCGGTTATTGGAACCTTCTCCAAGATAACGGCTCTGCATGCACAGCCTCTGCTTTGACCTTGCTTTGACCAGCGCTTTGGCCGGCTAGAGAACAATGGAAACCGACGCTTATAAATTGAGCCGATTTGGTGGTCTATTCCATATTACCCCTTGCTTACCACCCACCACAATCTCACTACGATGTCCACCACCGTCTCGGGCTCTAAATCGAAGCAAGTGTCCGTGACCACCCGCCACGCACCCCGCCAGCCCCAAAAGCAACGGAATTACGCCATAACCTGCGGTGGAATAGTCGTCGTTCTCAAAACGCAGGTCGCTGGCTCGCTGTACATCATCACTGGCGACGGGAAGCGGAAGTGTATCGAGATCAACATTGACGTGAGTGCCGGTTCCGGGTTCATGTTCGGGGATCTAGAATCTAATCTTCTCTCCCTAGGACGCGAGTGTGGGGAAAGCTCGCCGAGCTGGAGATAAGGACGTCGGGAACATTAATGTCACTGCTACGGTCAGAACCCTATCTGTTGACGGTAGCCCCGTAGAAGATGAGGAGACCGAGGTCAAGGTTGAAGGTTCTTGACTCTTATCTTCACGCGAAAGCGGATCTGACACCTTCCTTTGACAGAGCTGCAAGACGATGAAGAAACACCTGATGCACTTTCTGGTCTCCAACGCACGCCAGTGGCCACTAATCCAACGCCTGAAACACGTGCCGCCGAAAATACCACGCAATCGCCTGCGACGCATACCCCGAGTCCGTCTTCTTCATTCTATTCTGCATTCATCCATACTCATACGTCGTTGCCTTAGAACTTTCCGCGTCAACACAAACCAAAAGGCGCATTGAGCCCACCTCTCCTCCTTCCACACCTGCTGCTAGCCAGCCTTCAACCTCTAAAATGTCTTCCTCCCCCACAGTGGTAGCGGCCACACACATGCGTAGTATGCGTCGGGATACCAAAGCCGGCGCCGCAATGCCACCGACCATGGCTGGCTCGCCGAGCCCGAAGAAGCGGGGTGCGTCAGAGATGGAGTCATCAGATGCGGTCCAGGGATCCTCCACCCCAGTGAATGGCGGGAGCAAGAAGCGGGTGAAAGTGGCAGAGAAGCCACTGCGCTCGCCGCCACGCAGAGACCGGGCACCTGATTCTCAGACTTGATGTGTGGGGGGAGCGATTCTACTTTAACGCTTCACGTGTGGCGCACTTTTTGATGATTTGCTACCGGTTTTATCATTATCCCTTATTTTGCACGAGAGATGTAAATGTTTGCAGAGGGCTCGGGGAAATTCCTCCTCCCGCTTCGTGTGCTGTAATCCTATCGTCCGGGACTGCCCAAACTTGATCAGGTGCATCTTTATTCAAAAACTAAAAGGATGAAGAGCAACATTGAGAACTTGTCTACTAGCTTATAAATTTTGACCGTGAGAACCGTTAATCAGGCCCTGTAGACGTCAAAGTACTGTGGACCAGACCCCGAGCCAGCACAGTTCGCGATTGTAACCGCATCCCCTGCAGCACTTCCGCACTGTCCGGTGAACCCGTTGACGACGGTGCACGAGGAGGCCAAGACCCCGCCTGCGCCAACTGTAGAGGGGTCAGGGCACGTAGAGCAAAAAAACCCCAGCCCTGCTTTCTGGTACCAGGCAGAATATCAGTTGTGAAATACATGCCCCAAGAATGTGGCGCTTACCCGTCCTGGGGAGTCATCAGGGTCTCTAGTTCAATCCCATTGACCTAGGTTGGGAAAAGCCCGGCAGCTTGATTGGGCTGGTCGTCGACGTTCCTGTGGATTCAAAGTCAAAACTCTTGAATCTGTTCGTGAAAAAGAAGAAATTACTTTAGCACGAAACCACCATTGGCTGTGGTCGCAGCCTCAGCGACGTATTCAGCAGCGGTAGCCATGTATGACATTGTAATTTATACAGGCTAAAAGTTACCCATCAATACATAGAAAATGCGTACTACCGAGCGGGGGCAGAAAACTCAGGTATCACATGATATTCCCGGCCTGGCTCAGACCAGAGCAGGCAGGTTACCTGGTAAAACCTCATGGGAAACTCATCCAATTCTTTGGATTGAACGATAACTCCCCGGCAGCCAGAATTTATCAAAGCACCAATTCAAGATGACTTGGTGTTCTCTGATTCGGAGAGATAGTCGTCGATGCCACCCCGCTGTCGGAGAATTCCATTCCTTTGAGATTCCGAGTGCTGTGCCATTCGCTTCTCGCTGACCTGTCTTACTGCAACGTGGGAGTGGTAGAGGTGTTCGCAATACAAGGTAATTAATTCTCATCCCTGAATCTTTGGAACATAAATTCAGCAGCCATTCGACAGTAGACGGAACTTGCATTATACGTATTTTTTGGCGGGTTCAAGCTTGATATATAATTTTTTTGGATGAAATCTAAATCATCCAAACTGTAGCCTGGGATGTACTAAGCAACTTACCCAGTTGGATTATGGAAAAATATACAGGCAATAACTCGCTACAGAGACTGCAAAGTGGCCATTTTTGCCATTTTTTCGCTGTTTTGGGCATTTTTGGCTGTTTTTGGCCACTTTGCGGTCTCTGTAGCGAGTTATTGCCTGTATATTCTTTCATGATTCAACTTGGCGAGTTGCTTAGTACATCCCGGGCTACAGTTTGGATGATTTAGATTTCATCCAAAAAAATTATTTATCAAGCTTGAACCCGCCAAAAAATATGTATAATACAGGCTCCGTATTCGGCATCTTCTGATGGCACATCAAGAAGATACTATGATGCGATCAACATATGCAAAATGTTGATGCTGGCTCTCTCGATAATGTGACATCTTAGTTTGGCTCAAAATTCTAAGTGGTTCTCGAATTACAACCAAGTTATGACAGAATGGGGGTGCGCATTTTTTTTTTGTGACACACTGTAGAACTAACCCATCAAGTCTTCCTGAATACTCCTTCTACAATGCGTTTCACTATCTCTGTCCTCGCCGCTGCCTTTCTGGCCATCCAGGTCGATGCCACGCAGCTTGTCGCTTTCAGTGGTAACAAGTGCAATGGGGCCAAGGCGGCGCTGCCTCTTGCAACGGCGGTTGTGTTTCCTTCAGTGGCCGGCACTCCTACAAGGTTAGCAGCACCGAATCCCGATTTTCTGAAGCAATGCTGACGTAAATCATAGCTCTCGGGGTCCTCAGCAAAGGTGCAGCTTTTCACGGACTCCGGTTGCACTGGACAGAAGTTCACCTTGGGCCCCGACCCGGCTGGCGAATGCATCAATGTCAACACCGGCACTACCATTAGTTCATTCCGTTGCTAAGCCCTGAAGGTGAGAGTTGAACGCTTCTGTCCGCATTCGACAGGAAGCTAAGTGGATTCCCAGTGAAAGAACTCGGTGTAGAAATCTGTCGGTAGAATTTTTATGTTTTTGGGTACAAATATACTTGGGCAGGCCTTCCCCTCAAACCGTCCCCGGTCTATAAGCATTTTTCGCTCTATGCATCAGTAGTCAAGACGAACTTTTTCGAAGTTTAAGCGTCTGTTCCGCCGTCAAATCTGGTCATACGTTTGGCATTCAACCATATGGTAATCCCATAGCCGCGGCGTCGTCTGTCAAGAAAGGCTAACGAATGAAACCCACCCTTCGCCGTCCGTAAGATTATTGATGTAAGTGAATGGAACACTTTTCGCCTATGAACCATGACTGCTGAATTGATTCCAGACGGAGGCCGTCGCCTTCCTGTTGTTGAATTCGTAAAGACGGACGCCGCTCTTCGTACAGTTCGACTGCAATACAGGATTTTCTATGGGATCGTAAGCATTATATTTAACGTGTGCAGCCAACCTTGTAGTACACCAATCAAAATGAAGTTGAACATCGCCGCTTTGATATGCACTGTACCTCGACAATCATCCACGGCCGCCGCCCGCCCTTCCTGTACTTCAGCTCTGGAAAAATTTGCTCCGAACACCCGTCAACTCCGCTGGCCTTTTCGACCCCGAGTCAGACCGGTGAATAAGGTAAAACCTGATGAAGTGCCGCGGAAATAGCTCAAAATTATTATGGCGAAACCCAGTCGGACTTCCTGCGACAGAACCTGTCACAGGAACTCTGCGATATCAAGGAAACAGCATGTCATTCAATTAGTCCTTCCGAGAACCCTACTTATTCTGTGTTCGAGGTATTATCGCAAACTAAACGCCGTGCACATCATACGCCTTCAAAATGAGAGGGAGACTGGACTTCTTATTGCCTTCTGCCAGCACGATAGGGCGCAGGGGCGACTCCGCCGTGCGTCCAATTCCACCTTCCGGAATTGCCTTTTCCACCTCGAACGCGCGGATGATCGTGAAAAGCATTGCTTTGAGCTCGAGGACGGCGAACCGGGATCCGACACAGTTGTGCGGCCCCGCGAAAAACGTGAGGAGATTGCCCCAGACGGTGGGGATTGCGCTCACTTCGTCCGGGATTGTTTCCCAGCGCTCAGGCCTGTTGAAAAGCGTCATGTAAAAAAATTGCCATAGAATTCGAGGCCATTATGCGCACTTCCACTCCCTCGCATCTGGGCCCCAGATATCCTTGTCTGTATTGACGGCCAGAATCGGAATGTATATGATCTGCCCTTTGGGGATGCTAAATAGTGCTCAGGTTTGAATCATAGATATTGGGGTGGTGAGCTCACACGAGAGAATTGTGTGGTTCTCCTTCCTTGTCAACATATGGTTTTGAAAGAGGCAGAACATCTTCCTGCATAGCCATTCGATGCCTAAACGTGACCGGAGAATAAATGCGGAGCGTCTCTCGAACCACACTAACAGTAGATAAATTAAGGAATTGGGAAGCCTGTCAGTAGGATTGCCACGCACCTCTCGAGATACGGTAGGGAGTTCAGTTCGTCCATCGTCGGATTGTCGGTTGAGACGGTAAGGAGCTCTTTGCGAAGCTTCGTCTGGGCGATTATATTCTGGGAGAGGGCATGCAGTGCCCACGAGGCCGCAGTACTACAGCAGAATAATCAAGTCGCATCTTGATACCCCACTTGGAAACGCACCTGGTCGTTTCGTGCCCGGCTACGAAGAAGGTGGGAATCTCTGTGGGATGATGTTAGCGATTTTGACTCGAGGGGGAAAATATTGCTTCATATGTACGCGAAACAAGCTCCCTATCGCTCAAGCGCTGGTTTGCGGGCACGTCGGGCGACAAGTTTGCTTTGAGGAGTGTAGATAGCAAGTCACGCTTCCCGCCGAGGTTCTTCTCGCCCTCGGAGGCTACAATGTCTGCCTTACTGTTTGTTAGAATTCGGTGGCCGATGGAGAACATCTCGGTGCGAGCCGCCAGAAATAAGCTCTTTCCAGGCAAAGGCTGCCAAAGTGTGAAATTGTCGACCACGCGCCGAAATTTTCAGGGGTATGCTTACCACGAGTTTCAGAACCGGGACGAGAGACTGCGCGAGACGGAATATCGCGTAGCGATTCGAAAGCGGAGAATGGAATATCTGCTTCAGCACTTCATTGAGCTCGTTCGGTTTTTTGTCCTTATCCGGGACCAGCGCGTCGAAGTCGTAGTTGAATCCTAGAATATCGTATTCGGTTATGGCGACAGAATTATGAGAACTTGAGAATCGCACCTGCTTTGCCAATGATCTCCAACGTCATGAGTCTGAGCCAAGAAACAACTTCGATCCGGACAGTGCCCTGATTGTCCCGAACCTGCTGGGCCCATATGTCCCGGAGCTACCCAGTGATCAATAGTTCAACAACATTCGAGTAACTTATTGAATTCGGGCACACCTGGATCGCTTTCTCAACGAACACCTCTGTGATGACTCGCATCTGGGCCACACCGAACGCTGGATTCTATGGGAGTGTAGAAGTTAAGATCTTGTCCCTAAATGGTAAATAGAACTTGCCACAATGCGTCTCTATATTTACGATTCAGACAGATTGGAAGATAGGAGCAGGGAACAATCACGTACGAAGCGTTTATGATCATCCAGATCAACCGAGAGAATGCCTGGGGGATAAATAAATAGAGTGTATGGGTGGTATGGGTTGCGCATGTAGTCACCGTTTCCAGTCAACTGGCCAGACCTCGCCCGCGCGAAGGGCGCTCTCCGGTAGACATTGCTTTTGCTGATGACATGGTTTATAGCCTTGATATCCGACGTGTGCAACTCGCTGATCTGCAGGAGAAGTTAGTTGTTGATGGACACGAAACGAATTAAGCAAAAGCAAGTAAACCCACGCCGAAAACACCCTTGAATCGGAAGGTGGCACCGAACTCATTTCGCCACCTGTCAGTCAGATTGGGGTCTTCCTGAGTGGATTTCAGCTTCTGTATGATTAAGGACGGGAGGATTCACCATCATTTCTTGCGAATTTCCGAGGAGCAAACTGCGAGTTTTGGGACCCGCCATGTACCAGAGTGGCGAGGTCAGCTCGCGGTACACGATTGACAATGCATGGAAAAGCACGTAGAAGAGGATTGTTCCAGCGATTGGAATAAGGAGTTGCGAAATCATCTTGGCGGTTGTTCGTCGAGGCTCAAAGTAAAAATTACTGGGTGGTCAGCACGGTATTTATAGGGAACAGAAACTGAGCTCTCACACCTTCAGTTTACAACCTCACATGGCAAAGCGGCTGGCAGCCGGGGATGAGGGCACTAAGATGATAGCATAAAATCAACTTCTTCACCTATGGACGCAGAAAACATTACCAATAGGAAATTTTCGATTGGTCTGTATTTCGAAAACGGCATCGGATATCAGCCGCTTACTTTGGTGAACTGACTCGAGGATACAAAGCTGTGGAAGTCACGGGCCGTGGCCGAGTGAGACGCCGGGGAGTTCCCGCTGCGTGGAGTTCGAAACAATACCCCCACGAAGATGAAGAAAGACAACAGCCGAAATCCAAGGTGGGCACTCTGGTCAAATGCAGATCACAAGCAGACCGTGTCTCTGAGATGCGGGGTACGTCGGTGGAACATTGGGTTTGCGTAGTGCGGCGGGCTGTCACTGTCAGCTCGAGTGGGTGAGAACTTAGTGTTTGATTCGGGAGATTCCGCGACACCGCCCGCTGATCACCCAGTCAGTCTTGCTGGCTGCTCGACTCGCTGGCGAGGTATTAAATGTATCCTATGGATGGCGGGATGGAAAGCGTGCGTCGTGTAGCAATACTACCTACCTAAATATACACAGATGTCAAGAATACACAAAACCTTTGAATCCAGATAAAAGATACCGTCCTTCCGTATACCGAGGAAGAAACCCACCTCACCCTTCCCATCACGACTCCGGCCCAGCATAACCTCGCCCCGCTCAGCTCACCACGGCATCTCATAATCTATCGGCACATCCTTCCTCTCCAGCCACGTCGCGTCTTCCCCGCCCACATCCACGCCCTTCCCGCAGTCCAAATGCGGCCTGCACGGCAGCTCCTTCAGCTCCACCTCCTCTTCCGCTCTCCATTTTCTCGCCGCCCATCTGGACGACGCCGCTCGCCCGTCCGCCGCACAACGACATAATGCTCCCCATGCCACCCCAGAAAGTCTAATCCCGGCAGCGCCCGCGCGGCGGCGACCCAGCCCTCTGTCTGCTGCGCAAACTCGCGCGCGGAGACGAGGTTCGGCTTGGGGCGGTGCGTGGCGGTGTTTTGGAGGTGCAGGAAGGCGAGGGCGGGGAAGGCGCGCAGGGCCGGGGCGTGTTCGTTCTGAGAGGGAGGTCAGGGTCAGTGAGTGGTTTGAAGGGGGTGGATGGAGGAGACCAAAAAAAAAGAGGGAGTGAGGAAGGGGAGGAGGGGTAACGAGGAGGGGAGAAAGGAGAGGAGGAAGGGGGGAAGGGCCAGGGAGTGAGCGAGGATGGTCGCGCTGGCCTTCATCTTCCGCCTGTGGTCCCACTGCAAGTAGAATTTGCAGGTACAGACACAAAGAAATGGTTTGCTCTTGCCCGAATCGCCAGAGCCCCGCTCGACAATGCTCGCAGGACGAAGCAGCACAAGGCAGGACAAGCGCACGCTGGACGCTGCGCTGGCCTCGGGCTCCCGCGCGGAACCAGGCAGCGGAAGGCAAAACAAGACATGTGAAAGGAACGAGAGCGTTAACGAAGGGGGGCGGAGGGGCGGAGAGTGAGTAAGGAGGCAGGACAAGTGCGTACCGAAAGCCACGCCGGCTTCCACGGTGCGTACCGAAAGCCACGCCGGCTTTGAGCTCCCGCTTGTAGCGCTGCAAGTGTAGACTGCAGGCATAGATACAAGGAGTGGCCAGCCGGGCTTGTCTGAGCGACGCTCACAACGCTCGTGCGATGCGCGCGCCCAGGGAGGGAGGCAATGGAGAGGGTTTAGGAGAAAAAGGCGTACGTGTGAGGAATAAAAGGATTTCAAGAGGGAGGTTTCAAAGACGGGCTCGGAGAGCGATAGCAAACAAGTCGACAGCAACTCACCGGTCCCTTTCCGCCACGACGGTCGTCAAATGCAGTACGTGCACCCCCCGCGGCAGCGCACCTACCCAGCGTCAGCCATCCCATTCGAAATTTAAGTGAATTTCCACTCACCCCAAAGCCCCTGCGCCGCCGCACTATTGAAATGCGCGATCCGCACCCCCAGCACCTTCAGCCCGCTCAGCGTCGGCAGCAGGCTCCACACGAGCTCCCACGGACAGCTCCCGAGATCGAGCCGGCGCAGCAGCGGCCGGTGTGCGGGGAACGCCGCAACGGCGGCGTACAGCGGGTGCTGGTCGTCGTGCCCGACCAGGAGAAGCCGGAACGAGTGCAGGTGCGGGAGCAGCGTGTGCTGTCGCCCCCCGCCCTCGCCCTCGTCCAAGACGTGGCCCCCGCGAAGATGACGGTTGCGTCCTTGACGTCCTCGAACGTCCCGTGCAGCGTCAGGCTCACCAGCGCGGCCGCGTGTGCGACGCGCCCGAGCACCAGCCCGCTGATGCGCGTGTCGATGCGTGAGGGTGCGGATGATGCTGCTCTGGAAGCCGGCGTCCCAGGAGTCATGCCGCGCGAGGTAGGCGCCGAGGACGAGGTGCCGGAGGGTGCGCGCGTTGCGGTCGAGGACGGCGCGGATCTCGGCCATGGGGGCGAAGCCGTCGTCGTCCTCGGCGCAGAGGGTGAATTTGCGGAGGGAGGGGAAGGAGGAGACGCCGATGGCGTTGAAGTGCCAGCCACTGGCCTCACAGGCGGCCGCTCACCATGCGACTGGACAGCCGTGGAGGCGATCGTCCCCGCGCCCACGCCGCCCGTCTACCGCGCTCAAGACACTGTCAATGGGGTCCAACGCCGAGGGCCGCACGGACGCCGAGGGAATCATGCAGGTCGATGGGCATGAAACCGGTCTGGAGCCCGAGCTGGTATGACCACAGGGCCGAGCGTGTGACGTCGTCAAGGACAGGGCCGATCTGTACGTCGTCGTCCATTAGCGGGATACTGGCCTATGTTCCAGCGAAGAGCGCACCTTCCTCATTGAGAAGAGCCAATCGCGCGCCATGTCCATCGGCGCGAGGGCGAAGTGCTTGACGCCGGCTCGTTCCATATGCTCGCGTCTTGCGATAGCGAGCAGTCTCCGCCTAAGAAATTCAAGGGAAAAAAAATCAGCGTCCATCTCCATCCACCAAAGGCAGTTGTACCCAGGCTGCGACATAAACTCGACGATGATGTGGCTGTAGTTGAGCACGCACTGCCCGGTTGCACAACCCAGAGGGGGTTGATCTGGAGGAGAGGGTCCGAGAGAGAGGACGATCAGCGCGAGCGGCGCACAGGGTACAGGATGGGCGCGGGGGATACACGAGGAAGGAGAGGGCGAGGGCGAGCGAGCGAGCGGAGTGTAAACCGGCTTGCGGGAATGAGCGGCAGCGACGTAGCCAGGACGTCCGGGAATAAGCACATCGGTGGGCGAGAAATATGCAAGACGCATATCGATACGGGCGCAAACATAACCGGAAGCCGCCAGTCCGCCAGAGCAGCGCTGAGAGCTCGGCGCTCAATACACCTGGATTATTGTCGAAGCGGGAGACGAATGGCTGGTATACATGTGAATCTAGATTTGATCAGAGTCTGATCATTTGTCAGACTCGGCGGCCAGATCCGGTTGAAAAGGGAGTCGCAACATCCTCAAGTCCTCACTCTGGGCACCGCAGCTACCACTCCAGCTCCTCAACACGGAGCTGCAGAATCAAATGATCTATCTACATTTCGATGACTGCAGCAGTCCATGGAGCCCGATATCCAAGCGCCGCATCAGTACGTTACGTGAACGTCGAACTTGGATTGGACGAGAACAATGAGGCCGACCACTTCCTCGGATCTCCCGTCACAGCCTTCTATCTAATTTAAAGCGCAACGTGTGCTGTGCGTGTTCCTCTGATCCTTCCTCTTATACTTGTCTTTGCCCCAATACATTCTGTGTGCTACCACCCCAAGTCTATTGCACTACATCCTCTTGGTCAGTTCTATCTCTTATGTGAACTTTGATGCTGGTTGACATGGTGCTGTCCTTCATACATAAGATCCACACTTACACAGAATGACAATGCCTGACCAACACAACCTTACCATCTATGGTGCGAGAGAATCCGTTAGGACACCTACATAAGTATTTATATTAAGTATCCAGGATCCACAGGTGGTGGGGGTGGACTGGGAGTTGGACAGGGAACAGGTGGCAGTGGAGGTGCTGCATATGGTCCCTATGTAAATACTGGACCTGGAACCTTGCACATCCACAACCATGGGAAAGCAGAAAACCGAGACATCATCCTTGACTGGCTTTCACCAATCAATTTCTTTCTACGACAAGCAGAGATTTCACAGATGCGGGAGAAGGGGACTGGTGGGTGGCTGCTTGCACACCCTCTCTTTAAAAAATGGGAATCTGGTTTGGGGAGTACCCTTTGGTGCTGTGGCATTCGTATGTAATTCATCACCCTCATAGCTTCCAGACTAACTAAGCTGAAATTTTCAGCCGGTGCTGGGAAAACAGTCCTTGCGTGTGTCCATTCTCTGCATTGAGTGACTGCTAGTAATTCTGCCAATTCTAGATCAATGGTTGTGGGCCATCTTGGCACCCAATTCACAGGCAAAAATATTGGTGTTGCTTGCATTTATTTGAACCACAAAGAAGTCAACAACCAAACACCACCTAGGCTTCTTGCAGGTCTCTGGAGACAGCTTGTACTGGGCAGGGATATTGGCTCCATTGCAGAGAATTTATACAAGCAGCACCAAGAGAAGGGCACTGCACCATCTCTGGAAGAAGTTTTCAATGTACTCAGGTCTAGCCTTGAAGGGTTTTCAAAGGTCTTTGTTATAATTGATGCCATGGATGAATATCCCAACGAGTCTCCTGCATTTCAACGGGAAATTCTACTCGAACATCTAGCAGAAATGGGTAGCAATGTGAACTTAATGATCACTTCACGGCCAAATATTTCTCCAGAGCCCTCCTTTTTTCCCAATCTTGAAACTCTGGATATTCAGGCAGCACCAGAAGATATTCGAGGATACATCAATGCCCAGATCAAGTTGTCTCCACACCTGCGTAGGCATGTTCAGAAGAAACCTGTTTTACAAGAGGAAATTCACACAAAAATCACTGGGACTGTGGCTGGAATGTAAGCAGCTGTGACTCATTGTCCCAAACCTGCTAAAATGATTTTAACCAGGTTTCTGCTTGCCAAACTTCACATTGAATCTCTCAGCAAAAAGAATACAGTGAAAGATGTTGAAGAAGCTCTGAACATTCTACCAAAGAATCTTCACGACAGCTACAATATTGCAATGCAACGAATTGAAAACCAGAGTGAGGAAGATAGGATCACTGCTCACTCAGCTATTACTTGGGTTGCAAATGCAAAGAGACCATTGACAGTGAAAGAATTACAAATTGCTCTTGCTGTTGAACCAGGTGCACAACAGCTGAATGAGGACAATGTCATGGACATTGAGACTATCCTTGCTGTCTGTGCTGGGCTTGTCATTGTGGACAAGGAGTCTTCTGTGGTGCGGCTTGTCCACTATACCACGCAGGAATATCTGGACAAAATTCAGGTTGAGAAATTCCCAGATGCACAAATGGAGATAACATGCACTCTGCTCACATTCCTTGCTTTTGATGGATATCCAGATTCATCCTGGATGTTTGAGAGCCTACCTCCTCTGGTTGAGTATTCACAGTATTGCCTTGTACATGCTGCTGGACAGCCTGAAGTTCAACTCAGAGAAATGCTTCTCAGGTTTCTTGGCCAGGCTTCTAAATGGATCAAAGCAGTGAATAGCTGGAAAGATAACTGGGATTCCCTGCCATGGAATTATTCACATCAGCCATTACAACCCTCTGCATTGTGGTTTGCAGCAGCTGCAAATCTTATGGAAACTACGAAGTTTCTGCTGGAGGGGGCACCTTCACTGCAGAACTCAAAGAACCAAGAGATAATTGTGGCATCATATTATGGCCACACAAAGATTGTCCACATCCTTCTTGAGAAGGGTGCCAATGTCAATGCAGCAGGAGGAAGCTATGGGAGCGCATTGCAGGCTGCTGCTGCTGGAAACCACACAGAAATTGTGGGCGCCCTTCTTGAGAAGGGTGCCAATGTCAATGCAGCAGGAGGAGGCTATGGGAGCACATTGCAGGCTGCTGCTGCTGGAGGCCACACAGAGATTGTCGGCACCCTTCTTGAGAAGGGTGCTGACATCAATGCAGCAGGGGGAAGATATGGGAGCGCATTGCAGCTTGCTGCTGCTGCAGGCCACACAGAGATTGCCGGCGCCCTTCTTGAGAAGGGTGCTGACATCAATGCAGCAGGGGGATTCTATGGGAGCGCATTGCAGGCTGCTGCTGCTCGAGGCCACACAGAGATTGTTGGCGCCCTTCTTGAGAAGGGTGCTGACGTCAATGCAGCAGGGGAATACAATGGGAGCACATTGCAGCTTGCTGCTGCTGGAGGCCACACAGAGATTGTCGGCACCCTTCTTGAGAAGGGTGCTGACATCAATGCAGCAGGGGGAGAAGATGGGAGCGCATTGCAGGCTGCTGCTGCTCGAGGCCACACAGAGATTGTGGGCGCCCTTCTTGAGAAGGGTGCTGATGTAAATGCAGCAGGGGGAAGATATGGGAGCGCATTGCAGCTTGCTGCTGCTCGAGGCCACACAGAGATTGTCGGTGCCCTTCTTGAGAAGGGTGCTGACGTCAATGCAGCAGGGGGAAGATATGGGAGCACATTGCAGCTTGCTGCTGCTCGAGGCCACACAGAGATTGTCGGCACCCTTCTTGAGAAGGGTGCTGACATCAATGCAGCAGGGGGAGAAGATGGGAGCGCATTGCAGGCTGCTGCTGCTGGAGGCCACACAGAGATTGTCGGAGCCCTTCTTGAGAAGGGTGCTGACGTCAATGCAGCAGGGGGATTCTATGGGAGTGCATTGCAGGCTGCTGCTACTCGAGGCCATACAGAGATTGTTGGCATGCTGCTGGAGAGCAGTGCCAGGTTTTCAGTCCTGGCTAAAAATGAAATAGACACATAGTAGCGAGTCTAATTGTAAACTTTTATATATATTAGCCCTACATATACCCCTTTATCAGGTGTTGGATGTTCCCTGTACAAATTTCGAAGTACTTAACTAGGAAGCACCCCAATGGCAAACATGATATTACAGTATATATCAGATCAATTGCCTTTCACCATGCTCCAAACCAGCTATAATAACTATTGATGTTTCATAGTGCTCCTTCTCTGGACATGTGACCAAAAAGCACCTCTATCATATCCTCTTGAAATCTGTCTCTATGGAGGGAAAGTATCCTGAGAGCATGAGTTAAATCTCAACCTGAATTTAGTGTTGACATTCTATCAAAGCTTGGCACATACCACATTCTGGGGATGTTTCCAGATGCCTTTCAGCTGTTTCATACACCCTTTGAACCCTTTGGTCTCACAATCAACTACTGAAGTTTGCTACCACCAAGAACTGCTGGAGATTTCTGGAATTGATTTGATCTAAGTAGACTAATCAAACTACAACTAGGTTAACAGTTGCCCAATTGGCTACCACTCTTGCCCACCCTCCCCATACCAGCTAGACCATTACCATGACTGAATGTAATGGATACTTTCAATAGGATATTTCAATATATTCTTACAAGACAAAGGTGCACTATGCATGGTCAGTTGGTAAGGTTTTCTTTCAGTTCAAACTATTTCCAGTTTTGAATTGGTTCCAACCACACTGGTTTGAACCAGCACTCATTGATGGTTTGAATCGGTTTGAACCATCAATGGTTTAAACCAGTATTGATGGTTCAAACCACAGGTTTAAACCATTCTTCACTCAGAACCCTATAGGTAGGTTTGAACTGAACCTAAGGTTGGCAACCTTTTGGTTTGAACTGGAACCACCCCACAGTACAATTGAACTAGGAGTGCTCTTTTTGGACTCCAATTTTCAATTGGTTCCCAGACATACTGGGTTCCCAATCAACTCCTTTATGCTCACATACCCCTGCATTTATTCTTCATTTACCCTATCTGTTGTCATTGGACACTGTACATTAGTTATTACCCCTGGGGTTCTGAGTATATAAACCATGGTTACTTTCCTGTACTTTACACTATTCTGGTCTAAAATCCAGACTTATTCATTTGGTTTCTTCATGTCCTTGTCACCTCAGAACCCGGAATCTGCTCTGTGCTGACAAAAGAATAGTGTCACTACACAGCGTACCTGACTGGACGTAACATGATGAATGAGGAATTCGTGCTCCCCTCAATGGAGAGCTTTGGCACTATGAGCGGTGAACAGAGGGACAGCATCTTGCTACAGGCCCTACAGCATGCAGGAGGACAGTTCAGGGCGATGTAGGAGTTATTGGAGAACCTGCGCAGAGAGAATCATCTGCTTCGTGTGGATAACCTCCAGGTGTGAGGACTTCTGCATGACACCCTTACAGCCTTGGGAAAAGCCTCAATGAGGGGCCCAAGGACTCAAAGCACATGAAGATGGCTCGCATCACCGCCCCTACTCCGTTTAAGGGGGACTCCAAATTGGCGGACTCCTACTTGGCGGAGTGCTGGTTGCACTTCCTGGACAACCCGATATACAAGAAATACAGTGTGAAGATCACCTTCATCCTGTCCTATATGAAGGAAGGGTCAGCAGCCACATGGGCCAACAATGTAGTGCAGGCCATGTGTAACCCGAAGGACTCTGAGACCAAGCTATACTGAGATTACGAGGACTTCAAGAAGAACCTCATTGATGCCTTTAAAGGAGGGGTACAGGTGGGGGTTGCACAGGCTAAAATCAAGAAGCTGCACCAGGGTATGGGAATGGCCACGGAGTACTTCACACTCCTGGACACGTACAACAACACGGTGGGTTACAACAAAACCATGCTTATTCAACTTGTAAGGGATCGTCTTGGGTACCCCATTTCCCTCTCGTATTCCGATTACTAATAATTCTGACTCATATGATTCTTATCTTGTACTTCTATCATGCTTATGTTGTGTAGTGACTGTGACAAATGATAACACTTTTACCTGATAACTACCACTTGCCTACTGCTTTCCCAGCCCGTTACTCGGTCCTGATAGAGGCACAGGCAAAGTTTATACGAACTACACGACTCATTTTACGACTACACGCCTTACAAACCGGTCCTCATTGTCTCTCAGTTACGATCTGCTCAAGTGGCATATACCGCTTGAGATAAGTTACAACCTTTAGAGCGCACGGATATCTGGCCTCTGGTTGTATCTTTTCAAGGTTCTGACCATCGCAGAGAGGGTCAATTCCACAATTACCAGGACGAGCGTCAATTCTTCCATTACGTGCTTGATCACCCGGCGTAAGGACTGACCTGTCCTTACAAAGTGGACAAATCTGGAACTCGAGCATTCTGGCTAACGCTCGTCGTGATTATACGCTACCCCCCTTATCGCGCACACGGAGTCCTACTCCCGTGATCGTCCTCGCAACGATCGAGGCTACTACAACCCACTCGATCATCTGCAGCCAAGTCTCTCCCTCGGGACAACACCGAAGGAGAACCTGATTCTTTACCGCTGAAACACCGTAATACAAGCGCGCAGCATCTAGTGCTATTTTGCGATTTCCTAGGACCAGTATTTATACAACGGGAAAGCGCTAGCACTTCTGATGTGTTATTACTAGCACTCGGGACTCTGGCTAGGTGATATAAAGGAGAACTGGAGTGAGCCCAAGCGGCCAGTTATAGCACCAGACACTTCTAGGGTGACGCACTAGCAAGTTCTGGAGGCACAAACCATGGGGAAATAACCATAAGCCTAAACAGTCAAGGTGCTAGCACCTAGGAAGCGAGCTACAGGAAGGAGAAACTGCGAGAGTGCTAGCAAATGGTATGAACAGTGAGTCAGGAGTCTGGGGGAAACTACCTAGGTGCTAGCAGCACTTGGAACATAGGTGCTAGCGTGTGGTACCCGACTAGCGATCGGCCTGGGGCCTGGATAGACAGATGCGAGCACGTGATTGTTGCGACGTGGTTGCGAGTCACAAACAGAGACAATGGGACCAGGATAGGAAGGTGCTAGCACATGATTGTCGCGATGCGGTTGCTAGTCACAAACAGAGACAACAGAACAGATAGGGGAATATCTAGCAGGCTATTGGTGCGGATGTACGGGTCACCACTGAAGCAGCAACGGTTAAACGGGCTGCTAGCCAGTGTTCTGACCTGTGCTAGATGACTCCAGATGGCGGATTCGGGTGCTAGCGGATCAGAGCGGCTGATCTGCTTGGCCTAGATCCATCACAGAACCAAATGACAGCCGTTTCATTGGCTGTTCATCATCAATCACCTCATTCTTACTCATCTCATTATTCAGCCTGTTTATCACATGTAACTTGGACCTCAGTAGTATAAAAGGGAGCACAGAGCGGACTAGCACTTCAGATTAGCACTCCCTGGTCGAGTACGAAGCTGGTGCAGGTGGTCTCTGATAGATTATTACACCCCGGCTTTGTACGAAGTTGGCGCAGGTGGTCTCAGGTTGCTAGTGGAGATTGTACACACACTTCACAAGTAGTAGCTTTATTGGAATCAATACTGTTGACTCTGGACACGTCGAGATCTTAAGTTGAGATTCTAAGCTGTTGGCTCGCGGAGTCTTCACATATAAAACCAAGGGTGTTCTCTTCGAGAACCAGCTAGCAGTTGCGCTAGCAGCTTTGCCTTCACCCCGATATATTCGTAGTGTGTTGGATCGCCTGCTAGGTGATTGTGTGTTGACTCGAGCCCACTAAGAAGAAGACGGACTAGGTGCCCCCACCTCTAGACCGACTGTAACTTGTCAGTTACTTCGCCTTCACCCCGATATTGACGGAAGCGCTGTCGTAGTGTGTTGGGTCGCTAGCTGGACGCTTATAGTGTCTATTGCCAATACAAAGTGGAAACATTCCTGTTCTTGGTTAAGGAATAGGTCAGCGGCTTAAGGACTGCCTTGACGCTTGAGGATTGAAGTCCCCTTGTTGTTAGCCTCAATAGTCTTTGGGTATCCCATTGCGAGGATTTTCACAAACCTACATACTCTGCCCTGGTGCCCTCGATCTAGCGATCCAGCCACCTTGTATCCAACCCATAAACCCCTGCCCATCCCAGGTGCTAGCGGTATTGTTGTTGGCAGCTGCGTAGTGCTAGCGTGTTGTTGAACAGCTTTGTTGAAGTCTAGCAGTCGAATTGTGTTTGTTCCAAACCCGTTGGTCGCATACTACGGCCCGGACCCAAACTCACAACACTGTGGTCGCAGAACCCCGCGAAAAAACCACAACCTTTTCGCGGGGTTTTGACACGAAATTCGCTCCAAAAGTCTGCGCAAGTCGCCCAAAATCAGCGACTTCCGCAGACTTTTTTCGCTGGGTTCGACCCTGTGAGTGGAACGTTTCGCGGGGTCAATTCCCTGACTTTTGGAGCGACGTTTCCTTTAAAATGTAGGGATTTTAAATTCACTAGGTTCACTTCAAGCGGCCATCCACTTGCTAATTCAGTGAAACTCACATGAAGTTGGGGTGAAAGTAGTTTACATTAATGTATTTTAGTACGCTACAGTCGACAGTTTACTTATTGCGCAGACGCTTGGATGTACCAGGGTTCTCTTCCGCCGGAGCTGAACGCGTCTTGTGCGATGCAGTCGAAGCCCCAGTTGCTGACAAAGCATCCCATCTCGGGATAGTCTTCTTTTACCTGTCAGTGGTGAGTGAATGTATCTATCGACTGGAGATATATGATTGCACACCATGTTGTGTGCGCCATGATGCGATCCTTCTCCTGTGCTTTCCAGTTCTCCATCGGGTTGAGGCGAGCGGCAGCGAGAGCAAAATGAATAGCAGTCTAGAGAACCTGTTAGCAGAAATAACAAGAGACAATCAAGCGACATACTTGGAGTGCATTCCAGCTGCGAGTGGTGAGCAGCAGGTAGCGAGGGAGGTTGATAACACACCTTCAAGCTCGCGCAAGTCAGGGTCGTTGGAGGCACCCGTGTTAACCTCCTGGAGCGAACGATGGCCGCTGCGCTGCTAGGCACGGTGGGATGCCTTGCTACCGCTGGATCGCTGGTGAGTAGGGTTGTGGTTCTCGTTGTTGGAAGAGCGTGCTTGTTCGTTGCGGATGGCCATGGGATGGGTTGTGGGGACTTGGTGCGAGAGGGCTTAGCTTATGTATTGCCGTTTGCAGCGCTAAGCGATGGAGCGGGTGCGGCGGCCATTCCGAGGATGTCGTTCCGGGACACGTACGACGCCGGGGTCGGCCCAGAGGTCGATCTGCGCAGCTGCAGAGAGGCTGTGGAATGCATGGGCATCGTCCGAGCGAGGCTGCTTGTCGTCGTGGTGGTTGAGGAAGAAGTGTGGAGAAGTGTGGAGATCGTGGGATAATGACATCACCCCTGACTCTGCAACACACTCAAGTCCCTCCAAACTTCGACCGATACACAGACCGATGCGACAAGCGTCATGACGCGATGGGAGCATCGCCCAAGGATGCAGAATCATAGTTTGGACTTGTATCCTTTTGTCAGAATTCACGTAGTTTGATTCACTGTGTTTTGGAGCGAAATTCACGTACTTGGTAACCAACCTATGAACTACGTGAATGGCTAGGTGAAACCCGACCCAGTGAAATATTAATTCACTCCATAACCTTGTGAATTGGGAAGTTCACTGGGTGGCTATGGATTTTTCGCAGGGTTCTCCGACCACAGTGCAAAGAGAAGCACTTACATCTTTGGAGGAATAGATTGTTGTAGTGGTGGTTTTGTGGTTGTTTTGTGCAAGCACGAATCTAAGCTATTTCTAGTCGTATATCAAGTGCACCGTTTCACCGCTTGAGAGCATATCACGATCAGTCTCTTGGTCGATCTCTCCCGATAAGGAGTTCCGTGGAGAATCCAAGATTGATTCGTTTGCTAGCCCAGCAGCTGCTCGCACTCGTACTGCGGCTAGAGGCTGTAAGCCTCTCACCTTTCTATCGCTGCCAGCCGCTACGAGAGCTCCCCACTCAAAACTCCACGATACGGCGCCTCTCGACCCAGTGACCACTTGAGAGACAGCTCACGCATTGTCTCCCTACCAGCTATCTTCCAACTCGCCCCTTGCAGAGTCAAATCCTCGGAAACGCACTAGCTCAGTCTCTCCTCCTTTGCCTTCTCCTCTACTGGATATGGCGACTCAAACCGTGCAAGCTATGCCTCTAGCGCCGGGTATGGAAAGAGGATACACTCTCTCCCCAATGGTGGAAATGGAGCGTAGCTACTCCTCACATTCAGAAAGCGAGGCCTCTTTATTTGAGCGTGCTGCTAGTATCTCTAGCAGGCGGAATTTGGAATCCGCGGATATCCTGGATAGAGGCATAAGCCTGCACGACCGACCAGTCGCTCGCTTCAGCCTGGAAATGGGGCTCTTAATTAAAACAGAGAAGACCATCAAGGATATGAACACTCTGCTATCGCGAGCGTCCACTTTGGTCCCGGGAAGGAGTACATTCTTCATCGTCGACCCTCAGTATTCCTTCTTGAGAGTTCTGAAAAGCGCCGGGGATCTGAACCAGCTGATAGTGGCCTGGAAAGCTTTGAGCATTAGGATGGAGCTCGCTCAACGGAGTTTCGTAAAGTACCAGGATGAATTCGAGAGAAGAGATGCCCACGTCTCCAGTGTCAACTGCTCCTGAGGTGTACTCGGTGTTCCCGCCAGACGGTTCGTCCATTTCGGACGTGAATTACCTCTACCAAAACGTACCGCTCCTACAGAGTATCTGGCCTCGCGATTACGAACCTGGGAAAACCAGGATAGAAAGTGTCGCTAGAGTACCTCCACATCTGTCACTAGCATTTCCAGAGAGGCAGCCAGAGGCACATCCTGTCGCCTTCTACTATTCGGAGGATGGCACGAAGGTCGTGCTGCCCTCTTCCATTAGATCTAGCCATGGTGCTGGGCCAAATTCCGTACCTCCTCCGCTAGAGCCCACGAAGCAATCTCGCCGAGCGCGTCCTCCAAACCAACAATGTAGTGCAGGTCATGCACAACCCGAAGGACCCTGAGACCAAGCCATACCGAGATTACAAGGACTTCAAGAAGAACCTCATTGATGCCTTTAAAGGAGGGCACAGGTGGAGATTGTGCAGGCTAAAATCAAGAAGCTGTGCTAGGGTGCGGGAATGACCATAGAGTACTTCATGCTCCTGGACACGTACAGCAACATGGCAGGTTACGACAAAACCACATTTATTGGACTCCTTAAGCAAGGGATCCATAAGCTGGTACTGCAGGCCATCTATGGACAGACAGTGCTGCCTACCACCTACGCTGGCTGGAAGGTCACAGTCATCAAGCACGATGGCTTGCGCCACACCTTCCATGTTATGGACAGCACCCTCCGTGATCCCCCCATTATGGTGCCTAAAGTGCAACAGAACCAGAACCTGGGGAAATTCTTCCATTGGAATGAGCAGTGCACTTCTCCTGTGAATCCCCTGGCTGCCATTGCACCTGCACCACTGGTCGTGACTGGCAGGGCTCCCAAAACAGGACTCTTCTGTTCTCCATTTTACTTTTTCTGCCATTTGGATTCCCACCCACAAGAATGCACTCGCTGACACCGCTTCTCGTTTTCAGTACAGCTGCCTGTTCCAGCTGGCTCCACAGCTTTGCTGGACATCCTCAACTCTGCAGTCCCAGATCACTGGTATACAACACACTCTCACCTCCCTCGAAAAGTCGCATTTTTCCTCTGGCACGGCCTTGCTTCCTCCACCCAGGACACATATTCCTCTGCCCAAAGATCATTCCTTAATTTTGTCCAACTCAACCCCTAGTATGCCTTTGCTCCTGGCCAGCTACTTCAGCCACAGAACTCAGCCTCATGGCCTGGGCCGCCCATCTTGCCAGCAAAGATTGTCCCATTCTCCACAAGACCATTAAGGGCTACCTCTTCACTATTCATTCCCTTCATGTCAATGCAGGCCTTTCTTTCAAAGTCTGCCACTTCCCTGCATTGTAGTGTGTGATTTGGGGCATCAAGTGATTTCAAGGTGACCGGTGAAACGGTGCACTTCTTATATGACTAGGAATAGCTAATTGATAGGTATTGTGAACAAACACCCAAAACAACCAACCACAACCAATCTACCTCCAAAGATCTAAGTGCTTCTCTTTGTGAGTTCAGGTCCGGGCCGTAGTATGCGACCAGCAGGTTTGAACAAACACAAGTTTGATTTGTAGGCTTCTAACAACACACTCTACAACGTACTAGCAATATGCAACCGCCAACAACAACACTGCTAGGAACCTAGGGATGGTCCGGGGGTGTGTTTATATGGGGTGGATACAAGATGGCTGGACCGCGTGGTCGAGAACACCAGGGCAGAGTATGTAGGTTTGTGAAAATCCTCACTAAGGGCAGCCCCAAAGACTACTGAAGCTAACAACAAGGGACTTCAATCCTCAAACGGCAAGACTCTCCTTGACCGCCGATCTATTCCTTAACCAAGAACAGGAACCTTTCCGCTTTTATCGGCACTACGACAGAGCTTCCATCTATATCGGGGTGAAGGCGAAGTAACTGACAAGTTATAGCCAAACTAGAGGTGGGGGCACCTAGTCCGTCTTCTTCTTAGTGGGCTCAAGCCAACACACAATCCACCTAGCAAGCGATCCAACACACTACGGCAGAGCTTCCGTCTTGTCGGGGTGAAGGCAAAGTCACTAGCGCAAACTGCAGCTGGGTCTCGAAGAGAACACCCTTGTTTTATATGTGGAGGTATAGGACCAACAACACGAAACCCTCAACTTAGTCACTCGATGTTTCCAGAGTCCACAGTTTACTGATTCCAATATAAAGACTACTACAAGTGAAGTTCGGTATCAACCTCCACTAGCAGCCTAAGTCCACTAGCACCAGCTTCGTCCAAAGTCTGGGGCGTAATATTCTTAGACCCTAGTCTGTTCTGCGCTCCCTTTTATACTACTAGGTTCGAGTTACATGTGAAAGTGAGCTGAATAATACAATAAGCAATATTAGATGATAAGAAATACGGTCAGCCAATGAGACGACTGCCGTTTGGTTTTGGGACTGGTTTGGTATATGCCAGGTCAGCCTCGCTGACCGGCTAGTGTTCAACCATGGGTATATCAATGGATCCTCAGCCCTCTGTCTATGCCGAGCATCCCTTCCAGACCAACTGGTGATGTAGCTGGTGGTCTAGGTCATCTCTACTCTGTCAGAGCGTCAATCTATTACATCTAGGCGACACAGTGTTGTGACCAACATCAAATGGTCATAGCTTGTTGGTCAGAACATCGATCCACCCTCCGGTCATCGGTACAGGCTGTACAATCGTCCCTAGCTCCGTTCCAATAGCCTGCTTGCTATTCCCTTTGCCCTAACTGCCCAGATCGGGCACTAGCCTCGTGTTGCCTCATCTCTTATGTTGTGGTATGTCTTTGTCAAAGCCCTAGCCGGTCGCTAGTCAGGTTGTTCTGCCTATCGCCGTCTAGTCGCTTATCTAGAGATTAGATAGTACCACCGGTTACCGCGCCGAGCTTCCTAGCTCAAGGCGCAGTCCCCTAGCTGCACCTCCATCGTAGATATCCGTCTGCTAGACCCTCGCTAGCTCCGTCCCAAGTCAGCTCTGGACTACTAGAGTCTCCTGGGTCATGTCTCATGAATGTATAGGCAGTGGTTTAATCCCTGGTGGTTGGTACACTCAGCTAGCAGCTAGCGCATCACACTAGTGTAGCCTTGTGCTACAGTCAGCAGTTAAGGCTCACTCTGACTCTCCTTTATATCACCTAACAAGTGGTCTGCGTACTAGCTAGGATGCTAGTAACAACAGAAGTGCTAGTTGCTTCCCGTTGTATAAAATACTGGTCATAGGAAATCACAAAATTAGCCCTAGATGCCACGCATTTATGTTACGCCGTTTCAACGGGATCACAAACCTAAACTCCCCATTAATCTTGACATCCTCCTTCATCTCAGACCCATTGCTGGTGATCTCTCAGACATCAATAATGCCATCTTTGATACAGCCAAGAATCTGGCTTGGGTGGGATTAGAGCATATTTGCAACCCAAAATTGGTCTCCCAGATTTTTGCCATCAGCCCTCACTTTTAGCTGAGTGCAGTGACTGATGTCATGAGCTTGGGCTCTACTTTGAGTATCCCTCTTAGAGAACTGCACTGGAGGGGGAGGGGCACATCAGTGACCTTTATTACTTATCTCTCCAAAAAAATCGGGGCAAAAGGAAGGGATTTTGAACCGTTGGATGGACTTCTGATTCTCTGCTGCTCTGCCATTCTGATTTTTGTTCATCACAAATTTCTGAGATCAGACATCAAATTTTTGACATTTTTGTGATTTCAGAGGTTTTAGAGAGCTGCAAATATACTCTATTCCTCAGATGCGGTGATAAGCACGGGATTTGTCCACCCATGAAATCTTCGCTTTTTCGTGTTTTCATGACAAGGCATGTGCCGGGCTACGCTCCAGAAGCGTCAGTACTGAGGTTCCCAAGTAGCTGGCAGAGCAGGAACCACTGAGTAACGGATGGGAACGGGGAGGAATACTCTGGAACCATTGGCATGTGCTCGCTCCGAAACCTGTAGGAGATGTGTAGCCCAACGATCAAGTGGAACGTGAAGTCTACTCTATTCCTGCTCACGGAACTAGATGGGACGGACTGGAATCCTGTTGTGGTGTGTTGGACATGAGACGCGTAGCGCGTTCTGATCATATGATCACTGGAAGGGGCTGGGAACATCACATCTTGATGGATCCACGCCGTCCCGGGCATTCCGGATAAGGGATGGTCACTAAGCGAGGGTCCGATCACTTGGACCTACACTCGTCGGCTCCTGGAGCAAGTACCCATACTGGGAAGTACTTCGAATGCGGTATCCCTGGAGAGCTACGGACTGGGAGCTTATGTTCCAGATGTTCCGGTAGACGGGAAGGCACGGGCATTGGGAGGAACAGCATATACAGTCGGGATCGACATAGGGGATCGGTTGTGATGGCTCCAGCACAGTCTGACCAATCGTACATGTGCACAGGATTGCACCAGGATGGCGTGCTCGACATGGGCAGCCAATAGAAGGACTCAGATACCCATTCTTACGACGGATACACGGAAATCGGACGGATAAACAGACTATTTTACTCATACTTACTTATTCTTGGATGTTTTCATGTGTTTCAGCGCTTTGTATTTAGTAGCAGGGGCATCTTGGGCGACTTCACGGAATCACCCCACGGCTAGTAGGCGGAAACACTTGCGAATTGGGCAGATACTGGGGAGTTCGAACAAGGTGTCTCTTAGAATTCATCTTGGCTTGGAATCTTTTCTTTTGTGATCGGTATCCTTGGGATCCGACTTTGCCGTTTGTCTGGAATAGTCTGAAAGTGACTGGAACTGTTGGGATTGTGCTGAGTACGCACTTGGTTGTTTGGGTTGTGTTGTGAAGAGCTTGGGATTGGAACCCACTACTGTTGGAAAGCTTGGGATTGAAACCCACTACTGTTAAAGAGCTTGGGATCGGAACCCACCACTGTCTGGAGTGCTTGGGATCGGAACCCACTACTGTTGTTACTGTGTCACACTTGGAATCGGCATCCACCTCGCTTTGGAGAACCCCAGCACCCCGTTCTCGTTTGTTTTCATAGCTGAGAAGCTTTACATCATCGCGCTCTGTGCTTCCTGTCTGTTCGGGTCTACCCTCGTTCACTCAGATCTAGCCTGAACACTTGCACAGCAAGGGTTCCTTACGCATCAACACTCTCGTTGCGTTCCACTAGCTTTCCTGTCTGTTTCGGTTCCATTCCGGTTCACTCAGATCAAGGCTCAAGTACTTGGACTTCGTTCCAAGGACTTCTATAAACAATACAACACTCTCTCCTCGTTTCTGAGGTCTAATACCATTCCCTGCAACCTTTTATAAGGCCCTGTACCAGGGTCTGATACTTGTCTGTGCACGTCTTGAGCACTTCCGTTCCGTTCCAACGCACTTCTGTGTGTAGGTTTGGTTTTGGTTGGTGTTTTCTTGATAGGTTCAATGCACATTGATCATCATGCGGCAAGTTCACCGCTGGTGATGGCACCAAGTTTAACAATGCTGTCCATCTTATGTGTAACTTGATTCAGTTCTTTGAGGATGGTGGTATTGAGTACATGGAGCTAACTATCCCTGCCTCCAAGACCAATCTGTTCCATGGTGGTGTCATGATTGCCATTGCTGCTGTGCTGAATTCCCCATCCACATGTCCTGTCTGTGCAATAAAGCACCTTTTTGCCATCCATCTCCTGCCTCCCACTTCCCCACTCTTTGCAAAAGCCGATTCTTCCCCCCTTTGCCGTGCGGTGTACAATGTGCTCCGAACTAAACCCAAACAACCCATTTATCACCCAAATACAACCTAAGCCTTTCCGAAATAAGCAGTGACGCCTACAGAAATAAGACAGGGATCGGAAATAGGCTGATCAGAGAGCATAAGAGCTGAGATTCAGATGAGTGATAGTCCCTTTACAGGTCCTAACAAGGTTAAAGGGAAGGTATGTGTTTCCCTTAGGAAGATGAACCTTCACTACAAGATATCACCAGGGATTGGCCTGAGCGATAATCGAGTGGTGGAAATAAGATGTTTAAAAGCTTCGCAGCTTATGAGACAGCAAGTGTTGAGAGTGGTGGTGTTGGTGATGTCCAACGACGTACAGGAGACCTCAGAGAGGTCGACAATAAGACAATTCCAAACAATAGAAGCCCCAATAGCTTATTTCCCAGATAGCGATGACGATAGCTGATGACAATAAATAATTTGATTTGATTCCCAGATACTAGATAGCCTCAATCATGTCCAAGACATTTCCGATACCCTATTCCTTATTCCAACTTAGGTTTCCCAATGTTAAAGTCCAATGATGATACACACTGCCAACCCCAGAAATAGCCCAATCACAAGCATTCAGCCTACTAATACACAGGTGATTCTGTGTCCTACTCAAAACAATGTCCTGACTACAATTGCCTGAGTTCCCCTTCCACAGCCATTTATCCGTCTGAAGGGCTCCCACGAGCGTATTGCCATTGGTTAGTGTACAGGACAATTGTGATGTCCGACTGTGCAGTGTTGGTCATCCTGGGGGCTTGAAACCCTCAGTCTCTTGGCTGACTGATACCGAGTCGTTTGTCCTATTTCCCATTGTTCCTGGTCCTCTCCCGCCATTGCTGACCATCGGGTAATGTTCCCCTGGTCCCCAGCTCCTCGTAGACACCCATAATGAGACTTGTCCCAGAAAGGGTTCTTATTTCCCCAACTCCGCTGGCTCAGAATAAGAACAATCCCATCAGATTGTCTTAGCCGACCTTCGCTTATCCTGGAACTTCATCGGGAGGTGCCTCCCCAGACCTTGAAATCTATCACATGGAAGGTGCATGGCCTACTGATGCAGAAATAAGACTATTTCCACATGCCCATTGTCATCAGTACCTCCAGCCTACTCCATCGTGTGGGAATAAGACTAGAAATAGTCCCTTGAGAGGTTTGTGGGCTACACATTCCTCTACAGTTTTCGAGGTGAGTGCTGCCGGTCTGCAGGGTAGTTCCCTACCCCTTGTTCTCTGTGATTGCAACCCAATTGGCTATACTGAGACCGTATACCAGTCCTTAGAAATAAGCCTATACCGTAATCAGACTATTTCTGAAATGTGCAAAATGTGCGGTGTTTAGGAATAGTCGGATTCCAGACAATTCAGCGGAATTCAACCGCACCCTCAAGTATGGTAGGCGAGATGGTCACACTTCGATTTCATATTTCAGTAGCCGGATTTTCGGTCACAGTTCCTGATCTGGACATGCTACCTCACAGCGTGATCACATGAACACAGCTTTCATCCTCACATTGCACCTTCCTGTCCTGGAGCACTGCAGGGAGGATATTGCATCAGCCTGACTGTATGCACGCCCTCGAGCTGACAGTGCCAATTACATCAAGGCGATTGGTGGACCTTATCAGCCTGACTGTTGGGATACAATCAGGCTGATGGGGTTTTGACCATTTCTGCTGATCAGGCTGACTGAGTTGCACTATGAGCTTGATTGAGTTTATTCAATCAGGTTGATTGGAGCATATCAGTCAGGTCAACTGTTGACAGGCCTGGTACTGGGGCACCCAGGCATTTATTCAAATTGGCTCAAGTTGCAACATACTATAATGTGTTACACTACATTACAATGTCATCTCACAAGGGCTAATGCTGGCCTGGGCAGTTAGCTAAGAGGGACATAATGTGTCTCGGACCATTAGAAAGGCACTGGACAACAATCCTGGTAAAGGATTGATGTGAGAAGTTGCTAATGGAGCAACTGCGGAAAGTGCCTAACCATCCTGGAATGGATTGGGGCTACTGCACATCCCTGACTAAGGGCGTATTACAATGGATTATCCTTCTGAACAAGAGGGCTCGCTGTTTGACATCATCTGGTGTCTTCAGGACTGCCAAGAGAAGGTTGAGCTTGGTCAATCTACCAATTGACTAAGAAGCCCTACTTGGGTACTGGGAAGCAACGGCTATCACGGATTTCAGACAAATCACTTAAGTGGTTCAAAGCGGAACCAGTTGAAGCAGATGGTTACTAAGGAGGGTAACAGTGAGCTGACGAGGAAGTCGGCTAAAAGTTTACACATCAACAATATCCCATCACAATCATTCTAAGCAATGTAGATCTTGACTCATTGTTAAGCTCGGCTCGTTGATGTTCCTTATAAATCTGTTCATTTTTTACTAATCTCTTGATATCCGACAGGAGTTCATCAGCTAGCTGCCATATCACTAGTCATATACCCTGAACCCTGCCACTCATTTGTATCAGTCTTGTTTATATTTAGATTCGTGTAAAGTATTTAAGTGGAGAGTTATGGGAGGAATGCCAGTGAATCTCACCCCACCTGTTGGATGCGAAGCTACTAGGCTTCCAGTTTAACCGGTTGAGTAGGCATTCATTTGGAGACACCCAGAAGTTATACCAAATTTCATTTGTTTTCCGTTTGTAATATTAGGCAGGTTGCGCCACAGCTGCACACGGCTTTTAAAGCCGCCTGCGGAGTTGTGCTCTTTTGCTCCCCAGCATTGCTATGATTGCTAAAAAACATTCCCTGGACCACCAGAGCGAAAAGCGAAAAAGCCACATGCGACAAGTTTGCGCACAAAACAAGCGGCATGCGGCTTTGCGCAACCTGTCTATTATCTGTGTTGGATTTGGATCTTTATAACTACGCATGGACATATTGGATAAACAGAACAGACATGTGGAATATAAGGAAACAGATCGGACTTGACAATTGGTTGTAATCTTGCAAAGATTAGCAATTGCAGATACTATTAGAATCGGGATTTCATAAGAATCACTTGCATTTCACATCGGAGTACTATCTCCAAACCTAGACCCACATCATACAAAATCGTTGAACATAAAATCTCATCTGACTATCCGTGATTGTGCCTAGAACAGTTTCGAGCAATTTATCTAGACGACTTGTAGACCTATAAAGTCTTATTATCAAAAGAGAACTAGAGTTCAAATTGCCACAATCTATACTAGATTGGAACCCTGAACTTGCACGAGGATTATAGTGTTTGAGTTCATATAGTTATATCATCAAACCGTGTATTTATTTACAAAGTTTGGTTTGTGGTTATTTCACCGCCAGCCCCATAGTCACCGTTTCACTGTTGTTTCAATTACAGGCTGACATGAGCTGTTTAGTTGGCTTGCCTGTCGATTCAATCAAGTTGGGTGATATATTGCTACTGGATAAATACAGGTACTTGTGGCAAGGTAGATGTCGGCCGTTTTGCCGATAGGTATGTATATCGGAATAATGTAAAGGAATGGCAGCCTTTGGCCACTGAAGAAATATATGGATGATGGTGCTATATGCAATATGTGAGTATGTGGATGGAGGGGCTGATTTGCTGGGCAGTCCTCGCTAGGAAGGTATCATAGAATATGGCCAACTCCAGTACACGCTGGGAGACTCCAGCCTCAAGATGAGATCCCCGAAGCAACCAGGCATGGGTGGGTGGGTCTCAAAAAGAATATGATGGAGGATGCAGGGAGTGAGAAAGAGTGAAAAGTGATCTCTGTTGTGGTGGATGTGACAGAGATCAATGGTGCATGTGTCTACTAATCATGAGCTATGAGCACCCAAAAAGGCGCCCATCTATCTATCTGCTCTCTTGTCTGCCTTGCCCCTCACTCAGGTGGCTCGTGCCTGCCTGCCTGAGTTGTCACTAATTTACCAGAGGATCACTAGAGCACATCCCCGGCCTGTTTGAGGTGTTAGCAGAATCAACCATTCAGACATGTTGTCCGTTGCATCTATTCTGGAAACAGTTAGATATATGGCTAACTTCATGAGCCGCTAAATATTGAGTCATTGGCATGAAATTCCAGGGGAATGCCGTCAAGAGAAGGGGAGGCAAGGATGTGAAAAAAGGTGAAGATTAAAGACTAAAATTGTAGTGGCATGGCACCGATACCAGATCAACAGAAATGAGGAGACAGAATGGGTGCGAGAATGAGGCGAATAGAACAGTGCCAAGCATCGAGCCAAAGAAAAAAGAACAGACTCAAACACACCATTAACGGTGATGTCTTACATGGGTACACAGACAGTGTGGAGGCAAGGACTCTATGGAAGTGATGGAAGGGCTCAGGAAAACAAGGGAGCAGTGAAATTGACATTTAGTCAGAGATGAAGTAACTTGAATGTAAATCAAGACACCGAGGAATAGCAGAAAGGCAAAATGGAAAGCAAATCATTGCAGAAGGAGAAGAAAACATGATCAGTTCTGAAATTGAACAGTAGGATCCATATAACATACATGACCTGGGGTAGATACAGATCACGGAGCTCATGTGCACACTTGAAGAACTCTGAGAAATTGTGGTCCGTCAAATGGCTGGAGGTGGCACAACTGATGAAAACGGCACAAACTGACAACAAATACCTCTCTTCAATGCAGAATGAACCTGTGGGGGCATGGAAAGGTGTTAGCATCAAATTTGATAAGATAAAGGGGCCTGTTGCAATACCCAGCCACCTGTGTGCCGGGTGCGAGTTATGCGTTGAAACGGCGTAACATAAATGTGGCATCCAATGCTATTTTTGCGATTCCTATAACCAGTATTTATACAATGGGAAGCAGCTAGCACTTCTGTTGTTACTAGCTACCTTGCTAGTACACAGACCACTTGTTAGGTGGTATAAAGGAGAGTCAGAGAGAGCCCTAGCTGCTGACTGTAGCATGGGACTGCGCTAGTGTGATGCACTGGCTGCTAGTCAGGTGTACAAACAACCAGGGATTACCCCACTGCCTAAATGTTCATTGAGACACGACCTAGGAGACTCAAGTAGTCGAAGGATGGCTTGCTATGGTGTTAGCAACAGCCTAGGAGATGGGAATTGACAACAGATGTATAGCTAGGAGACAGTGCCTTGAGCTAGCACATTGTACTATCTAATCTCTAGATAAGGGCTAGAGGTGGTGAGAGGCAGAGCGATCCAGCTAGCACTGGCTAGGACCCTCAAGATGCAATGTCATAGATATATACAAGATGTGGCATGATGACTAGGGCCTGAAACAGGCAGCTAGTTTGAGTGGAATAGCAAGAAGATATGAAAAACAAGGCTGTAGCAAGACTCAGCAGACTGATCAACACTCTGACAAACTAGAGATGACGTAGGACACCAGCTACAATCCTGGGTCATCCAGATGCATGGAAGGACGCCGGTGATGCGTCCTCACTGATTCAGACAGAAAGACAGGAACAGTGATCTAGATTGTTGTAGTGTAAGTGTAAGACAAGATAGGGATACAAGTAAAAGAAAAGTAAGAACCTAGATTGTCGTAGTGTAAGTGTAAGACAAGATGAAGAGGAAATGTGACATGTCAAAGATTAAATACTAAGATCAGTGATCCATTGATCATAACAAAGTTCCGGTCTTCTGGTCCATGTTGTAAGTGCCAGACTTACACTCTCCCCCACTTCAAAAAATTTGAATGGGTTATGAATCTTCCTCTTGTTCCCACACATCAAGTGCAATTGTGTCTTCCATCTCTCGCCCAGGAACCCACTCATCATATTTGGGACCATATCCATCCCAGCAAACCAGATATTGCTTGCCTCGTCCACGTCTACGCTCATCTACAATTTTCTCAACTGTCCATTCCACTGCACCATCAGGGGTGATGACAGGACCAGGCCTTGCTGGTTCTCGAGTTGGAAAGAGCTCTGGGTTGTTGGGCACATATCGTTTCAACAGATGAGAATGGAATCCAGGAAAGAGTTGGGGATTGTTTGGCAGCTTCAAGGTGTATTCAGAACGTTCTGGGAATGCTTTGACAACTTCATATGGGCCATCATCCCGAGGCATGAATTTGGCCACACGTTTAGCTCCTGCACGCTTGTAATCATGACGCCTGTTGGTTGTTGAGAGCATCACTCGATCTCCAATTTGATACACAACCTCAGCACCACAGTGGATGTTGGCATGATAGGCCTGTCTGACCTTGGCAGCTGTTAAACTGTCCTGAGCTGTTTTTACATCCAAGTCAAGCTTCTCAATGAGTTTTCGTGCATCCATTTCTTCCATGGTCTGTGGACCAATGGCTGGTGCTAGAGCAGGGATAATCCTCGGAGAATGGCCAGATTTCAGCTGGAATGGTGAAAAGCCAGTAGATGCATTCAGAGAATTCATGATGGCAAAGCGGACTCGAGGCAGTGAGGCATGCCATCCCTTCTGATTCCGATCTACATGATAGCGGATAGCCTGAACAACAGTTTTGTTGGTACGTTCACTACCTCCATCAGTCTCTGGGTGATATGATGTAGACATCTTCAGTTTCACTCCAGTAAGCTTGTGTAAAGCCTCCCAAAGTTTGGATGTAAATGCCTTATCACGGTCTGAGATCAGGCTTGTCATAAGCCCATTCTCACAATACCAATGGTTGAACAGAACTAGTGCAGTCTGTTCTGCAGTGTCATCAGAGTGTACAGCAGTGATCTGTACATCAGCTCCCATGAGGTCTGTCATTGTTAGGATCATGTCAAACCCTGCATCCATAGGCAAGGGTCCAATGAAATCCAGGGCCACATTTTCAAATTGACCATCTGGCACTGGTAGTGGATGTAACGGTCCAACCGGTTTCTTTGTTCGACTCTTGTTTCTCTGGCACTGAACACATGAAGGTATATAAGCTTCTTCAAGGTCTCGCCGCATGTTTGGCCAATAGAACGAGTTTCTGAGTGCCTCATAACTCTTTGTGAACCCAAAGTGACCTAATGAGTCATGTGCGAGGTGATAGAGTAGCTCTCTGACTTCAGCATCCTTTGGAATCACTAAACGATCCCCAATGTAGACCAGGTTCTGACCAGGGCTTCTGCGCACACCTGGAATACTCCCAGATGCAATACCTGCTTCAAGCTGTTTGGTGAAGTCATCTGTGTCATACGCGGCAGTGATCCGACGTAGAAATTCTTGGTCTGCAGAGATCTTGAGCATGCCCGCAGCAATCGGGATACAATCTCTTCGAGGTAGGTGTGTCTGAGAAAGAAGTACAGCAGCAACCAGTGGTGTCATCTCTGTCTTTTCCTCGTCATGGGGCAGACGAGACAGTGCATCTGCAACAGAATTTTCTTCCCCCTTGACATAGTTGATCTCATAATCAAAGTCGGCCATGTACATTGACCATCGTGACTGGCGACGAGACATGTCTTTCTGGGCTTGGAAGTATTCCAATGTTCGATGGTCTGTCATGATTTTGAAATGGACATTGAGAAGTGAGCTCCTCCACTTCTTGAGTGCCTTAACAATAGCGAGCAGTTCTTTCTCATGGACAGGATAATTTCGTTCTGCTGCATTTAGCTGATAAGAGTCAAAGGCAACCGGACGTGCAGTTTCCCAAGTTTCATAAATTGTTTTGGAAAGGTCCTCATAATCAATGACAGTGAGACAGTCTCGGCTAACAACTGTGTCCTTGATAGCCTGAAATGCTTTTTGATGAGTATCAGTCCAAGTGGGAAAGCATTTGTCTGCCTCTTTTGTTGTCAGAGGCGTGAGGTGTGAAGTATGTTCAGCAAGTTTGGGAAGAAAGGTGGCAATATATCGGACCAGGCCTAAAAATCCTCGAACATCGGTAGCAGATCGAGGTTGTGGCCACTGTACAATCCGTTCCACCTTTCGGGGGTCTGCAAAAATCCCTTGAGCAGAGATGGTATGACCAAGAAAGTCAATCTTGGTAGCAAACAACTGTGACTTGCGAGGATTGCAATACAATTTAGCTGTGCGGAGTGCTTCAATGACAAGCTCAACATTCTGAGTGTGTTCTTCAATTGAGTTGGACCAGATGATGATATCATCCACATAGACATGACATATCTTCCCTATAAGGTGCCGGAGTGCTTCTGTGACTTGCTGCTGGTGTGTTGAAGGGGCATTGCATCCACCTTGTGGCATCACAAGCCACTCATAAAGACCCCATGGTGTCCGAACTGCAGTAAGGTGAACATCGTCTGGATGTACACGTGTCTGGAAGAAGCTGTTGGTCATATCCATCTTGCCAAAGATCTTTCCCCGCCCACAGTCAGCCAGGATATCATCAATTCTGGGAAGAGGAAAGGTATCTCTGATTGTATTCTTGTTCAGTTGACGATAATCATTCACCCAGCGTGGATCCACAGATATATCTGGTACACCACCCTTGTATTTAGGCACCACAAAGGCTGGAGATGAATATTCTGAAGAAGATGGTCGCATTCGACCAGCAGCAATATGTTCATCCAGCATACGCTTCCATGCATCAAGGTTCTTTCGGGTGGGTTGGTACGACTTCCCCTTTACAGTGATTGAAGGGTTTCGAAGTCGGATGCGATGTAGGATGTTATCTGGAAGGTCATCCGTATTATCTGGTAGCCGTATTGGAAATACATCAGCATGTTTGGCTTTCAATCGTGCATCCTCATCTTGAAACAGCTTTTGCAGAGCTAAATCATCAATTCGATTCTTGACGTCGAGCATGACGCTAACAGGTAGTTCTGTACTGCGGCTGAATGGAATTGGTTCCTGTTCAAGTGGTTTATACTTGTGCTTCTTCGGTGTTGGTGGTGGAGTAACCCATTCTGGTTTCCACTGGCGAGGTGGATATGAAGGATTATTGAGGAGATCAAAGCCAGTACACTTGTCAACTGCAGTACGTTGTTCAGGATCAATCAAGATGTGCTCTGAAGCCAAGAATGGCATTCCCAAAATCAATGGTATACATAGGCCAATATTAACCTTTGCCCTAACAACACTAGAAGTCCAATTCCCGTCCCCTGATGATACCTTCAATTTCACATATTCCTGACAGCTCGGTGGTGACTGTCACGTACCGTGACTTCACATCCTTTTCGGACGCCATCGGACTCCGACTATCTCCGATCCCGATTATATCCGACACTTCTTTTCTGTATTCGCCTTCATTCTATTGGTTCGTACTACATATGATTCCTTCTGACTCATAGGTTACACCTTATGCTTCTCCATCACGGAGCCACCGGAGTCCCGATGATATTTGAGTCAGCTTGACTTCACTTGACTCATAACGACTCAGTCCATCACGGACCCACTCGGAACTCCGAAGCTCCGGTACTTACATTATATCCCCACTAATACTTTACTCTCGTATAAATACAAGCCATGTCGGTAGTTAGACTTCAGTTTGAATATCGACTTAGTCTGCCCTATACTCTTCCTCTCGGACTCCGTCCTCCTCCGAGTCTCTCTCCGAAATTGGGCACCAGGCGTAGAGAAGGGCGCAGCGCACGAGCTGAAGCCAAGCCTTTCCCTTCCAGTATACGGGTTCGGTATTCCGTTTGGACTCCGATACTTTCCCTCTACATCTCGACCACTTCGTCTTGCTTATACGCACTTCATCCCTCAGGCGTATCTCGGTCTTCCGTCGGGTCCCGATCGGGAACCGGTACTTGACAGTATATTCAAACTCACTCTTCTTACGCCTTTCCTCGTTTATGTCACTTCCGCTCTCTGCTGAAGAACAAATCAGACTACGAAACGAACGATCCCTTCAGCGTCTTGCACGCTTCACCACAACCATCACTCCTCCCGAGATTGCCGAGCAGAACCGACTTCGTGATCAACAAGTTCGGTCTCAGCTCCTCAACCGCCAAAACTACAGCGCAGCTCTTCGGAACTCCGCTAGTAACGACATACAATCAGCATACCGCACCCGTCAAGGAGCGCACATTGTTGGTGTTATGTCCACCGCAACTCAAACCGCAACCGAAACGGCCCACACCCAGTCAGGTGTGGCCCCTCATGAGTCCATCTCGCAGTCCGGCGGACCCCGAATGAGGCAAGGTAGCCTGGTTGATATCGACGAGCCGGTTCCCGAAGACGAAGAGACTCCGGGTTCGCACGGCTCTAGTCGCCGTTCTCGGTCACCCGATCGGCGTCAACGATCTAGCAGCTACAATCCCTTCCTCGACGAACATGGTGTACCCCTTCCAAATCCGGGGCCCGGCGGAGGTGGAGGCGGTGGAGATGGTGGCAATGGAGGTGGAGGTGGAGGTGGAGGTTCGGGCCCCCCTCGGAGTCCGCGACCCCCCAATGAATGGTCCTCTTCGGACTTCATGCGCGCAATGTCCCAGGTCATTGGGCAAGGTATCGGAGACGCGCTTAAAAACCGAGATTCTCCCTCCTCGGAAAAGTCTCGGGCCCGAGTCCGGGACCCCCGACACCTTCGATGGGAAGGATCCCGAAAAGCTCCGCACCTTCCTTTTCCAGGGCATCCTCAATTTCAAGGATCGCCCCTCGGCATTCGTCCGGGATCACCAGAAGGTCAATTACATGATCTCCTATCTGACTGGTGACGCCCTTGGTTGGTTTGAACCTTCCATTGTCGACCCGGACCCCGAGAATGTCCCGACCTGGCTCGACAACTACGACGCTTTCGTTTCCGAGCTTCAGCTCAACTTCGGCACCTACGATCCCCGACAGGAGGCCGAGAACGAGATTGTCGCTCTCCGGATGGGCGAGAAACAACACATCCAGAAGTATCTGGTCCGTTTCAATAAGCTTTCCCAGCTTACGGGCTGGAACTCCATCGCTCTCCGGAAGGTCTTTTACGATGGGCTTCCTGAACGCATTCAGATCAAGATGCGCGATCTCCCCGGCGGTAAACCGAGTTCGCTCGACGTCTTGAAGGTTTCGGCTCAATCCATCGATGCCTCCCATTGGGAATGGCAACGTGAGCAGGAACTCCGTCGGGCCCGGAATCCCCAATCTTCGGCAAAATCCTCGGGCAACGACAAATCCACGTCCAATGATTCTACCACGGCGCAAGCCGGTGATTCCAAGAAGAAGAAGAAAAAGGGCGGCGGGGGGAACGGAGGGAACTCCGGTGGATCCTCCGCTCAAACTTCGTCTCCTTCGACTTCGGAAAAACCGTACGCCAAGGTCCTTGGTTCGGACGGCAAATTGCTTCCCGCCGAGAAAGCCCGTCGGCTCGCCGAAAACCTCTGCTTGCTTTGCGGAGGTAAGGGACATCGCAGCAATGAATGTCCTAAGAAGAAACCCGCGGCTGGACGCGCCGCCACTACCGATTCGGCTGCGTCGGCTTCGGCTCCCGCTGCACAGTCGGGAAACTGAGTAGCGACTCTCGGAACTCCGTGCGACCCGAGGGTCGTGAAAATAGTCTCGATCGCGCGGAATCCTTCTTACGACTTAATGCCTCTGCCCTTTCCGATCCGAAATCTTTATGCCCCATCTTACGATCTCCGCAGATTCAGTCGGACTTCCGAGCTCTTGTCGACTCTGGTTCGTCCGATTGTTTCATAGACCCTGTCCTCTGTACCACCAATAATCTCACTCGTGTTCCGATTCCTCCGCTCGGTCTCCGTCTCTTCGATGGATCTCCGGGAACAATGATTTCCGAGAAAGTCCTGATGGACGTTTCTTTCCCCTCTGGTGACTCGACTCCGGTTGAATTATACGTCACACCTCTGGATTCCGCTTGCTCTGTTGTGCTTGGATACAATTGGCTGACCCGACACAATCCGTTGATTGACTGGGCATCCGGCCAAATCTTTTTCCGCTCGCCTGGCTCTGCTATTCCTCCTTCGGCTCCGGCCGAACTCCGTCCGTCGGATTCCGCCGACACCATTCCTCCCATTGCGGAGCCATCTGTCGCTCCTCCGGTCGATGCTAAACCCCCGTCGATCTCCTTCATAGGAGCAGCTGCCTTTGCTAGTGCACTTCGCGCTAAAGGCAGTCAACTTTATCGCCTAGGCCTCTCTGAGGTATTAGGAAAGTCTTCGGATACCACGTCCGCACCGGACTTATCCGGCATTCCGACGGAGTATCAGGACTTCGCTGACGTTTTCTCGGCTTCCGAGTCAGAAAAGTTAGCTCCCCATCGGCCATATGATCTCAAGATCGAACTTGAGGACGGGCAATCTCCACCGCCCGGCCCCATTTATTCCCTCTCCCAGCTTGAGCTGGCGGCTCTTCGAGAATTTCTGGACAAGAACCTCAACAATGGGTTCATTCGACAGTCCTCGTCGCCCCACGGAGCTCCGATTCTCTTTGTCAAGAAGAAATCGGGCGAACTTCGGCTTTGCGTGGATTTCCGGGCGTTGAATCGCATCTCCCGGAAGGACCGATATCCACTTCCCCTCATTTCCGATCTTCTGGACGCCGGTCGGAGTGCGAAGGTCTTCACCAAAATTGACCTGAAGCACGCCTATCACCTCGTTCGGATTGCCGACGGCGATGAGTGGAAAACCACGTTCCGAACTCGCTACGGCTCTTTCGAGTGGCTAGTCATGCCTGAGGGCCTGACCAACGCTCCTGCTGCTTTCCAGCGATTCATGAATGACCTCTTTTCGGACCTCCTCGACGTCAACGTCGTTGTATATCTGGACGACATCCTCATTTACTCCGAAAATCCATCGGAACACCGACAACATGTACGCGAAGTGCTTCGGCGCCTTCGGAAAGCCGGGCTTTTTGCCTCGCTCAAGAAATGTGCATTCAGCGTTGAAACGGTGGAATTCCTGGGCTACATCCTCTCGCCCAATGGACTTTCTATGGATGACTCCAAGGTCAAGGTTATTCGGGATTGGCCGGAACCCCGAAAGGTCAAGGACGTCCAGTCATTCCTTGGCTTTGCCAATTTCTATCGGCGCTTCATTGCCCATTACTCGGACATCGTGGTGCCGCTGACGCGGCTTACGCGGAAATCCGAACGTTGGGTGTGGTCCCCAGAGTGCCAAAAAGCGTTCGATACGCTTAAACTTGCTTTTACTTCGGCTCCGATTCTGACCCATTGGATCCCAGGCGCCCAGTTAATCCTGGAATCCGACGCCTCCGACTACGCAATTGCGGCCATCCTCTCAATTGTTTCGCCTGACGGCGAAATTCGTCCGATGGCCTTCCACTCTCGGACCCTCTCGGCCGCCGAGCTGAACTACGACACCCACGACAAGGAACTGCTTGCTATCTTTGAAGCGTTCCGCGTCTGGCGTCGGTACCTCGAGGGTGCGGTTCCCGCGATTGACGTGGTCACGGATCACAAGAATTTGGAATATTTTGCTACGACCAAGCTCCTGACTCGCCGGCAAGCTCGGTGGTCCGAGCTTCTTTCTGCCTTCAATTTTGTCCTTCGGTTCCGGCCGGGACGGCTCGGTGGCAAGCCCGATGCTCTCACTAGACGATGGGACGTCTACCCTAAAGAGGGGGATAGTGGCTACGCCAGTGCGAATCCGCATAATTTTCGTCCAGTCTTCACTCAAGATCAACTTAACGCGTCACTCCGAGCTACGTTTTTATACGAGCCGGTTCTCCGAGCGGCGCATGTTATGGACGTTAATCAACTCCACGCAGATATCCGAGCTGCACTCCCCGCGGATCCCGTCGCTTCCCGACACCTTAACGATACCTCCAACCCCCGGTGGGTTATTCGCGATGGCCTTCTCTATCAAGATGGACGCATCTATGTTCCGGAGTCCGACGAACTCCGACTTAGAGTGTTACTCGACAAACATGATCACAAACTCGCTGGTCATTGGGGACAGAACAAGACACTTGCCATGGTGCGACAAGAATATGTATGGCCCGGACTCCGAACCTTTGTCAAGGATTACGTCCGAGCTTGTGTTACGTGCAAACGTGGCAAATTCATCCACCATAAGCCATACGGCTTCCTTCGGCAACTCCCGGTCCCCGATCGGCCCTGGCATTCCATTTCTATGGACTTCATCGAGCAATTACCGCTCTCCGAAGGCTGTACCAGCATCCTTGTTATTGTCGACCGCCTTTCCAAGATGGGACTCTTCATTCCCTGTCACGGAAAACTCACGGCGTCCGAGTTGGCTCATTTATTCATCCTTCACGTCTTCTCCAAGCATGGAGTCCCGAGTCACGTCACCTCCGACCGGGGCTCCGAGTTTGTTAACCATTTCTCCCGATCCTTGGCTGAAGCGCTTGATATGCGTTTCCACTTCACCGCCGGCTACCATCCTTCCGCCGACGGACAGACCGAGCGTGTCAACCAGACTCTGGAACAATACATTCGGATGTACTGCAACTACATGCAGGACAACTGGTGTCCGCTCCTTCCCCTCGGAGAATTCGCTTACAACAACACCCCTAACGACACTACGGGCGTTACTCCCTTCTTCGCCAACAAAGGCTATCACCCTTCGGTCACCGTCCATCCCGAGCGGGATCTCACCTCCGCTCGGGCCCGAGACTTCGTCACGGACCTCGACTCCCTTCACCAGGAACTCCGAGACCAGATGGCTGCTGCTCAGAAGCGCTATCAAGGTCCTGCGGATAAACGAAGAGTCGTTGATCCCAAAATCTCTATTGGGGACGAAGTCTACATCAATGCCAAAGGATTCCGATCGGCCCGGCCAACGAAGAAGTTCTCCGAGCAATTCTACGGTCCTTATGAAGTTATCGGCCAAGCCGGTCCCGCTTCCTTCACCGTTAAACTTCCCCGAGACATGCGTCGAATTCACCCTGTCTTTCACATTTCCCAACTCGAGCTCGGTCATCCGAACACTATCCCGGGACGCATCCAACCTCCGCCGCCTCCGATCGAGGTCGAGGGCGAGTTGGAGTACGAGATTGCAGAAATCCTTGATAGCAAACTCGATCGGCGCCGCCGGCCTCCGCTCTTGTACTTGGTTCGCTGGGACGGCTATGCCGGAACTCCGGACGAGACTCAGTGGCTCAAAGCTGAGGAGCTTGAGCACGCATCCGAGCTTGTGGAAGAATATCACGCCAAATACCCAGACCGTCCTGGTCCCTAGCTTCGGGCCCCGCCGGCCCCGAGCAGGTTGTCTCACAAGGTTTTTACGCAATGAAGGTCTACTGAGCGTTTTCCTTAAAATCATTTTTTCCTTCCATTTCACTCAACAATAACACCAAGAAAATCATTATACATTTCGGGCCCGATCGGCCCCCGATTCCTTTCCACCTATGCTACATCCAAGAAATTATGTACAAGTACTTTTCGGGCCCCCTCGGCCCCGTTCTCCGTCGGCTTCCGACTCAATCCTTCTTCGAACTCCCTTCACCCTTGTCCGCTGCTGCCCATTCCGCTCTCCTTTTCCTGCGGGCCTCGAGGAGTCGGGACGCCTCGGCTTTTCCGGCGTCCCCGAACTGCAGACGGAGCCGAGCGGCCTCGAACTGAACGAGGTCGTGGAGGGACCCCTTTATCTCGCGCTGCGAGCAGAAGTTGTCCTCGAAATTGCCGTCGACAATCTCGGTGAGCTCCTGGATGGCTTCGTAGACACGGGTTCCGCCGGCCTCCTCGGATTCCCGGATGCAGCGGACTTTTGCGTTGCGACACCCCTCGCAGGCCTTTCCACGGCCATGCGACGGACCCGGGTCGGCGCAAGGGACCTTGAGCCTTGCGCATCGTTGGCACTACGAAGCAGTCACGGTCAGCACTACTAGAGCCGACGGATTACCGACTTACCGGATCCCGCTTCACTTTCTTCTCCGCCGGCGTCTCATCCACATCCTCTTCCTCCTCGTCCTCATCTTCATTCATATCCGACGCTTTCCGCGCCGCCTTCGCTTTCCCCGTCGCTTTCCCACCGGATCCCGATGCCACCGAGGCCTGCGACACCGGTTTCGCCGCTGCTGCCTTCGCCGCTTTCGCCGCTTCCTCCTCCTTCGCCTTCCGAGCGGCCTTCTCCTCCTTCCTCTTCCTCTTTTCCTCCTCCCTCGCCTTCCGAGCGGCCTCCTCCTCCTTCGCTTTCCGCTCGGCCTCCTCCTTCGCCTCCTTCGCCTTCCGCTCGGCCTCTTTCTTCTCGTCCTTGCGCCGTTTCCTCTCCTTCCGGCGTTCCTCCACATCCGCCTCGTCGAGTTCTTCTTCCGCGGCGTCTTCACTCATCGCACAAAGCCGGTCGAGGTACTCGGCTTCGGATTCATTGGGGAGTTGGGGCATGGCGGAGATGCGAGTGACGCGGGGTGGTGATGGTGGTGTGTGGATGAGAGTGAAAATTTTTCACTTTCACATCACGTGACCAGCTATATAGCTGATCGCGATTGCCGACGGATCGGCAATCTCGGATCGAATGTTCCCTTCGGCATTAAAAGCGCCTCTAGGGTTCGGCGCTAAGAGGGGGATACTGTCACGTACCGTGACTTCACATCCTTTTCGGACGCCATCGGACTCCGACTATCTCCGATCCCGATTATATCCGACACTTCTTTTCTGTATTCGCCTTCATTCTATTGGTTCGTACTACATATGATTCCTTCTGACTCATAGGTTACACCTTATGCTTCTCCATCACGGAGCCACCGGAGTCCCGATGATATTTGAGTCAGCTTGACTTCACTTGACTCATAACGACTCAGTCCATCACGGACCCACTCGGAACTCCGAAGCTCCGGTACTTACATTATATCCCCACTAATACTTTACTCTCGTATAAATACAAGCCATGTCGGTAGTTAGACTTCAGTTTGAATATCGACTTAGTCTGCCCTATACTCTTCCTCTCGGACTCCGTCCTCCTCCGAGTCTCTCTCCGAAATTGGGCACCAGGCGTAGAGAAGGGCGCAGCGCACGAGCTGAAGCCAAGCCTTTCCCTTCCAGTATACGGGTTCGGTATTCCGTTTGGACTCCGATACTTTCCCTCTACATCTCGACCACTTCGTCTTGCTTATACGCACTTCATCCCTCAGGCGTATCTCGGTCTTCCGTCGGGTCCCGATCGGGAACCGGTACTTGACAGTGACTCTGATAGCGATGACAAATTGTCCTCTTCCACAGGTAGAGGATATCGTCGAAGCCCAAGCTTTGTGGCCAGCTTGTCACTAATAACTATGGAAGGGCAACCAATGTCAAGCAGTGAGCGAACAGGAATAGGGAATTCAGAGATAGAAGGTCCAGAAAGAGTGACATTGACATAGAGATGGGGAACAGTGAGGGGAGGCAAGACATACCCATCAGGATCAGATTCAGATTCCTTGTAGTCCACAGAGAGGATATCTTTGGACTTGTGGTGGGCAGCTGCAGCAGGTTCACGTTTGACCTTAAGAGTTTTTCCTCGAGCAGCTGCTTGCGCAACTGCATCAGCCTGTGTAAGGGTCCGATATGTGGCTGCATCTGGGAATGTACCATCGCAGTTCAGAGTGCGATGGCCAATGTAAAATTGGCGGCAACGGCGGCAGCCATTGTGAAGATCGAGCAGTGTCTTCTCACCATCTGTCAAAGGAGGGCATTTCTGCGCTGTGACTGGAGGGGGTGAAGAGAGACGAGAGGCCAGAGAAGGCTTCAGTGTGGTGAGGCGATCAGCTAGGCTGGCCTTGCCTTTGGATTTGGAGTAGAGTGACTCCCGGTTGACATTAATCAGAGTCTGCATGCGCGCAGTCTCAAACCTGAGGCGATCATCACGACCCTTGACTTCTGCAATCCAGGCATTGAGGTCACTGGACAGGACAGGCTCTGTGTCAAGATCCTGCTGCAGTACCTCAGTGAGCCCAGCATCAAGAATATTCTTCAGCTGTTTGTCGTCCACTGCAAAGGTGGATGCCGCCTGAGAAAGGATTGCATTGATGTTCTGGGTGTCATATGCCCAGTCAGCAAAGGTTTGCCCGACTTTCATCTTGGCACCAAGGACCTGGCGGCGCATCTTGCCTTCCCATCCTTTCTCTAGCACTAAAGATCCCAGCTCTGCAAGGTATGCTTCCAGTTTTAAGCCATCAATACGAGACTGGCTAGCCAGATACCACTTCTGGAGAATAGGCTCGCATATCTCATCTGCAACATAGCTAACCAGATCATCAGCAGTGCGATCCTTGCAGTTCTTGAGATATTTCTGACAAGCACGGCGCCACTGTTGCAAGATCTCGGGAGTAATAGTGCCTGCCTCTAGAATAGGGCAACGATCAGATTTTGGATGGGTGACAGTTGCTAGCACAGGTTTGGCAGATGACATGATGGAAGTGTCAGAATCTGAGTCTGACAATAGATCTTATGGAAGTGTCTGGGATGTCAGTGATAGTGATCTGGGCTGTGGTGATAGTGATCCTCCTTCCCACAGTGATGGGGGTGGTGATAAGGATGGTGACAAAGGTGGTGAGCTGGCAGCTGGATGAGTCCGTGCCCAAGACCTAGTGCGGAGTGGAGTAGGAGTGGATGGAGCACGGGGGTTTGGTCGAGACAGTGTGGAGGCTGTCAAGGTGGACAGACAGTGGGATGTGTTCGTTGTCAAAAAAAAAGTGGAAGGATGCCGGTGATGCGTCCTCACTGATTCAGACAGAAAGACAGGAACAGTGATCTAGATTGTCGTAGTGTAAGTGTAAGACAAGATGAAGAGGAAATGTGACATGTCAAAGATTAAATACTAAGATCAGTGATCCATTGATCGTAACAAAGTTCCGGTCTTCTGGTCCATGTTGTAAGTGCCAGACTTACAATGCAGTCCTCTGCTATAGATGATGTGCTGAGGATCTGTGATATGCTCACGAACAGTCGCTAGATGGTCAGTGAAGCTTCCCTCGTGCAACCTAGACCAGACCCAAAACCAATGGCAGTTATTTCATTGGCTAACCATATCTCATCACCTCATATTTGTTTATTGTATTGTTCAGCTGGCTTTTCACATGTATCTTGAACCTAGTAGTACAAAAGGGAGCACAGGATGGACTAGCACCTCAGATTATCGTGTCTCAGACTTTGGATGAAACTGGTGCAGGTAGTTCAGGCTGCTAGTGGAGTTTGTCATTACACACAGAGGGCAAACAAGTGGGCACCTGTCATAATGGCACTCTGATGGCACTTGCTTTGTCCTTGCCGCGTCTTTGTCCCAGACTTGACAGGACATCCATTATTCCAGTGAAATGGTGCACTTGATATATGGCTAGAAATAGCTTAGATTCGGGATTGCATAAAACAACCACAAAACCACCACTACAACAATCTATTCCTCCAAAGATGTAAGTGCTTCTCTTTGTGAGTTCAGGTCCAGGCTGTAGTATGGGATCAACGGGTTTGGAACAAACACAATTCGGCTGCTAGACTTCAACAAAGTACCTCAACAACATGCTAGCACTATGCAACTGCCAACAACAATACCGCTAGCACCTGGGATGGACAGAGGTTTATGGGTTGGATACAAGGTGGCTGGACTGCTAGGTTGAGAGCACCAGGGCAGAGTATGTAGGTTTATGAAAATCCTCACCAAGGGATACCCAAAGACTATTGAGGCTAACAACAAGGGACTTCAATCCTCAAATGGCAAGGCAGTCCTTAAACCGTCAACCTATTCCTTGACCAAGAACAGGAACATTTCCACTTCTTATTGGCAATAGACACTATAAGTGTCCAGCTAGCGACCCAACACACTACAGTAGTGCTTTTGTCAATATCGGGGTGAAGGTGAAGTAACTGACAAGTTACAGTCGGTCTAAAGGTGGGGGCACCTAGTCTGTCTTCTTCTTAGTAGGCTTGAGACTACACACAACTACCTAGCAGGTGATCCAACACACTACGACAGTGCTTCCGTCAATATCAGGGTGAAGGCAAAGCTGCTAGCGCAACTGCTCACTGGTTCTCAAAGAGAACACCCTTGGTTTTATATGAGACTCCTCGAGTCAACAACTTAGAACCTCAACTTAAGATCTCGACATGTCCAGAGTCAACCGTATTGATTCCAATAAAGACTACTGCTTGTGAAGTGTGTTACAATCTCCACTAGCAACCTGGGACCACCTGCACCAACTTCGTACAAAGTTGGATGTAATAATCTGAGGTTCTAGCCTGCTCTGTGCTCCCTTTTATACTACTGAGGTCTATGATACATGTGCTAACCAGAATGAATAATAGGAATGAGTGAAAATGATGTGATTGGATACAACAGCCAATGAAACGACTACCGTTTGGTTTTATGATGGGTCTATGCCAAGCAGAAAAGCCACACTGATCTGCTAGCATCCATTTATAGGTATTGTGAGTGTTTACTCTGCCTGCCGTCTGCTGCTAGAACCTCTATCCTGATAAAACAGAGTTGAATCTGCCATCTGGAGTCATCTAGCGCAGGTCAGAGCACCAGCTAGCAGTCTGTTTATCTGTTACTGCATTAGTGGTGACCCGCACATCCGCACCAATAGCCTTCTAGCTATTCTCCTGTCAGTCTACTTGTCTCTGTTTGTGACTCGCAACTGTATCACAACTGTCACGTGCTTGCATCTGTGTTTCAGGTCTGGGGTCGATCACTAGTCAAGCACCGCATACTAACACTTTTGTTAGAAGGCTGCTAGCACATGGTTTATTACCCTTTAGACTCCTGACTCACCGCTTGCACCATCTGCATAGCGCTCTCACAGTAACTCTCTCCTATGTCTCGCTTCCTAGGTGCTAGCACCTTGACTGTCTAGGTTTATAGTTATTTCCCCATGGCTTGTGCCTCCAGACCTTGCTAGTGCATCACCCTAGAAGTATCTGGCGCTACAACTGGCAGCTTGGGCTCACTCCAGTTCTCCTTTATATCACCTAGCAAGAGTCCGGAGTGCTAGTAGTAGCACATCAGAAGTGCTAGTGCTTTCCCATTGTATAAATACTGGTCCTAGGAAATTGCAAAAATAGCACTAGATGCTGCACGCTCTTGTTATGGTGTTTCACCAGGAACTTCTTGGCCCCGTTTGGCAGCAGCATGATTTTGGGGATGATTTCTTCCCTCTGCCAAATTGGACAAAGTACACATGCACCCAGAATCGCTGCCAGGATTATCTTAACATGCAGAGTCGCAATCAGCATCCAGAAGCCAAGGAGACAACTTGAAGAATAATGAGATGTTGGGTCTGTAGTGCTCATTGGAAGGCAGAACTGGTCTGCCATGATGGTTAGTGACAACGGGTGGAAACAAGTGCTAGTGAGATGGAGAGATGAAGAGACAATGGGGATTCGGCACGGCCATCACGGGATTTCGAAGCAAGCAGATCAATGGATTTCATGTGAGTATCAGAACGAGGCCACGGTGAAACGGCGTAACATAAATGCACGGCATCTAGGGCTATTTTTGCGATTTCCTATGACCAGTATTTATACAACGGGAAGCAACTAGCACTTCTGTTATTACTAGCATCCTAGCTAGTACACAGACCACTTGTTAGGTGATATAAAGGAGAGTCAGAGCGAGCCCTAACTGCTGACTGTAGCACGAGGCTACACTAGTGTGACGCGCTAGCTGCTAGTCGAGTGTATAAACAACCAGGGATTAAACCACCGCCTATACATTCATGAGACATGACCTAGGAGACTCTAGTAGTCCAGAGATGGCTTGCGAAGGAGCTAGCGATGATCTAGCAGACGGATATCTACGATGGAGGTGCAACTAGGAGCCGCGCCTTGAGCTAGGAAGCTCGGTGCGAGATCCAGTGGTACTATCTAATCTCTAGATAAGCGACTAGACGGCGATAGGCGGAATGACCCGACTAGCGACCGGCTAGGGCTTTGACAAAGACATAACACGACACCAGAGATGAGACAACACGAGGCTAGTGCCCGATCTGGGCAGCTAGGACGAACGGAATAGCAAGCAGGCTATTGGAACGGAGGTAGGGACGATCGTACAGCCTGTACCGATGACCGGAGGGTTGATCGACGTCCTGACAAACGAACTATGACCATTTGATGTCGGTCGCAACACTGCGTCGCCTAGATGTAATAGATCGACGCTCTGACAGAGTAGAGATGACCTAGACCACCGGTTACTTCGCCGGTTGGTCTGGAAGTGGTGCTCGGCATAGACGGAGGGCTGAGGATCAGTTGATATACCCACGGTTGAACACTAGCTGGTCAGCGAGGCTGACCTGGCGTATACCAAACCTGTCCCAAAACCAAACGGCAGTCGTCTCATTGGCTGACCATATTTCTCTTTATCTAATATTGCTTATTGTATTATTCAGCTCGCTTTTCACATGTATCTTGAACCTAGTAGTATAAAAGGGAGCGCAGAGCAGACTAGGGTCGAAGAACATTACGCCCCAGACTTTGGACGAAGCTGGTGCTGGTGCTCTCAGGCTGCTAGTGGAGGTTGATACCGAACTTCACTTGTAGTAGTCTTTATATTGGAATCAGTAGACTGTGGACTCTGGAAACATCGAGTGACTAAGTTGAGGATTTCGTGTTGTTGGTCCTAGACCTCCACATATAAAATAAGGGTGTTCTCTTCGAGACCCAGCTGCAGTTTGCGCTAGTGACTTTGCCTTCACCCCGACAAGACGGAAGCTCTGCCGTAGTGTGTTGGATCGCTTGCTAGGTGGATTGTGTGTTGGCTTGAGCCCACTAAGAAGAAGACGGACTAGGTGCCCCCACCTCTAGTTTGGCTATAACTTGTCAGTTACTTTGCCTTCACCCCGATATAGACGGAAGCTCTGTTGTAGTGTGTTGGGTCGCTAGCTGGACGCTTGTAGTGAGCTAGTGCCGATAAAAGCGGAAAGGTTCCTGTTCTTGGTTAAGGAATAGGTCGGCGGTTCAAGGACTCTTCTGGGAAGCCCCCAACTTGCCTTGCCATTTGAGGATTGAAGTCCCTTGTTGTTAGCCTCAGTAGTCTTCGGGTGCGCCCTTAGCGAGGATTTTCACAAACCTACATACTCTGCCCTGGTGTTCTCGACCTAGCGGTCCAGCCATCTTGTATCCACCCCATATAAACACATCCCCGGACCATCCCTAGGTTCCTAGCAGTGTTGTTGTTGGCGGTTGCATATTGCTAGTACATTGTAGAGTGTGTTGTTAGAAGCCTATAAATCAAACTTGTGTTTGTTCAAACCTGCTGGTCGCATACTACGGCCCGGACCCGAACTCACAAAGAGAAGCACTTAGATCTTTGGAGGTAGATTGGTTGTGGTTGGTTGTTTTGGGTGTTTGTTCGCAATACCTATCAATTAGCTATTCCTAGTCATATAAGAAGTGCACCGTTTCAACGGCAAGGACTGTGTGAGGACGTTTAGCATGCCTGTCAGATGCTGCTATGACAAGTGCCTCAACATTTGCCCCCTGTGACACTTCACTTGTAGTAGTCTTTATATTGGAATCAGTAACTGTTGACTCTGGAACATCGAGTGATTATTGCCGTTTTCGAAAATGTTGGCGGTGGCAGCAAACAGAGACAAAATTATGCCGTTTGAGCTCAAACTTGTGAGCTCTATATCTCCTCAACCACCGTACAAAACCATGGAAGTATATAGTGAATTTTGATCGTCTCTTCAAGGGCTAGATGCCCCCAGGGTCCATGTTGAGTTTTGAGATGATTTTGAAACGTCTCGTTTGGCGGCCCATTTTTTCAGTATTTTCGACTTTTCTCGGGAACGGCGGCGTATTTCTTCAAGATTCAAACAGATTTGAGCTCGCCCAGTGCGTCCGAATGTGGCCCCGCCACGCTCCCATTAATCGTCGCGGCCAACACGTGTGCTTATTTGTTTCGGTGATCATCTGTACTCTCCACTTACTTGTACTTCATCCGGGATGGTTCGTGGACGACGCTTATCACAGGACCTCCGATGGTCTCTCCTCCGAATGGCCAAGACTCACGATATCAAGTCAATATCGCAGCTAACCGGTGTCGGCAAACGCACAGTTGAACGTTTGATGTCGGATTACCGGAAACATGGTACCGCTGAACGTCTGGGACACTTGAAAGGGTTGAAGGGAAGGCGACGAAAACTAACTACTCAGAATGTGGAGGTACGGCACCTGGATCCTGGGATCTTTCAAGACGTTCACACCACATAGTTTTTGCGTGGATACATTCGGTTTCGCAATGATCCATATCTCCAGGAACTACGGGAGATGCTGGAGGATCGGGTTGGTGTTGAAGTATCAGACGCAACCATCTGGAAGACTCTCAGGTGTACTGGCTTCACCATGAAGAAGGTAAATTGCGGCAACTTTCATCTTTCTGGCTCAAACTCGGTATAGATTACCCGACACGCTGTCGAACGTAACGAAGGGGATCGACGGGTTTACCGATTCGATTACGGCCGCACATGCGAACCAGAATCAACTGTCTTCGTCGATGAGAGTTCATTCGATCGCCGGACTGTTATTCGGAACCGTGGATGGGCTCTGAGAGGGAGAAGAGCGGAGAGAAAGTGCTTCATTGTGCATGGTAGAAGGTATGTTGTGTTCCATGGACTCAAGAAAATAACCTGATCTTCAAAAGATACTCGTTACTGCCCGCGCTGACAATGGACGGGATGATATATGCTCAGGTCGTTGAGGGATCCTTCACAGCAGAGAAATTCCTAGACTTCATCTTGGGACTGCTCAATCGCATGGACAACTCAATGCCTCGTGGCTCGGTAATCGTGATGGACAACGCTAGAATCCACAAGGATCCCACTGTCCGAGAGGTCATTGAAGCTCGGTAAGTGTTTTTTTTGTTTGAAGGTACAGCCGACTGAAAATTGACTCTGCTTCCATGACAGCGGCTACCGTCTCAAATACCTCCCCGCCTACTCACCCGACTTCAACCCCATTGAGCTTGCCTTTTCCGCCATCAAGGCCTTCGTTCGTCGAATGGGTATCATTGGCCGGGCAGATCTGGAATCGGAGGAGGATGATACCTATGTCTATGTGCACTTGATTGATGCTGCATTTTCTGTCACGGCTGAGAGCGCAATGGGATGGTTTCATCACTGTGGATATATCTAGAGTTTTGCTGTATATACATGTATTACTAGTTCCAAGAAATTTGTATCGTAACAGCAGGATGTAGCTTACTCGACTCGGGCCTTCTTCAACTTCTGGTTATCCTCCTTCGCAAACTTGATCAGCCTTTTAGCTGTACCCCAATTCATCTTTGCCAACTCTTGAAGCTTTTCAGCTGTTTCGACCTCAAGCAAATCGTCGAGCCGGATGATTCCAATGTCAGCGAAGGTTCCGCCGTACTGCTGGTAATTCAGGCTGTCCGCACCGCGATCCTCGTCACTGTCAAGGCCCTCCAACCACTCCGTGATTGCGGGGAATTTCTGCTTGCGGGGAGGGCTAGGGGTCGGAGCGGACACCGCTGCGGTAGGAGGTGTGGGGGCCGGAGGAGGGGCTTGCATCATCCATGGGGGCATGTACATCCACGGCGGCATCGGCATCTGTCCCCATGGTCCAATGCTATGAGTCTGCATCACGGCATTTTTCGCTCTTTTCTGCTTTTCAACCTTGTCGCCAATCTTCAGCTGGTCCGGGACCTCGGTGACAGTTGCGAGATTCCGTCGCTTTCGATTCTATTGAGCACAGACTTGTTATGTAACAGTGCAGAAGACTTACGACAAGTGTTGCCCAAACCACTAAATCGTTGTTGGTATACTGGTAATGCTCCCCTGAAATCGTGGGGTAGCAGGCTTTCCCGACATGCTCCTGACATGCGTGGTGCTTCTCAATCTCGGACATCAACTCATGTTCTCGCTGTTCGCTGGCGTCGGGTGGTGCAGCAGGCTGCATGTCTTTTTTCTTTGTAGAATTCTAGACAATGTCGGCATGAGAAGCAGTCTCGACAGCGGTTCTTACATACCTTCGATCCGCGACCTTCGGCGGCCACTGATGTGTCACTGAGGGCAATTGAGAACGGCTTCACTTTCCCATTTTTCTTTGCCAGGCAGTTTTTGCGAAACTCGGAGATGTCCTCCATCATTTGTTCGTAATCCTCTGCAGTCTCCAGCAGCTTGGGAAGGGGCTTGCTGCTCTTGGGCTTATACGACGGGATGTATCTGATTGCGGATAGATGGGTAACACTGACTTCCATCTTCCGCAAAAGCGCGGTCAGAAACGCGTTGAACGAGGTGGTGGCAGGGAGTACAAGTTCCCGGGTAGCGTTCTTGTAAGGAACATCAAAACGAATAGTATATTCCTCATCGTCGCTGTCTGAATCATCGTCGACTAATAAACACGTCAAAAGGAAGTTCCTGGAAAAAAATGACGCGTCGAACACACCATCTGGCCCAGAGTCATCCTCGTTATCCTTATTGTCGTCAGCCACCCCGTATTGATCAGCATCGAGCTCATCCCTTTCTTTCTGTGTGAGGCCCATCACCGCATCGAAGATCTTGTCGTATGAATTACGGCAGACAGGCTTACGCGCCGCTGCTCCGAGGTCCATCAGAAGCTCAGCCGCATCCGCATCCGACGCGGAGATGCTAGGTTGCTGGTGTAGAGGCCTCGGTTTAGGGCGGGGGAGTGAGGGCACATCCTCATTCTCCTTTCTCTTTCACCGAACACGTAGATTTTTTCGACGTCGTAGTTTTCCCCGAGGTCGTTCCAGCTGCCTTTCTGGTGCCAGCATTCGGGCGCTGGGAGCGGGGCATCCGGTTTTGGGCCTTCCTACGGTCTCCCATATTCTACGTTTGGCTGTGGTTCGGTTTGAAGGTTCGTGAACGCGCTTGATGAAGTCGATAATTGACTCTTGAGGTGGAAACTCACCGAAACAAATAAACACACGCGACGATTGATGGGAACGTGGCGGGGCCACATTCGGACGCACTGGGTGAGCTCAAATCCGTTTGAATCTTGAAGAAATACGCCGCCGTTCCCGAGAAAAGTCGAAAATACTGAAAAAATGGGCCGCCAAACGAGACGTTTCAAAATCATCTCAAAACTCAACATGGACCCTGGGGGCATCTAGCCCTTGAAGAGACGATCAAAATTCACTATATACTTCCATGGTTTTGTATGGTGGTTGAGGAGATATAGAGCTCACAAGTTTGAGCTCAAACGGCATAATTTTGTCTCTGTTTGCCGCCACCGCCAACATTTTCGAAAACGGCAATAAGTTGAGGATTTTGTGTTGTTGGTCCTAGCAGACCTCCACATATGCAATAAGGGTATTCTCTTCAAGAACCAGCTGCAGTTTTTGCTAGTGACTTTGCCTTCACCCCAATATAGATGGAAGCTCTGTCATAGTGTGTTGGACTGCTTGCTAGGTAGATTGTGTGTTGGCTCGAGCCCACTAAGTAGAAGACGGACTAGGTGCCCCCACCTCTAGTTTGGCTATAACTTGTCAGTTACTTTGCCTTCACCCCAATATAGACGGAAGCTCTGTCGTAGTATGTTGGGTCACTAGCTGGACACTTGTAGTGAGCTCTAACCCTTCTTGAGAAGGGTGCCAATGTCAATGCAGCGGGGGGAGAAGATGGGAGTGCATTGCAGCTTGCTGCTGCTCGAGGCCACACACAGACTGTCAGCACCCTTCTTGAGAAGGGTGCTGATATCAATGCACCAGGGGGAAGATATAGGAGGGCATTGCAGGCTGCTGCTGCTCGAGGCCACACAGAGATCGTCAGCACCCTTCTTGAGAAGGGTGCTGACGTCAACGGAGCAGGGAGATTCGATGAGAGCGCATTGCCGCTGCTTGAGGCCACACAGAGATCGTCAGTGCCCTTCTTGAGAAGGGTGCTGACGTCAACGGAGTAGGGGGATTCCATGAGAGTGCTTTGCTGCTTGCTGCTGCTGGAGGCCACACAGAGATCGTCAGCGCCCTTCTTGAGAAGGGTGCCAACGTCAATGCAGCAGGGGGAAGATATGGGAGCGCATTGCTGGCTGCTGCTGCTGGAGGCCACACAGAGATCATTGGTGCCCTTCTTGAGAAGGGTGCCGACATCAATGCAGCAGGGGGAAAATATGGGAGTGCATTGCAGGCTGCTGCTGCTCGAGGCCACACAGAGACCGTCAGCGCCCTTCTTGAGAAGGGTGCTGATGTCAATGCAGCAGGGGGATTCCATGGGAGCGCATTGCAGGCTGCTGCTGCTCGAGGCCACACAGAGATCGTCGGCACCCTTCTTGAGAAGGGTGCCAACATCAATGCAGCAGGGGGAAGATTTGGGAGCACATTGCAGGCTGCTGCTGCTAGAGGCCACACAGAGACTGTTGGCACCCTTCTTGAGAAGGGTGCCGACATCAATGCAGCAGGGGGAAGATATGGGAGCGCATTGCAGGCTGCTGCTGCTGGAGGCCACACAGGGATTGTTGACATGCTGTTGGAGAGCGGTGCCAGGTTTCCAGTCCCAGCTGAAAATAAAAGAGACACATAGTAGTGAGTCTAATTGTAAACTTTTATATTAGCCCTACATATACTCCTTTATCAGGTGTTGGATGTTTCCTGTGCAACTTTTGAAGTACTTAGCCAGGAGGCACCCCAATGACAAACATGATATTACAGTATATATTGGATCAATTGCCTTTCACTGTGCTCCAAACCAGCTATAATAACTATTGGTGTTTTGCAGTGCTCCTTCTCTGGACATGTGACCAAAAAGCATCTCTATCATATCCTCTGAAATCTGTCTCCATGGAGGGAAAGTATCCTGAAAGTATGAGTTGAATCTCAACCTGAATTTAGTGTTGACATTCTATTAAAGCTTGGCACATACCACATTCTGGAGATGTTTCCAGATACCTTTTAGCTATTTCATACTCCCACTGAACCCTTTGGTCCCAAATTCGGCTATTGAAGTTTGCTACCACCAAGAACTGCTGGAGATTTCCGGAATTGATGTGATCTAAGTAGACTAATCAAACTACAACTAGGTTAACAGTTGCCCAATTGCGTGCCACTCTTGCCCACCCCCTCCGTACCAGCTAGACCACTACTATGTAATACATATAGTACAACATGGGCTCCACGGGGCCTGCACACATGTCATGAATCTGCTTTTCAGTTACTTTTAGAACCCGAACAACCCAACCAACCCAATCAATTGATCAGATCAGCTATCTGATCAATTGAACTGGGAGTGCCCTTTTCGGACTCCAATTGGTTTCAATTGGTTCCTGTTATATCCGTGCCGACTTGCCTGCCTACAACCTCATTAGGCACTTCATTTCTATTCCCAACCTCGGCCCTTCGCCCCTACTCCTCCAAGGCTACCCTCCGGCTCCACCTCCAGTCCACTCAATCCTCAATCCAAGTCCCTTCCGGATTCGGGCTCCAGGTCTAGCCCGCATCATCATTGATGATACTCCAACGATCCGGTCTTCCAGGCCACAGAGATTTTCATGCAATGAAAGATTACTGAGTGTTTTCCCTTTCCCTTTATTCCTTTGTTCTTGGTTGATCCCAACCTCCTTCCAGAGCTCCTCCAGTAACCTCTGGTATTCCTCCAGTCACATTCTAGGCATCTTTGCCTGCATCCTGGCTCCGGACTCCAAGCCATCTCCTCTGGTGTCAGCAATGGCCCTTAGGTCAGCTGGACCATGTCCACGCCAGGCACAACAGCAGCCATCCCTAGGTCTTGAAAGAGAATCTGTCACCGCTTGAATAGCACATGACCATGCATTGAGGATCCAAGGGGAGGATGTCGCCAACCAGGCCAGCATCCATAGGCAGTGAGCAACCCATGCTGAAGAACCCGAAGATATTGCAGAGAGGGTACTGCAACTATGCACCAGACCCTAGTGAGAGGAACCCGCTCCAGGTGGCTCGAATAGGGGCTTCGGGTTCTGGATAGGGGTTTGGGGTTGCATCCTAAGAACCTGAGAGGAGGAACCTGACTCAGGGGTACTCCGAACAGGGGTTCCAACTGGATCCAAGACCGAGGGGTGGCTGAGGGGAACTCAGGTGAACCAGTCTCTGTACAACTCTGCCAGGGAACTAGTGTGATGATCTCTTCCCCTTGGGAGGTAAGCGTCTCTCCTTGCTGCTATCTAACGGGCCAGATCCATCACTGCTAGGTCGAGATCCCAAGGCAAAGGACAGAGAGTAGGAGTTCTGGTGTTGTCGAGTGAAAGGAGAGTGAAGGCAAGACCAGAACAATGAGATGGGAACAAGAGCACTCCAGGCTCAAGTCCAAGAACCAAGCAATCCAGCCAAAGTAAGGCCTGAGAATAGACAAGGTAGAATCTACTGTACAGGGGAGATTCTACCGAATTTATATACCTTCTACATAAATCAAATACAATCACAATCGGTTACTGTATCCAACATTAAGGAACATTAATGCTGATGCTCCTAGTCCCTATGTGTTATCACCACAGCATCTAGGGGTCACCAAGGAGTCATGAGCATAAAGGAGCCAACAGGTGGCACCAAGGGGACACCTGTCGCCATTCAGGAGTGTAGTTGTCTTGGCATGGATATCAGGAGAGAATATCCACTAACATAAAGGAGTGTATTCATGGCCCATTGGATATGGTCATTGGCATAAAGGAGTCTGGGTTGCTAGTGCAAAGAGCCCGGGTTGCATGTGTATGGTGTCATGCTCTTGTTGTATAGAGTCCCCGGTTACTGTGATAAGAACCTGGGTGGTAAAGTGGTGAGGAATCCATGTCTGAATGGATTCCGAATAAAGGTCCAAGGGATGTCCTTGTCCATGAGATCGTATATTGTTGCCTGCCATCTTGAGCTCTCTATTAAAGTCGAATAAGTGTTGTATGCCAGGGAATAACCCGATCAAAGACGGGTTATTCCCAAAAAGGAATGTGGTAGAATCCAAGAAAGGATATCTGTGATGCCGAGTCACGGTGATTCATGACATCTGGCTCACTTCTCCATGGCTGTTCCCCTCTGGGTGAACATTCCAGTTCACTCTGGAACTCCGGGACTCTGTCCACCTCCACTCCGGAGCTCCGTCTGCTTTGGCTCCTTTTCCATGGCTCCAACAATCCTTTGGCTAGGTCATTCCTTTGTACATTCATGGCTGCATCCTTTCTGGTTGCTTTCCAGCCATTCCCTCTGGTACACCTCATCACATCGCCGTACTTCCGGGATCTCCTTCCATCTCCGGAGCTCCACCTTCTGGATGCCTCAGTTCAGTTCCCATGGCTTCAGCAATCCTCTGCCTGGGTTGTTCCTTGTTTCATTCATGGCTGCATCCTTTGCCGCTGCTTTCTTTCCATTCCCTCCGGTACGCCTTGGCACATTGCTGTACCTCTGGAACCTTGTTCCTACTTCGGGTCTAAAACCTCTGGATCCCTCCGTCTACCTTCGGTCCAGCCCCTCGGACTTGTTGAACTCCTTCCAGAGCCTCCTTGGATTATTCATGAGTGCATTCCTATTCATCCTTATTGTTCTTCTGCTTTCTAAGCACTCCCATCCAATTTGTAGATATTGTCTTTCACTACTCATCCACATGCTCCCATCTGATCTGATAAGTGATCCCATCATTCCTCATCATGTGTGTCCGTACTTATTGTTATATCTTACTTCCCTCAGACTTCTCTCCAGATTCATACATACAATAAACTTCCTCCTATATAAGCTAGAGTATATTAGAGAGGTTGCTGTGAGCCACCAGAGCCACCAGGAGCCACCTGGTAGCTCTGATGGCATGCGGTGAGGAGTGGCCATCACATTTGGTGGTGGTTGAATTTATGACATCAAACCACTTGTTTTTTTCCCGCTTCCATCTACTTCATGCCCATGCAGACCCATGCCTGTGCAGGTATGATCTACGAGAGCAAAAGAGCCAGCTGTAGACACTTGGATCATTGATATATTCACCCAACACCAAAGAAATGACCTTAGCCGACTAGTGGATTGCATTCAAGGCTCCAAGATAGCTTAGAGATGCATATTGAGGACACCCAAGCAGCCACCAGATCAGCCACCAAATGCAGTAGCCACTCCGCACCACATGCTGTGAGAGCCACCGGGTGGCTCCTGGTGGCTCACTGCAACCTCTCTATTGTCCAAGTACCTTAGCTTCAAAATTCAAATGTTTAGTGGGCAGATGTTGTGTGCAAGTCACTTCCATGGCTTGATTCCTTCTCTGGCCAATTCCCTCCGGCCTTCCTCCTCCAGCATTGACTTCTTCCTCTTATCTGACATTGCCTCGCCTCCGGTCATCATCTGTTGGTCATCCCTTTGTCCATGGCCTTCCAGATTATGTTCCGGATATCTCTGGCCTCTGGTTCCGGCCTCTCCAGCCTGAACCTCCACCTGGAGTTCTCAGGATTCTATTCCACTTCATTATTCTCACCTTCATCTGGTCCTAGGTCCTTCCACCTCTGACCTTCTGGTTTAACTGTCCAGCCTCCTTCTGGTTTGACTGTCCAGCCTCTTACCTTCTGGTTTGACTGTCCAGCCACCCTTCTTCTGGTTTGACTGTCTGACCACCTTATGGTTCGATCATCCGGGCCCATTCCGGTTTAACCTTACGGCCTTTGTCCTCTGGTTCTCCGGTTCAATCCTCTGGCCTCTATCCTCTGATCTTCGATCTCCGACTTTCTGGACTTCGGACTCCAGCCTCTGGCCTTTGTTCCAATTGTTATTCCTTCCTGTGGTCAGGTTCCTCAATGAACACAGGCTAGAGGCTGAACCCCTCGCTGTGGCAGTTCCAGTTTACAATGTGGACAGCACCCTGAATAAAGGAGGTTGCATCACGCATGTCACATGCATGCACCTGCAAGTTCAAGACCATGCCAAGGTCTTCTCATTTGCAGTAATGGACACTGGGAAGAGCGACATCATAATCGGGTTCAACCGGTTGAAGGAGCACAACCTGGAAATCAACTGGCAGTAATGTTGCTGCAACTCCAAAGTCGAGTCATCTAGGAGTTAAGTCCATACAAGTCGCTTGACTCAACCCAACCTCCTGAGTCAAGTCGAACTGGATCAACTCAAGTCCACTTCAAGTTGACTTAGTCGGTTAAAGTCAAGAGAGTTTTTCTCCTAATTACTTAAGTAGGCTGTAGGACAATGCATTGAGAGACAAAATGTCCTAGATCAGATTGTGATCACTCCACCAGTCCGAAATGATGCTGGGTGCCAAATATAATTACATTGCTGAGCTGCTTGCACTCTGATCATCCATAATCAACTAATGCCAATCACAAGAAGATAAAACACTATTTGATTACACACATGAGATCGAAACCATAAATTTGGCCTAGTCTCTCGCAGACAGACACTTCAATATTACATGATCTCGTACCTCGATATATTGAAGTTTGTTAGTAAGTGCGGGGGTCCGATCAGGGTAAAACTTTGTTACATAATCTGCACAGCCACACCGACGGTTTTCGATGTTTTGTGCCTACAGGATAGATAATTAAACTGGTTTTTGGTCCCAGTGAATCTATATTACTGCACTAAATGTTCCTGCCTGCTCAGATTTTTTATCTAGAGCTCAGAATCCAGGTGGATGAAACACCGAAGCATGACATGTGACTATCACTGTGTTGCACTTCGAGCCTCAAACAGCACGTTAAAAGTTCAAATAAATTGGAGGAGCTTTTAAGTGGTGAATAAAACATTATGTATGCTAGAATTTCTCAAAAATATTGATGCTAGTTTCGCGGTTGTCTTCCAAAGAATAGTGTGGCTGTGCTGATTATATAACAAGCGCTTACCCCAATCGGGACCCCACGCTTAACAACAGACGAAATTTGGCCTAACCTGAAGTTAAGTAATTCATATCACGATGCATCGTATCTCCTCTGGCATTTCAGGAAACACAGTGTCAGCAAAGTCTAAGCTATCCCAAACTTCTTTCCAAATTGCTTCCTCCTCTTCACCACCTGATTTTGATGCCAAGGTATGCAGCCAATCTTCTTCTTCAGCGGCAATTGGGGCAGATTGCCAATCCACCATAGGGTTGAGCTGAGATTTCTTGTAGGTGAATTTGAGCATCTGTAATGCTTCCATCAACATAGGGTTAATATGGTTCTGTCGTTTGGTGTCAGTCTCAGCTGATGATGAGAAGACTCATTCTGAAGGAACAGAGGTTGCTTGGATTGGGCCAAAGTCAAGGAAAAGGTGATAGATTGTTGGCCACAACATGTGTCCATGATTCTGTAGAACAACAGGAGCCATTAAATTATTTCGAAGAGAAATAGAGCACAAGAACCTACTGTCCAATAACTGATCATATTGGTGGAAGCCCTCGGAGGAATAGCACTGTGGATGTAATTGTCCATCTTCTCATCTTCAGACCAGGCCGTACCTCGTGAGCCACCCATTTCATTTGAAAAATTGAGAGATTGTTGTGCATTGTGATAATGCTCAGTAGCAAGGCCAGTGCCAGGGCCTCGTGTTCTAGAGGGTTGGCGAGAACCAGGCTGTGATGATGGTCCGGAGCCCGATCCTGCAGGGGAACTGAAGCGTGAGCCTGCAGATTCAGTGTTTTCGCTCTGGTAAGCCTGTCAGCAACAGCCCTTAGGTCAGCTGGACCATGTCCACACCAGACACAACAGCAGCCATCCCTAGGTGTTGAGAGAGAATCCGTCACCGCTCAAATAGTGCATGACCGTGCGTCAAGGATCCAAGGGGAGGATGTGGCCAACCAGGCCAGCATCCATAGGTGGTGGGCAACCCATGCTGAAGAACCCGAAGATATTGCAGTGAGAGTACTGCAACTATGCACCAGACCCTAGTGAGAGGAACCCGCTCCAGGTGTCTCGAATAGGGGCTTCGGGTTCTGGATAGGGGGTTGGGGTTGCGTCCCAAGTAATGTTGCCGCGACTCAAAAAGTCGAGTCGCGACTTGGAAAGTTGACTTGATGGGGGGTTTGACTTGACTTGACTCAGCTCAATGAGTCAAAGTCGACTCAAGTTGACTTGAGTCGGCCCCAGGGGATATTTTATGAAACAAGGTATTTAGCGGTCCCACCTTCGTTTGCGACCGGTTTTGAACGAAGTCACAGTGACGTGACATAGTGTCCCGCAGGTGTCACACCCTCGGGTCACAGCCATCAAAATTCAAAAAATTCATTTTTTGTGATGTAAACCACCCAAGTCACATTTTAGAAATCCGAGGTATGAAGTCGACTCTAAGTCGCTTGAGTCGAATTGAAAGTCAATTCAAGTCGCAGTGGCGGTGTCAAGTACCGGTTCCCGATCGGGATCCGACGGAAGACCGAGATACGCCTGAGGGATGAAGTGCGTATAAGCAAGACGAAGTGGTCGAGATGTAGAGGGAAAGGATCGGAGTCCGAACGGAATACCGAACCCGTATACTGGAAGGGAAAGGCTTGGCTTCAGCTCGTGCGCTGCGCCCTTCTCTACGCCTGGTGCCCAATTTCGGAGAGAGACTCGGAGGAGGACGGAGTCCGAGAGGACGAGTATAGGGCAGACTAAGTCGATATTCAAACTGAAGTCTAACTACCGACATGGCTTGTATTTATACGAGAGTAAAGTATTAGTGGGGATATAATGTAAGTACCGGAGCTTCGGAGTTCCGAGTGGATCCGGGATGGACTGAGTCGTTATGAGTCAAGTGAAGTCAAGCTGACTCAGATATCATCGGGTTCCGGTGGCTCCGTGATGGAGAAGCATAAGGCGTAACCTAGGAGTCAGAGGGAATCATATGTAGTACGAACCAATAGGACAAGGGCGAATACAGAAAGGCAGTGTTGGATATAATCGGGATCGGAGATCGTCGGAGTCCGATGGCGTCCGAAAAGGATGTGAAGTCACGGCACGTGACAGTATCCCCCTCTTAGCGCCGAACCCTAGAGGCGCTTTAATGCCGAAGGGAACATTCGATCCGAGGTTGCTGATCCGTCGGCAATCGCGGTCAGCTATATAGCTGGTCACGTGATGTGAAAGTGAAAATTTTCACTCTCGTCCACACACCACCATCACCACCCCGCGCCACTCGCATCTCCGCCATGCCCCAACTCCCCAATGAATCCGAAGCCGAGTTCCTCAACCGGCTTTGTGCGATGAGTGAAGACGCCGCGGAAGAAGAACTGGACGACATCGATGCTGAGGAACGCCGCAAGGAGAGGAAACGGCGCAAGGACGAGAAGAAGGAGGCCGAGCGGAAGGCGAAGGAGGAAGCCGAGCGGAAGGCGAAGGAGGAGGAGGCCGCACGGAAGGCGAAGGAGGAGGAGAAGAGGAAGAAGAAGAAAGAGAAGGAGGAGAAGGAGAAGAAGAAGGAGAAGGAGGAGAAGGCGGCGAAAGCGGCGAAGGCAGCAGCGGCGAAACCGGTGTCGCAGGCCTCGGTGGCGTCGGGTTCCGGCGGCCAGTGGAAACCGAAGAAGCTCCGCAAAGCGGCGGAGATTGACGAGGGCGAGGAGGACGAAGCGCCAGCTGAGAAGAAGGCGAAGCGGGACCCGGTAAGTCGGTATACCGTCGGCTCCGATGATGCTGACTTCATTATAGTGTGTACGTTGTGCGAAGATGGACACTTCGTGCGTTCTCCGGAATCCGACGGATGGCCGATCGCGTCGTGCCTGTGAGGGGTGCCACAACTCCAAGGTCCGTTGTGTCTGGCCGGACGCCGACGGATCTTCTACGCCGAATTTTACTTCGGCTCTCCAAGAACTCACCGATTCGAACGACGCGGGGTTTGCGGATCTGTTCACCTCACTTCGTGAGGCGAACGGAACCCTCAACGATATCCTGAAGGCGGAACTCGTTCGGCTCCGATTGGATTTCGGAGCAGCCGGGGAAGGAGAGGCGGAGAAGATCATGGCTTCCCGGGAGAAGAGGAGGACTCGGTGGCTCAAGGACGACGAAGAAGAGGACAAGGGTGAAGGGAGTTCGAAGGGGAAGTGAGTCGGGGACCGAAGGAGATTGGGGCCGAAGGGGCCCGAAAAGTACTTGTACATAGTTTCTTGGATGTAACGCGCAAAGTCGGAAAGAGTCGGGGGCCGATCGGCCCGAAATGTATAATGTTTTTCTTGGTTTTATAGTTGAGTGAAAGGAAATAAAATGAGTTAAAGGAAAACGCTCAGTAGACCTTCATTGCGTAAAACCTTGTGAGACAACCTGCTCGGGGCCGGCGGGGCCCGAAGCTAGGGACCAGGACGGTCTGGGTATTTGGCGTGATATTCTTCCACAAGCTCGGACGCGTGCTCTAGCTCCTCAGCTTTGAGCCACTGAGTCTCGTCCGGAGTTCCGGCATAGCCGTCCCAACGGACCAAGTACAAGAGCGGAGGCCGGCGACGCCGATCGAGTTTGCTATCCAATATCTCTGCAATCTCGTACTCCAACTCGCCCTCGACCTCGATCGGAGGCGGCGGAGGTTGGATGCGTCCCGGGATAGTGTTCGGATGTCCGAGCTCGAGTTGGGAAATGTGAAAGACAGGGTGAATTCGACGCATGTCTCGGGGAAGTTTAACGGTGAAGGAAGCGGGACCGGCTTGGCCGATAACTTCATAAGGACCGTAGAATTGCTCGGAGAACTTCTTCGTCGGCCGGGCCGATCGGAATCCTTTGGCATTGATGTAGACTTCGTCCCCAATAGAGATTTTGGGATCAACGACTCTTCGTTTATCTGCAGGACCTTGATAGCGCTTCTGAGCAGCAGCCATCTGGTCTCGGAGTTCCTGGTGAAGGGAGTCGAGGTCCGTGACGAAATCTCGGGCCCGAGCGGAGGTGAGATCCCGCTCGGGATGGACGGTGACCAAAGGGTGATAGCCTTTGTTGGCGAAGAAGGGAGTAACACCCGTAGTGTCGTTCAGGGTGTTGTTGTAAGCGAATTCTCCGAGGGGAAGGAGCGGACACCAGTTGTCCTGCATGTAGTTGCAGTACATCCGAATGTATTGTTCCAGAGTCTGGTTGACACGCTCGGTCTGTCCGTCGGTGGAAGGATGGTAGCCGGCGGTGAAGTGGAAACGCATATCGAGCGCTTCAGCCAAGGATCGGGAGAAATGGTTAACAAACTCGGAGCCCCGATCGGAAGTGACGTGACTCGGAACTCCGTGCTTGGAGAAGACGTGAAGGATGAATAAATGAGCCAACTCGGACGCCGTGAGTTTTCCGTGACAGGGAATGAAGAGTCCCATCTTGGAAAGGCGGTCAACAATAACAAGAATGCTGGTACAGCCCTCGGAGAGCGGTAATTGCTCGATGAAGTCCATGGAAATGGAATGCCAGGGCCGATCGGGGACCGGGAGTTGCCGAAGGAAGCCATAAGGCTTATGGTGGATGAATTTGCCACGTTTGCACGTAACACAAGCTCGGACGTAATCCTTGACAAAGGTTCGGAGTCCGGGCCATACATATTCTTGTCGCACCATGGCAAGTGTCTTGTTCTGTCCCCAATGACCAGCGAGTTTGTGATCATGTTTGTCGAGTAACACTCTAAGTCGGAGTTCGTCGGACTCCGGAACATAGATGCGTCCATCTTGATAGAGAAGGCCGTCGCGAGAAACCCACCGGGGGTTGGAGGTATCGTTAAGGTGTCGGGAAGCGACGGGATCCGCAGGGAGTGCAGCTCGGATATCTGCGTGGAGTTGATTAACGTCCATAACATGCGCCGCTCGGAGAACCGGCTCGTATAAAAACGTAGCTCGGAGTGACGTGTTAAGTTGATCTTGAGTAAAGACTGGACGAAAATTATGCGGATTCGCACTGGCGTAGCCACTATCCCCCTCTTTAGGGTAGACGTCCCACCATCTAGTGAGAGCATCGGGCTTGCCGCCGAGCCGTCCCGGCCGGAACCGAAGGACGAAATTGAAGGCAGAAAGAAGCTCGGACCACCGAGCTTGCCGGCGAGTCAAGAGCTTGGTCGTAGCAAAATATTCCAAATTTTTGTGATCCGTGACCACGTCAATCGCGGGAACCGCACCCTCGAGGTACCGACGCCAGACGCGGAACGCTTCAAAGATAGCAAGCAGTTCCTTGTCGTGGGTGTCGTAGTTCAGCTCGGCGGCCAAGAGGGTCCGAGAGTGGAAAGCCATCGGACGAATTTCTCCGTTGGGCGAAACAATTGAGAGGATGGCCGCAATGGCGTAGTCGGAGGCGTCGGATTCCAGAATTAACTGGGCGCCTGGGATCCAATGGGTCAGAATCGGAGCCGAAGTAAACGCAAGTTTAAGCGTATCAAACGCTTTTTGGCACTCTGGGGACCACACCCAACGTTCGGATTTCCGCGTAAGCCGCGTCAGCGGCACCACGATGTCCGAGTAATGGGCAATGAAGCGCCGATAGAAATTGGCAAAGCCAAGGAATGACTGGACGTCCTTGACTTTTCGGGGTTCCGGCCAATCCCGAATAACCTTGACCTTGGAGTCATCCATAGAAAGTCCGTTGGGCGAGAGAATGTAGCCCAGGAATTCCACCGTTTCGACGCTGAACGCACATTTCTTGAGCGAGGCAAAAAGCCCGGCTTTCCGAAGGCGCCGAAGCACTTCGCGTACATGTTGTCGGTGTTCCGATGGATTTTCGGAGTAAATGAGGATGTCGTCCAGATATACAACGACATTGACGTCGAGGAGGTCCGAAAAAAGGTCATTCATGAATCGCTGGAAAGCAGCAGGAGCGTTGGTCAGGCCCTCAGGCATAACTAGCCACTCGAAAGAGCCGTAGCGAGTTCGGAACGTGGTTTTCCACTCATCGCCGTCGGCAATCTGAACGAGGTGATAGGCGTGCTTCAGGTCAATTTTGGTGAAGACCTTCGCACTCCGACCGGCGTCCAGAAGATCGGAAATGAGGGGAAGTGGATATCGGTCCTTCCGGGAGATGCGATTCAACGCCCGGAAATCCACGCAAAGCCGAAGTTCGCCCGATTTCTTCTTGACAAAGAGAATCGGAGCTCCGTGGGGCGACGAGGACTGTCGAATGAACCCATTGTTGAGGTTCTTGTCCAGAAATTCTCGAAGAGCCGCCAGCTCAAGCTGGGAGAGGGAATAAATGGGGCCGGGCGGTGGAGATTGCCCGTCCTCAAGTTCGATCTTGAGATCATATGGCCGATGGGGAGCTAACTTTTCTGACTCGGAAGCCGAGAAAACGTCAGCGAAGTCCTGATACTCCGTCGGAATGCCGGATAAGTCCGGTGCGGACGTGGTATCCAAAGACTTTCCTAATACCTCAGAGAGGCCTAGGCGATAAAGTTGACTGCCTTTAGCGCGAAGTGCACTAGCAAAGGCAGCTGCTCCTATGAAGGAGATCGACGGGGGTTTAGCATCGACCGGAGGAGCGACAGATGGCTCCGCAATGGGAGGAATGGTGTCGGCGGAATCCGACGGACGGAGTTCGGCCGGAGCCGAAGGAGGAATAGCAGAGCCAGGCGAGCGGAAAAAGATTTGGCCAGATGCCCAGTCAATCAACGGATTGTGTCGGGTCAGCCAATTGTATCCAAGCACAACAGAGCAAGCGGAATCCAGAGGTGTGACGTATAATTCAACCGGAGTCGAGTCACCAGAGGGGAAAGAAACGTCCATTAGGACTTTCTCGGAAATCATTGTTCCCGGAGATCCATCGAAGAGACGGAGACCGAGCGGAGGAATCGGAACACGAGTGAGATTATTGGTGGTACAGAGGACAGGGTCTATGAAACAATCGGACGAACCAGAGTCGACAAGGGCTCGGAAGTCCGACTGAATCTGCGGAGATCGTAAGATGGGGCATAAAGATTTCGGATCGGAAAGGGCAGAGGCATTAAGTCGTAAGAAGGATTCCGCGCGATCGAGACCATTTTCACGACCCTCGGGTCGCACGGAGTTCCGAGAGTCGCTACTCAGTTTCCCGATTGTGCAGCGGGAGCCGGAGCCGATGCGGCCGAATCGGTAGTGGCAGCGCGTCCAGCCGCGGGTTTCTTCTTAGGACATTCATTGCTGCGATGTCCCTTACCTCCGCAAAGCAAGCAGAGGTTTTCGGCGATCCGACGGGCTTTCTCGGCGGGAAGCAATTTGCCGTCCGAACCAAGGACCTTGGCGTACGGTTTTTCCGAAGTCGAAGGAGACGAAGTTTGAGCGGAGGATCCACCGGAGTTCCCTCCGTTCCCCCCGCTGCCCTTTTTCTTCTTCTTCTTGGAATCACCGGCTTGCGCCGTGGTAGAATCATTGGACGTGGACTTGTCGTTGCCCGAGGATTTTGCCGAAGATTGGGGATTCCGGGCCCGACGGAGTTCCTGCTCACGTTGCCATTCCCAATGGGAGGCATCGATGGATTGAGCCGAAACCTTCAAGACGTCGAGCGAACTCGGTTTACCGCCGGGGAGATCGCGCATCTTGATCTGAATGCGTTCAGGAAGCCCATCGTAAAAGACCTTCCGGAGAGCGATGGAGTTCCAGCCCGTAAGCTGGGAAAGCTTATTGAAACGGACCAGATACTTCTGGATGTGTTGTTTCTCGCCCATCCGGAGAGCGACAATCTCGTTCTCGGCCTCCTGTCGGGGATCATAGGTGCCGAAGTTGAGCTGAAGCTCGGAAACGAAAGCGTCGTAGTTGTCGAGCCAGATCAGGACATTCTCGGGGTCCGGGTCGACAATGGAAGGTTCAAACCAACCAAGGGCGTCACCAGTCAGATAGGAGATCATGTAATTGACCTTCTGGTGATCCCGGACGAATGCCGAGGGGCGATCCTTGAAATTGAGGATGCCCTGGAAAAGGAAGGTGCGGAGCTTTTCGGGATCCTTGCCATCGAAGGTGTCGGGGTCCCGGACTCGGGCCCGAGACTTTTCCGAGGAGGGAGAATCTCGGTTTTTAAGCGCGTCTCCGATACCTTGCCCAATGACCTGGGACATTGCGCGCATGAAGTCCGAAGAGGACCATTCATTGGGAGGTCGCGGACTCCGAGGGGGGCCCGAACCTCCACCTCCACCTCCACCTCCACCTCCATTGCCACCATCGCCACCGCCTCCACCTCCTCCAGCGCGCGGATTATCCACGGGTACCCCTTGATCATTAAGGAAGGGATTGTAGCTGGCAGATCGACCTCGGCGCTGGTTCGGTGAACGAGAACCACCACCAGATCCTTGTGAACCTGGAGTTTCTCCGGGAATCGGAACTTCCTCGGCGGCCGGTTCTTCATCGGGGACCGGCTCGTCGATATCGATCAGGCTACCTTGACGCATTCGGCGTCCGCCGGACTGCGAGATGGATTCATGAGGGGCCACACCTGACTGAGTGTGGGCCGTTTCGGTTGCGGTTTGGGTTGCGGTGGACATAACGCCAACAATGTGCGCTCCTTGACGTGTGCGGTATGCTGATTGTATGTCGTTACTAGCGGAATTCCGAAGAGCTGCGCTGTAGTTTTGGCGGTTGAGGAGCTGAGACCGAACTTGTTGATCACGAAGTCGGTTCTGCTCGGCAATCTCAGGAGGAGTGATGGTTGTGGTGAAGCATGCAAGACGCTGAAGGGATCGTTCGTTTCGTAGTCGGATTTGTTCTTCAGCAGAGAGCGGAAGTGACATAAACGAGGAAAGGCGTAAGAAGAGTGAGTTTGAATATACTGTCAAGTACCGGTTCCCGATCGGGATCCGACGGAAGACCGAGATACGCCTGAGGGATGAAGTGCGTATAAGCAAGACGAAGTGGTCGAGATGTAGAGGGAAAGGATCGGAGTCCGAACGGAATACCGAACCCGTATACTGGAAGGGAAAGGCTTGGCTTCAGCTCGTGCGCTGCGCCCTTCTCTACGCCTGGTGCCCAATTTCGGAGAGAGACTCGGAGGAGGACGGAGTCCGAGAGGACGAGTATAGGGCAGACTAAGTCGATATTCAAACTGAAGTCTAACTACCGACATGGCTTGTATTTATACGAGAGTAAAGTATTAGTGGGGATATAATGTAAGTACCGGAGCTTCGGAGTTCCGAGTGGATCCGGGATGGACTGAGTCGTTATGAGTCAAGTGAAGTCAAGCTGACTCAGATATCATCGGGTTCCGGTGGCTCCGTGATGGAGAAGCATAAGGCGTAACCTAGGAGTCAGAGGGAATCATATGTAGTACGAACCAATAGGACAAGGGCGAATACAGAAAGGCAGTGTCGGATATAATCGGGATCGGAGATCGTCGGAGTCCGAGGGCGTCCGAAAAGGATGTGAAGTCACGGCACGTGACAGGCGGCTCGGCTCGACTCGACTCAAATCAACTGCAAAGTCGGCTTCCAAGTCGCCGAGTCGCCAAGTCGTGGCAACATTAGTCCCAAGAACCCGAGAGGAGGAACCCGACTCAGGGGTACTCCGAACAGGGGTTCCAACTGGATCCGAGACTGAGGGGTGCCTGAGGGGAACTCAGGCGAACCAGTTTGTACAACCCTGCCAGGGAACTGGTGTGATGATCTCTTCCCCTTGGTAGGTAAGTGTCTCTCCTTGCCGCTACCTAACGGGCCAGATCCAGCACTGCTAGGTCGAGATCCCAAGGCAAGAGACAGAGATTGGGAGTTCTGGTATTGTCGAGCAAAAGGGGAGCGAAGGCAAGACCAGAACAACGAGATGAGAACAAGAGCACTCCAGGCTCAAGTCCAAGAACCAAGCAATCCAGCCAAAGTAAGGCCTGAGAATAGACAAGGTAGAATCTACTGTACAGGGGAGATTCTACCGAATTTATATATCTTCTACATAAATCAAATACAATCACAATCGGTTACTGTATCCAACATTAAGGAACATTAATGCTGATGCTCCTAGTCTCTATGTGTTATCACCACAGCATCTAGGGTTCACCAAGGAGTCATGAGCATAAAGGAGCCAACAGGTGACACCCAGGGGACACCTGTCGCCATTCAGGAGTGTAGTCGTCTTGGCAGGGATATCAGAAGTGAATATCCACCAACATAAAGGAGTGTAGTCATGACCCATTGGATATGGTCATTGGCATAAAGGAGTCCGGGTTGCTAGCGCACAGAGCCCGGGTTGTAGGCCAGGGAATAACCCGATCAAGGACGGGTTATTCCCAAAAAGGAATGTGGTAGAATCCGAAAAAGGATATCTCTGATACTGAGTCAGGGTGATTCATGACAAAGCCGGCAATATCATCAAAACCGCTGGGGGATGATGTTGAATGTGTTGATATCAATTGCTGGGAAAATGAGGCAGCACCTAGGTATGTACTAATCTGTCGTAACACTGACAGCTGCAAGTGTAGCTCCCATCAATGCCTTGCTATGTGTCATGAATCACCTGGGTTCTACTTTTTCGCACGACGTGTCCGTATGGATACAGATGCGTCTTAGCGGCACAGGACTCTTATAACGCCACCACGTGACCTTCTCATGGTTGAAACCCAGCCACCGATTCTAAAGCTGCAGACTCAGGGAGTCTGTGCCATGGGATACAGAAGACATTAGGGACTAGGAACCTGTACAGACGGATCCTAGTCCCCAGACGCACCAATGGCTGACACAGAAGTGTACACAAAGTACATGACTGGTTGCAAACTGATCGGGGTTTGAACCACTGGATACGATGACATTCAGGATTAGGAAATCCGGATATTGGGTCTCCTAAATCCGACACCACGGAAATGGACACAGAGGAGTCCAGGAGTATTAGCCTTAATGCTCCTTAATGCTGTGGTACAGGAACTGATCGTGATTGACCGTGATTGCTTTAATTCATTAGAAGCCTATATAAGCTCAGTAGAATCTCCATGTACAGTAGATTCTACCTCGTCTAATCTCAGGCTTCTACCTTGGCTTGACATAGACATTGTCTCCACCCTGCCCCGCTTCCTCCACATTGTACTATGGGTTGCGGGTTGTATACCTGAGTGGATACCGCACCCTCTTCAACTCGTTCCGGGTTCCACCTCACAGCCCGGCCTACGACATATGACCTCCTAGAGAGGACGCCGTATGATTGGTCTTACTGCTCACTGCTCGGGGAACACACCAGCTACTAGTGTCTATCAGGTTTATCCTGGTTGGGGTTCTCGCCGGGTTACTCGCTGTTTAGCCAACCCAGAGGCTGTTGCTGACACTATGGCACATATATTGTCAGAAGGTAGCTGCGGTGGGACGGTCAGATTGACCTTGGGGGTGGTGCTATCACATGGAGGGCTGTCAGCACAGAGCAGATTCTGGGGTCCGAGGTGACGAGGGCGACTGAAGCACAAAGTGTTCCAACGAATAAGTCTGGAGTTTAGACTAGAATAGTGTAAAGTACAGGGAAATAACTACAGCTTATATACTAAAGTCCCTAGGGGCTGTAAATTAAGGTACAGTGACCAAGAGCAACAGACAAGATTACAGCACTTTGCGGAACATAAGGCGCGCACTGTTTTTTTCTGCCTTTTTGGGCTTTTTTTTGATCCCCGCGACTAGGACAGTCGTGGCGGCCTCAATTCCTCTCTGTTTGCCCTGCCCATAGGCTCATTCGCTGCGCATTTCAAATACGCAGAGGATGGTATCCTCAGAATTTTTTATACAGGGTTTGACATCGTTATATAAGCGCCCTAGCAAGAATTTCATGTTTTTTGTGCCGCTTTTTTAATAGGACACTTGTTCTGGGCTCAGTTCCTCACCTTTCCCCATGCTTATAGGCTTATTTTCTCCGCGTTTTAAATACGAAGGGAACGGTCTCCTCAAAACTTCAATGTGGGCCCGCAGGGGGGTATCTGAGCGCATAATATTCATTGTACATCATCATGTTTGATGGGTGGTCAATAGAACACTTGCTGCAGACTCAAATGTTATTCAATGCTTCTACTTATGTGCACATCGTCTTCTACTGATAAACAGGCACAGGATAAGCCACTTGCGCTGTTCATCAATTTCCCACTGGTCATTCCTAAGATGTGTCTTGTTTTTTAACCATAATTTTGGTGAACCAGGTCTGGGAGCCCTCTGGGGTGCCCACGAGTCAATGTTTGTGTCAATACTGGGTGACTTGCCGTAAGCCAAAAGTGTGTAAAATCACATACTTTCGTCAGTTTGCCGAGATGCCGGCGCTCCCATCAGGACCCCATCAGCCTTAGATCTCGCTTACACTCCATCCTACCCTTGTATCCTCGGGTCAGGACCCCCCGAACAGAACAAATTTTGTTGAAACAAACCGAAAAAGGCAATGTCGGATCACGACTCGAGGCTCACGTCACATCACCATTCTTCTTCCTCCTCGTACACCGACCACTACATTGCACCGAATTTCATGTCGTTCGTCACCACCACCCTCAGGACTGCAACATGCTTATTAATTCATCCGCTGCTCTGCACGCCGTTGGCGTGCTCCAACCACAATTGTGGCAGCTGCAGTGGCAGTCATGTCCCAATCCATGTTGTTGTCGTCCCCCTCGTCGGCGAGGTCCAGCCAGTAGGTTGTTAATGCGTCGAGGTCCATGGCAAGTGTAGTACAGGTGAGTGCTGCGTGGGCGACGCGTTGATTGATGGTGTTGATTCAGGGAGCTTCGGGCTTTGTTCAGTGGCTCAATGAACAGTGTTGGAGTATTTTACGGGTAGTCGACATGAATACAAATAGGTTTTACCTTTCACACTTCCCATCATTGGCACCGCAAAGTATCTGAAAAATACAAATTTGTCTTACGGGAAGTCACCCACTGAACACATACCCATCCACATGAATCAAATGCATACTTATATCTGTCTGATTGGCTCTATTGCATCTTTCCCATATATTTCCACTGTTAATGAGTGACAAAAGGGAGATATTATCAAATGTGAGAACAAAGGTTCTGAGAGGACGGTTCCCTGCGTATCAAAAGTGCGAATCGATTGAGCATAGAAATGAAGAAAACGGTCCAGATCTGACTATACAGTGAGTGTTCTATTGAATGCTCATCAAAGATGATGATGTATGATCAATATTGTGTGCTCAGATACCCCCCTGCGGGCCCACATTGAAGTTTTGAGGAGACCGTTCCCTTTGTATTTAAAACGCGGAGAAAATAAGCCTATAAGCATGCGGAAAGGTGAGGAACTGAGCTCAGAACAAGTGTCCTATTAAAAAAGCGGCACAAAAACATGAAATTCTCGCTAGGGCGCTTATATAACGATGTCAAACCCTGTATAAAAAATTCTGGGGATACCATCCTCTGCGTATTTGAAATGTGCAGCGAATGAGCCTATGGGCAGGGCAAACAGAGAGGAATTGAGGCCGCCGCGACTGTCCTAGTCGCGGGGATCAAAAAAAGCCCAAAAAGGCAGAAAAAACAGTGCGCGCCTTATGTTCCGCAAAGTGCTGTAATGCAAAGTAAATGAAGGGGTATATGAACATAGAGGAGGCAATCGGGAACCCAAAGGTCGAGAAACCAATTGAAACTGTTTGGAATCCTAAAACGGTATCCTGGTTCGATTGATCAGATAGTTGATCTGATCAATGATTGGGTTGTTTGGGTTGTTCAGGTTCTGGAAGTAAAATGAAAAGATGGTTCATGACAAGGGCCCAGACTGGGCTATGCCTAGTAGTCTCCCTAGTCAGACCAATAAACACGTGTTTTTTTCTTTGAGAGCATGAGGTGGGAAAAAAAACTTTGTCGAGAGCCTTGCAAACACCATTGAGTTGGTAGCTGTGTGGCTCGAATGTCAGTAGGGCACCAAGGAGTATTCTTTGGACCACAAACCCTTCCAGGGAGTGAAATGTGAAGGCATCAACACCGAAGAGAATACAGAGGAAGACAATCGCAAAAAGCGGCAAGCAAGGCGGCATTAGCACGCGTTCAAGGGTGACGCGTCTCGTCGTATGTGGTGTTGTTTGCAAGTCATGTTTATTGATGTAACTCCGAAATGCGAACTACGGTATTGACATGTCCATCAAATCTAGACTAGTCCACAGTGCCCGGGTGGTGCTAATTGTCTCCGCCTGGTGGTAACTGGGCGGGAGTATATACGAGAAGTGTGGAAGTGGGACTCGGCTAATTTAAGTGAGTTCCACTTGAGTTCCACTATGCACAAGTGGGTTCCACCCAGTATGCATCAACTGTGGAACTCACTGACACACAATGGAACTCGCTCAACTTTGCTTCCTGAGTTCGTCTGGTCAATCTATCAGGTCTATCAGGGGTATTCCAGGTATCATACCAACGGCTGTGTTGGCGCAGCCGGATGTCCCTGATGTTGGCTCATAAGTGAGGAACATTGTTACCAGTGCCGGGTCTGAAAAGGTGTAGTTAAACAGTGTACTTATTATACACATGGTAATAAACACCGGATAATACATTTTATACAGTCCCAAACCAGGAAGCGCAACACTAGTTGTTCGACCCCTGCCAGATTCTGATTCGGGCCAGAACTTTATGGGAGTACAGTAGGGTATCATATCTTACCGGAGCCACACTTGCAGCTGTTGGTGTTATAGTACGTACCTGAATGGTGGCTCGTTTTCCCGGCAATTGACATCGACGCATTCAACATCATCCCCCAGCGGTTTTGATGATATTGCTGAAGGTGTTGAAAGCATACATCGTGTACACATACTACCTACCTAAATATACACAGATGTCAAGAATACACAAAGCCTTTGAATATAGACCAAGGAACGAAACCCGACTCACCCTTCCCATCACGACTCCAGCCCAGCATAACCTCGCCTCGCTCAGCTCACCACCGGCATCTCATAATCTATCGGCACATCCTTCCTCTCCAGCCACGTCGCGTCCTCCCCGCCCACATCCACGCCCTTCCCGCAGTCCAAATGCCGCCTGCACGGCAGCTCCTTCAGCTCCACCTCCTCGTCCGCCTCGCCCTCCTCTCCATTTTCTCGCCGCCCATTTAGACGCCGCCGCTCGCCCGTCCGCCGCACGACAACGTAATGCTCCCCATGCCACCCCAGAAAGTCTAGTCCCGGCAGCGCCCGTGCGATGCCCCGTGCGGCAGTGACACAGCCCCCCTGTCTGCTGCGCAAACTCGCGCTCGGAGACGAGGTTCGGCTTGGGGCGGTGCGTGGCGGTGTTTTGGAGGTGCAGGAACGCGAGGGCGGGGAAGGCGCGGAGGGCCGGGGCGTGTTTGTTCTGAGAGGGAGGACAGGGTTAGTGAGTGGTTTGAAGGGGGTGGATGGACGAGAGCAAAAAAAGAGAGGGAGTGAGGAAAGGGAGGAGGGGTAACGAGGAGGGGAGAAAGGAGAGGAGGAAGGGAGGAAGGGCCAGAGAGTGAGCGAGGATGGTCGCGCTGGCCTTCATCTTCCGGCTGTCCCACTGCAAGTAGAAATTGCAGGTACAGACACAGACAAATGGTTTGCTCTTGCCCAAATCGCCAGAGCCCCGCTCGACAATGCTCGCAGGACGAAGCAGCAAAAGGGAGGACAAGCGCATGCTGGACGCTGCGCTGGCCTCAAGCTCCGGCGCAGAACCAGGCAGCGGAAGGCAAAACAAGACACATGAAAGGAACGAGAGTGTTAACGAAGGGGGGCGGAGGGGCAGAGAGTGAGTAAGGAGGCAGGACAAGTGTGCACCGAAAGCCACGCTGGCTTTGAGCTCCCGCTTGTAGCGCTGCAAGTGGAGACTGCAGGCATAGACACAAGGAGTGGCCAGCCGGGCTTGCCTGAGCGACGTTCACAACGCTCGTGTGACGCGCGAGCTGAGGGAGGGAGGCAATGGAGAGGGTTTAGGAGAAAAAGGTGTACGTGTGAGGAATGAAAGGATTTCAAGAGGGAGGGTTTCAAAGACGAGCTCGGAGAGCGATAGAAAACAGGTTGACGGGAACTCACCAGGTCCTTCTCCGCCACAACGGTCGTCAAATGCAGTGCGTGCACCCCCCGCGGCAGTGCACCTACCCAGCGTCGGCCATCCCATTCGAAATATAATTGAATTTCCACTCACCCTGGGGCCCCTGCGCCACCGCACTATTGAAATGCGCGATCCGCACCCCCAGCACCTTCAGCCCACTCAGCGTGGGCAGCAGGCTCCGCATGAGCTCCCACCGACAGCTCCCGAGATCGAGCCGGCGCAGCAGCGGCCGGTGCGCGAGGAACGCTGCAATGGCGGCGTACAGCGGGTGCTGGTCGTCGTGCCCGACCAGGAGAAACGAGAACAAGTGCAGGTGGGGGAGCAGCATGTGCTGTCGCCCTCCGCCCTCGCCCTCATCCAAGACATGGTCCCCGCGAAGATGACGGTCGCGCCCTTGACGTCCTCGAACATCCCGTGCAGCGTCAGGCTCACCAGCGCGGCCGCGTGTGCGACGCGCCCGAGCACCAGCCCGCTGATGCGCGTGTCGACGAGGTCGAGGTGCGTGAGGGTGCGGATGACGCTGCCCTGGAAGACGGCGTCCCAGGAGTGGTGCCGCGCGAGGCAGGCGCCGAGGGCGAGGTGCCGGAGGGTGCGCGCGGTGCGGTCGAGGATGGCGCAGATCTCGGCCATAGGGGCGAAGCCGTCATCGTCTTCAGTGCGGAGGGCGAATTTGCGGAGGGAGGGGAAGGAGAGATGGCGTCGAAGTGCCAGCCACTGGCCTCGCAGGCGGCCACTCACCATGCGACTGGACAGCTGTGGAGGCGATCGTCCCCGCGCCCACGCCGCCCGTCTACCACGCGCTCAAGACACTGTCAATGGGGTCCAACGCTGAGGGCCGCACGAACGCCGAGGGAATCATGCAGGCCGATGGGCATGAAACCGGTCTGGAGCCCGAGCTGGTATGACCACAGGGCCGAGCGTGTGACGTCGTCAAGGACGGGGCCGATCTGTACGTCGTCGTCCATTAGCGGCGAAGAGCGCACCTTCCTCATTGAGAAGAGCCAATCGCACGCCATGTCCATCGGCGCGAGGGCGAAGTGCTTGACATCGGCTCGTTTGCGTCTTGCGATAGCGAGCAATGTCCGCCTAAGAAATTCAAGGGAAAAAAAATCAGCGTCCATCTCCATCCACAAAAGGCAGTCGTACCCAGGCTGCGACATAAACTCGACAATGACGTGGCTGTAGTTGAGTATCCACTGCCCGGTTGCACAACCCAGGACGCTGTTGAGGGAGTTGATCTGGAGGAGAGGGTCCGAGAGAGAAGACGACCAGCGCGAGTGGCGCACAGGGTACAGGACGGCCGCGGGGGATACACGAGGAAGGAGAGGGCGAGGGCAAGCGAGCAAGCGGTGATAAGCCGTGAAACGGACCATGGGTGAAATAGCAAGGAATTTGCCGATTTCCACCTTAATCACGTAGCACGCTGCTCCAAAGGATTAGCATAAGTCCTATATGGCTAATCAGGGCTTTATCCTGCATGAGGACCTTAATCAAGTCCGCCTGGGATGCATCAACTGGAAAGTTCATACTGGTTGACATCCATGATTAAGGGTTTAATTGCCAAGATTAAGCATCGCTGCTTAATCAAGGTATCGTGGGGCCTACAAACAAACATGGGCAATATTAATCATCCTCTCTGATGATCCGGGGCACCACTATGGGGTCTTGGTTAAGCGTTCAAGTACTTTGTTGTGCTTGATTTACAGAGGGAGCCTTGCACGACGGGTCAGGTGATTCGGGTTTAACAGTAACCGGTTACCCCGGCTGTGGTTGAACTTCGCTTATCAACTATCCGATCATTGTTGCCATCCTGATTTGGTTACTTGAACCAGGCCAGGACGATAACTCGCATATCTCCACAACCACTTGGCGGTTTGGGCTGATTAAGGTACTAGCTCGAAGCTAGTACCTACGTCTACCTAAAACTGAAGGTCCTGAACAGGGGACGAGAGGATAGAAGATGGGACTGTCTACACGATCGGACAAGGAGCAGTCACACCGGACACACTCAAGCATTAAGGGGTCGACACACGAGGATCCTATATATTTACCCACACGTGATTAACTACGGACGCCTTACTCATATACCAGCCAGTAGACTAATCATCGTATTGTAAGCGTAATTGTACAGTATATAAGGAGGAGGTTTTGGCATGGATAGGCACTGAACTTTCTGTCACTAAGAGCATTAGCCTTTACCGGGTATTGCTTGATAAACGACGGAGATTCGGGACTTGTCACCCAGGACTGACTTTGTTAAGAAGTTTTGTTTCGTCTGCACGAGTAACTCAATATCAATTGTTGGATCGGGATCTTGGGATTGGAAACGGTTAAGAAGCTAGAGAGAGCTTATTAGGATTGAGAACATGGCACCGCACTACAGTAGCCTTGGAAGGCTTATTATTTGGGATTTGGAGAACACGGCACCTTGTTAGGATTGGGATTGTTGGCTCAAGCTTCTAAAGCTTTTAAACTCGATTTGTTGGCTTAGGCGCTCGTTTGGCATTGCTCAAAGAGGTCTAATACTCTAAATCAACCTTGCACTTCGGACTAGACCTCTTAAAACAGGCTTGTTCCTTGCAACCTCTGTTGGATTATCTGTGCTCCTTGAACCTTCTTAAAGCGTTCACAAGACCCGTACTCGGCGGCACAGTCTAAACCATTCAAGGGGAAAGTAGTTAGGATTTGGTTAGTAGTTGCGTTTTTGCCTTAATCAAGCAACTCGCATTCTGCTCGTTGGGTCTTGATTAAACTAGTACTGCTGTTGTAGACACCGAGCAAGCATTTCAGCGGAGAGTAAACCGGCTTGCGGGAATGAGCGGCAGCGACATAACCAGGACGCACGCGCGTTGGCTGTCCGGGAATAAGCACATCGGTGGGTGAGAAACATGCATCGGAAGTGAAATGGGTGGAACGCGCATACTGATAGTGCAAACATGGAATGACGAACTGGAAGCCGCCAAACTGCCAGAGCAGCGTTGGGAGCTCGACGCTTGATACCACTGGAGTATTGTGGAAGCTTGAAACGAATGGCCGGCACACATCGCCGTCGTAGTGCTCATGGCCGTGGAAGAGAGCCGGGGCAAGCGCAATGGTCAAGTTTGACACCCATGTAAGTACTGCACCAGTTCATTCAGGAGCCCAATACGAAAGTCGTTGCCGAAGCTCCATATCAATCTAAGTTCGACCACTTCCCCGGATCTCCTGCCACAGCCTTCTGTTTACCCATATATTTATTTACCCATATATTAAGCAGATCCCTTGAATCAGATTGTCCCTGTTTGTTCTTGCACGCCACCGCTGATTCCCGAGGATACAGTTGTTTGTTTTCGACGGAGCGCTCATCAAGCGCCCTCCTTTATCTCTCGGCATCATATTTTGGCTCTTCCATATGAACTCGATTCCATTCTGAGGCAACCACATGCCAATGGATGGAGCGCACAACACCCGCTCAAAGAGCAGGCCTAGTCTAATTTAAAGTGCAACGTGCTTCGCCCAAATACATTCTTCGTGCTACGCGCCCCAAGTCTACTGCAATTCATTCTCTTTGGTCAGTTCTGCATCATGTAATTTTGATGCTGGCTGACACAGTGCTGTCCCTCGTACATAAGATTCATACTTACGAGAATAGTCATGTCTCTTCAGCCCCATGAACTCCACCTTACTATCCATGGTGCGAGAGAAATTGATCGGGATATTAACATCAATGTTTATTTTATCTAGGAGGCAAAGGAGGTGACGGTGGAGATAGCAGTGGGCAACAGGGTGGTCATGGAGGTGTCGGGCAAGGTCCCACTGTGAATTTTAATTATGGCAACAAGGAAGAAGAACACAAAAAAATTATTGAATGGCTTTCACCAATCAATTTCTTTCTACGACAGGCAGATATTTTACAGATGCAGGCAAAGGGAACTGGTGGATGGCTGCTTGCAGATCCTGTCTTCAAAAATTGGGAATCTGGTTTGGGGAGTACCCTTTGGTGCCGTGGCATTCGTATGTAATTCATCACCCTCATAGCTTCCAGACTAACCAAGCTGAAATTTTCAGCTGGTGCTGGGAAAACAGTCCTTGTGTATGTCCATTCTCTGCATTGAGTGACTGCTAGTAATTCTGCCAATTCTAGATCAATGGTTGTGGGCCATCTTGGCACCCAATTCACAGGCAAAAATATTGGTGTTGCTTGCATTTATTTGAACCACAAAGAAGTCGACAACCAAACACCATCCAGGCTTCTTGCAGGTCTCTGGAGGCAGCTTGTACTTGGCAGGGATATTGGCTCCATTGCAGATAATTTATACAAGCACCACCAAGAGAAGGGCACTGCACCATCTCTGGAAGAAGTTTTCAATGTACTCAGGTCTAGCCTTGAAGGGTTTTCAAAGGTCTTTGTTATAATTGATGCCATGGACGAGTATCCCAACGAGTCTCCTGCATTTCAACGGGAAATTCCACTTGAACATCTGGCAGAAATAGGCAGCAACGTGAACTTAATGATCACTTCACGGCCAAATATTTCTCCAGAGCCCTCCTTTTTTCCCAATCTTGAAACTCTGGATATTCAGGCAGCACCAGAAGATATTCGAAGATACATCAATGCCCAGATCAAGTTGTCTCCACACCTGCGTAGGCATGTTCAGAAGAAACCTGTTTTACAAGAGGAAATTCACACAAAAATCACTGGGACTGTGGCCGGAATGTAAGCAGCCTTGACTCATTGTCCCCAACCCACTAAAATGATTTTATTGCCTTGCACATGCTGCTGGACAGCCTGAAGTTCAACTCAGAGAAATTCTTCTCAGGTTTCTTGGTCAAGCTTCTCAATGGATGGAAGCAATAAAGGGCAAACAGAGCTGGGTGTATGGGTGGAATTCCCCGCCATGGAATTATTCTAATCAGTCATTACGACCCTCTGCATTGTGGATTGCAGCAGCTGCAAACCTTGTGGAAACTACAAAGTTTCTTCTGGAGGGGGCACCTTCACTGCAGAACTCAAAGAACCAAGAGATAATTGTGGCATCATACTATGGCCACACAAAGATTGTCCACATCCTTCTTGAGGAGGGTGCCAATGTCAATGCAGCAGGGGGAAAATATAGGAGTGCATTGCAGGCTGCTGCCGCTCAGGGCAACACAGAGATTGTCAGCATCCTTCTTGAAAAGGGTGCTGACATCAATGCAGCAGGGGGAGGGGGTGTGAGCACATTGCAGGTTGCTGCTGCTCGAGGCCACACAGAGATTGTCGGTGCCCTTCTTGAGAAGGGTGCTGACGTCAATGCAGCAGGGGGAGAAGATGGGAGCGCATTGCGGGCTCCCGCTCAAGGCCACACAGAGATTGTCGGCGCCCTTCTTGAGAAGGGTGTTGATGTCAATGCAGCGAGGGGAATCCATGGGAGCGCATTGCAGGTTGCTGCTGCTAAAGGCCACACAGAGATTGTCAGTGCCCTTCTTGAGAAGGGTGCTGACGTCAATGCAGCAGGGGGAATCTATGGGAGCGCATTGCAGCTTGCTGCTGCTCGAGGCCACACAGAGATTGTCGGCGCCCTTCTTGAGAAGGGTGCCAGTGTCAATGCAGTAGGGGGAGGATATGAGAGCGCATAGCAGCCCTGCTGCTGCTCCAGGCCACATAGAGATTGTTAACATGCTGTTGGAGCGTGGTGCCAGGTTTCCCATCCCAGCTGAAAGAGAGACATAGTAGTGAGTCTAATTGGAAACTTCTATATTAGCCCTACATATACCCCTTTACCAGGTGTTGGATGTTTCCTGTGCAACTTTCGAAGTACTTAGCTAGGAAGCATCCCAATGACAAACATGATATTACAGTATATATCAGATCAATTGCCTTTCACTGTGCTCCAAACCGGCTAAGATAGAGAGCATGGGATCTCTGCACCCTTATATAAGCTGTCACATCACGCTCAGCAATGGGTGAAATAATTCAATAGCAAATCCCTCTACTAACATTTTTCTCCATAGATATGTTCAGTAGAGTGTATCTAAGCAGTTTGTATTGAGTAGATGTACAGAAAAGTCTTGGGTGGAAAGTTATTAAGGTGTGTCCACTCACAAGAGTACCTCCAGTAAGATATCATACTCTACTGTACTCCCATAAAAGTTCGGGCCTGAATGAGAATCTGGAAGGGGTCGAACTAGTGTTGCCCTTCCTGGTTTGGGACTGTATAAAATGTATCATCCAGTGTTTATTACCATGGGTATAATAAGCACACTGTTTACAGCTGCTTGCACATGCAATGACACTACATCAATTTTGATGAAGAAGCATCTGATACTTCCCCTCTTGTCGCACTCATTGTGCGCTCAAATCTTGGTGGAATCACACAAGTTTAGGCGTGTTTGAAAGTGTTTCGATGGGGCTATCCACTCAACCCAACCTCCAGCTCCAATTCTCAGACGGAAGTCGGTGATGCCTCGTGCTGTCCCGTCCTTGCAACACGTGTCTTGGGTGCAATACTGGTCCAATTTGTCTGGGAGTAGGTGTGTTCTGACCAAATTTTCAGCCGCTTTCGACTGGTCCCAATCTTCCATAGTACATCACTTGTTTTCATAGTTCAGAGTTTGAAGCATCCCTTTCACGACTTTCGGCCCTTCTCGCACATTTCTCCCTCCCATGTGTGTTGTCATGCTCCTAGGACTTTAGTTACAACTAGCGTTGCTACTCAGTACCACTACTCGCTATGTGGCTCTGGTGCTATGTCCTGAGGAATATTTGAATAGAAATGTATTCAAATATTCGGGGCCGTAGAAGGATGTGGAAACTACTTGAGCCTAGTGGTTATGCTGCGGGCTGTTAGTAATCGAGTTTTTGCTCTGCGCGTGTTCGGATCCGGCCCGCGTTTCCTTTTGGTGTCGCCGGTGCCTTCGACCACCACCACATCTCGGACACTCAAGCTTCAAGCCTCTGAGTACAAGCAGGTCAGTCTAAACATTCATATGGTTTAAGGTATCTATTGACTATGACTATCGGTATGTAGATTTGGTATATCAAGACCTCGACTACGGAACAAGTTTTGTCGGTCCCACCGCACCTGGCTCCCTCCAATGGGGACACAGTGATCGATTTCCCGACCCTGGGCACTCGGGCGCGCGCTGAAGATCATTAACACTTTTACAAACCGCGCAATTCTTTCGCGCCCTTGGTTTTGGTCCGCCAGTCCTCGCAAGCACTGTGGTGATCGGAGGAGGCTGCGGCGCACTTTGGAACTGAAGTGGTGGCGGCGGTGCAACTCGAGGAAGCGGTGGCAGTCGAGAAGGCCCCGGGGTTGTTTTTGAGGTCGAGGCTGTTGGTACGTCTGAAATATCACGGATTTGTAAATTGCGGAGTGCAATTTTGGCCGATGAAGGAGCCGCTTTCCGTCCTTGAACAACCGGCGAGAACGACTCGTCCAACACCGCGCTGGTATGGGCATCTGATCGCATTATGTCCATGAATTCCGCGCGGGCGTTCTCCGTCAACTGCATGGTCGTAAGTTCGGCACGCAGTGCATTCCATGTTTTGAAGTGGGCTTGGAAGTGCTCGGGGAATTTGTAGAATATCTTCTTCCCATCCACCTGCGCCGACCACCACTTGGCCATACGCTTGAAGTCGGGTGGACCAGTTGCAGCTGCAAATGGGCCAGATGGTCGAAGTGCTTTGTTGAACAGGGAGTACTCCTCGTTGGTGTGGATTGGCGTAACCGCAAACTTCGTATCTTGTACTGATGCCAAAAAATCGTATCGGTTGGATCGCGCGCCAGATAAGCCGGCAAAAGGGATATCTAAAATCCTCCCTTCTGTCGCAATGGTCGACGACTGTGCGCGGGGAATGTCGTAGTTGTCGCGGACAATCTGGGGGAGGGCTGTGACGATGAAGGTTTCCTCTGTCCTTCTGAACAGCGATACATTCACATATCCTGGCCGGCTTTCTCGCGGGGATTCGAAGGGAAGTGACCGGTACACAATGTCGATGTCATCTTCGATCCAGGGATCGTAATGACCGTCATACTCGACGCCTTCTTGATGCCGAGATCCAGACTAAAAGGTGGTCAAATTTTGAATAGAATGACGGACAAGATAAGTATCTCACATCGACATTTTTACGATAACAAAAATCCGAAAGCAAAGCAACACTCAGCTCAACCGATGCACCGAGGGATGCAAACCGATCGCGCACTATTCTGTGCACTCCTTCGAGGGAGTTTGTGCCTCGAATGTCATGCCAGAGTGGGAGGCCATTTTTGTCAAAGCGCAACAAATTGTAAAGAGCAACGCCAGCAGGATCACTTAGCCAGCCGCGCCGTACATCCTCAAGCATTGCTTGTGCAGCCTTCCAAGTCTCAGCTGTAAACAATTTGATGCCGTGTGTCGAACAAATCGCGGAGGCATGTGTTTTGAATAAAGTTTTGAGGACTGGCTCCAAATATTCGGCAGGTGGGATATACCGACGAACCCGTTCCCAAACCCACTCAGGCTTGCTTCGCAGAGCCTGCTCCCAGGTAATGTTGGATTTCTTCAGAACGGCTTCGACTTTCGCTCGATCAATCTTGTCAGGTACCAAGAGTGCGTCCCGCAGCCAGCGAGCAAATTGCTTTGCAAGAGAATGACGCTGGTCTATTGTCTTGGTCACCCTTTTCATCTCGTGCAAAATATCTTGCAAGGTGCGAGTCGGTCTCGGGAGTGATGTATCGGATGGCTGAATCAACGGATGGTGAGTTGCGTTCACAGGATCCGGATGAGTCGCAATTATGGCATCCATTTCTGCATCCATGTAGCCTTCATATTCATCAGCTGCTTCGGCTGCTGTCGTGTCGGTTGGGATACCATGTTCGCGATCGGAGTCAGCCTGAGACTGAGGCACCCACTCGAATGGATTCTCCTCTTCATCTTCGTCCGAGGTCTGACTCTCGCTATCGCTTGCAGAATCCCTGTAGCCGCAGCTGTTTGAATCATACCCAGAGAGCTCGAGATCTGACGATGCGGGTGGAGGGGAGGGATTTGGTGGCTCCATGCCGACGGTATAGTGCACGCGTGAATGAGGGAAGCAAGGTCCACCACAATGTCAAATGGCGGAGTCCCCATGTCCGCCAGCGGCGTACCATGGTAATGACAGATGAAAGCCGGAGCCAAAATGTCTGTGACGGTTACGACTGCCCGTTTTGTTCGAGATATGTTGATTACTTTTGAAGCGGAAACCGAAAATTTGGTTGGCTGTTCCGGGAAGAAAGCATGCGCAACGTTAACATCGCCATTCTGTATGGTGACTTTCTCGCCGAGAAGACCTGCTTTGGACAGCCGGGCTCCGGCCGGTGGCCGATCCACGATGGCTTTGAAAATCTCGAGGGAGATCCACGTGTTCCGAATAGCATACTGTTTCTGCTCCTCGGACAGATCCTGCCGGCACCAATCTGAACAGCGCATCTCCTGCAAGCTGTTTAGATTTTTCCGAAGCACTTCCTCGGCCACCCTCTGCAAAGGAATTTTCGCAGAAGGAACAAGGCCCTTCGATTTTGCGAGTACTCCAATATCAACCCATCCAAAGTCCTTGCCTTGCGGCCGTTTTAGATCCCACAGCAAAGCGAGCTGGTCAAGCTCTCCCTGAATATGGGAACCGACTTTGGCGACTCGCTTCGAGAACAACAGCGCCTTCAGGATGATCTCTGATTCGCACCACCACCATCAGAACGCGCGCACGGCCGTCCCGCCGCCCACAACCTCCACTGTAGGCGGGATCAGCTTCGCCACGACTACAGACCAACTCGCCATCCACTACCGACACTTGGAGTCTCTCCTTGACTCTGCACTAGCAACTTTGACACTGATAAATGCGACGTACTGCACTCCCACCCCGCCGTTCACATTACACACTGTGCAGGTGACTCAGGCCCTCAACCACTTCATTGCAGGACACCCCCATACCCCTACCCTGACTCCTACCACCGATCCTACTCCACACCCCGACCATGGCTCTACCCCAATGCCAATGCCCGCTCCAGCCACGTATGCTACGGTTGCCGATCCCCATCGCTCCCCGTCACCGACCACGCCTGACCCTAACACACGCAAACAATCACCGCTTCCGAAGTCACGACCTCCATCTCCAGCGCCTTCTGTGGCGTCTGCACGGGGACGACGAATTGTTATTCGCTTCGACCTAAACCCAGCCGACCGACCTGTCCAGTCAGATCTGGCGACACTCTATAACACCGTCGATAAAGCACTGCAGGTTGATGGCAAGCCAATGACATATCTGGGTGGAGTCCGGTGGACGCAACGTGGAAACCTGGTGCTTTTCCCGTCAACCGTATGTACTGCACTGTATCTCCAGCAGCGGAGGCGTGACATATGGATGGCAATTCGCCCGCTCCTTGGCCTGCCCGGGAAATACAAATGCCCTCCATTCGAACGAGACGATGCCTGGCACTCAGTTGTCATCCACGGAGTCCCAATGCCCCCTGACGGTGAACCGGAGTCTTATGACATCGAGACCATGGCCGCATTTCTCGACTATGCCGGTGAATTTGTTGGGGCAGTCAAAGCCTTCTCTATCCTTTGTCGACCAGAGGACCTCAAAAGCCGGCGATCATTTGCTATGCGAGTAGCCCTCTCTGCGGAGACAGATGCACAATGGCTCATTGAAAATGGGGCCTGTTTTTATGGGGCCAGATGCGAAGTCACACCTTACATCGGGAGACCACGCGGTGTCACCCCATCCTCCAATATTTAACCCCTTATAATTCTTACTAACCACATATTACTTGCGGACTTCCCGCTTCGACGCCGTCCGCAGGCGACCTCAGGGCAGCCTGAAGGCGGCGTCCTAGTTATGCCGAATTTACAACACCATGCGAGGACAGTCTACATATTACTAGCAACATACTGTGCAGGCGGGGTCCCTAACATACCGTACGCGGTGAGGGGGAAATAAATTTGATTCAAAAAAAAAAAAAAAAAAAAAACAGCGCCTTCAGAGATGCGGGCACTCGGACAGGTGCCACAATTTGATAAATCTTAAAAGCATCAAGTGATTAGTGTTACCGCCGCAAGAAAAATTGTTATTCCTACCTGTAATAGGTATACAGTATCCTCCGTTGCTATCTGCATCAATGCAGCGGGAAAGTGACCGGCTTGGCTTGCTCTCCAGTCCCATTCGACCGAAAGTCCAACAGATATTGTCTTCCCCGTGGTTTCGTCGCCAATTGTGGCCATGATCGAAGAACAGGCCTGGTCAATCAGCTGTGGCGAGGACGCGACGTGAACAATGAGGTCGGATGGCAGTACGACGGTAGGATATGAGCTATTGGCCATTGAGCTCGAATTAAGGCCTGCGCGCAATGTTGGAATGACCCGCTCAGCGAAGGCATGGTCTGCTTTGACGTTGTCAGTCCAGACCAGGGAAATCGGCTGATGGCCATGTGCGTGCAAGGAGCGAACAACATCTTTGAGCGGACGCTCAATATGGTGGAGATGTTGGGTCGTTAAAAAAATCATCTGCCTGATTTGTTCATTCTGGTTCAGCATAGTCCAGAGACTGCCGAAGACGCGGACCCCGTTCAGTCGGGCCAAGTATTTTATGACCTTGTACGATTGGTCCCAGCACACCGTAGTAGCTGAAAGAGCCGACATCGCTTGGTCTTGGTAGGGCTTGACATAGCTCATGTAGTCAATGTAGATTGAGTTAATGTACCATCGAGAGGGCGAGAACCCGGCATATCCTTTCTTGTCACCGAAAGACGAAAACAGGACAAGGTTGTTTGGCAACTGCTCAAGGGTGCAGTCCTTGAGTGCGTGCAGGTAGGATTGCTCTCCCAGATCGCGATTCCGCACATGCAATTCGCGGAAAATTTTCTCCCAGGCATTGGGAGTCAACGCATGAGCGATGCCTGTTCTGATCAAAGTGACAATTTTCTTGTCGATGCCGCTGCGATGGGTCAGAAAAGCTGCATTAAATCATATTCAATGTCAATTGGATACAAAGGCAGACTGCGCTCACCGGGAAATTCATTGGCTAGATGCTTAGGCAACTGTGCGAGTATTTTATCCTGGTAGAGGGTGCACGACTTGTGGCAAGAATCACATCTAACGCGTTTGGACAATATGAAATAACATGAATCGAGATTCACGACTCGTCGTGCAACGGGATTGTAATTCCAACCTATTCAAGAGTTAGCTCAGCCACCCAGTTCAAAAAAAAATCAGAGTGTACCGTAATCAGACATGTAATCCGAAGTGCAAAAGATACAACGGAATTTGAATGACGCAGGCATTAATGACCCCGGAAGCCAAACAAATATATCAGGGTGATACAGCTTATTGGGCGATAAGTCTTCGGCCTGCGCTTTATATTCCTGCAGGGCAAACCAGCGATCAGGCGGCCGAATCCAGAAAGTCTTGTGTAGGCGATAGCAATCTGGCGACTTGTGTAAGGGGAGTTGATTGTCACGAATATCGTTCATAGTTTGGAGAAGGTATTGCTGAACAATACCCTCGGGATCTGGCTCAGCCTCGGGCGGTGGATCACTGGTATCTGAGCCCGACTGACTCGGTAGGATATTTGAGCGGTGCGTGTCTGTTTCAAGTACATCGGCCGGTACAGGATTTGAGCTCGCAGTATCTTCCCCAGGGATAATGACAGGGAAATATGGGAGAGAAGGAATATTTGGTGTGGTAGAGCCCGTGGAATTCTCGCTAGCTGCAGCAGGCTTCTTGCCTGGGATGAATTTAGTATTAGTCGGCACATCAATTGCATTCGACTCACCAAAGATGGGGTGCATCGGCAGTGGTTTACAGGGTCGGTGTGGGGTTGCACTGTGGGCCGAGGTGTCGGCAAGACTGGCATCTGAAGACCTCAATGGGCTGGAAGGAGGAACACCACATCGAGAAGGAGATGGTTCATCGTTGTCGTCGTCATCGCGCTCTGGAGTATACTATGAGTTTATAATCCAATACCCTACCATTCAAATTTCATCAGCCACCCTTCCGCTTTCCAATACTCTTTTTTGATTGTTTTGTTTTCGGCGGCTGTTTCGGTTTGGGACCAGTTCCCTCACGCTTTCCACCAGCACGGTGGCCGACTTTATTTTTGGAGCCTGTGGGGCGACCGGGAGCCATCTAAAGCCCTCAGACTCGAGTAACGGGGAAAATGTCGGCGGCGTATTTTGAAACAAAGAAAGTTGAAAATTGACGCGTCGAGTCACGCATGTGACATAGGCGGATTCGAGCTGGGTTTGAGAATTGAAGCTGCTTACATTCGAAGCAGGCCAAGGAAGTAACAAATTGCAGTTCCCGACGCTCCCCTAGACTGAATTTAAGTCACGCAAGTCGGCATAGTAAGGTATATATCTGAGGTTTTTTGATGGGCTGAAGTTGTTGCGTCTTGAAAGCACACTGCACTGGTCTTGTCACGCAAATTCTTGCTGTTACTGGACTGGAAGAGAGTTGGGCCCTCGGCAAAAGGAAAGGAAACTGCAGAAATAAATATTAATATCACACGAAGTTGTAATACATTAGAAGGTCAAAAAAACTCGCGCAGCGGCGCAAGGATCGTGCCAAAGTATGACGGCCAATGGGGCACAACCGTAATGTACCTGCGCCAGTAGATCGAGTGCCCCGTTGAAGAAACTTGAAGGTCAAGCTTCTCCCAATTCCGCTGTCTGCTCAGTCGTTGTGGCCTGCACGAAATGCCACGTGAGGTATTGCTTGATTCGCTCCAGTGTGTCCTCCTCATCCGAATCAAGTAGGTGGCCCCGAGGATTTTCTGTAGCAGCCAGACGTTCGCATCGAGCCTGCGAGGGGAAGGTTAACAAAAATATCATCGAGTGAAAGAGGAAGGAAACGGGGAGAAATGAGGTAAAGATAAAGCCGCCGTCTCACCTGAAATAGGGCACACTAGATAGCGCATACCCGCAGTGAGCGACGAGCACAGCCTGCAGTGAGCGACGAGCACAGATTCCAACCACGCTGCCATTCACCAGCTCGCTGATCGCTGGAACAGGGTGTGTGGGCGATTACGGCCTGGAGTCGTCACACTTGCGAGCGCGGAGGTAACGGGGGGGCGAGTTGTTGCTTGCACACAATAACATTGGATTGAGGGAGTGTACGAGGGAAAGGGAGCATGACGTGGAGTGGAGGTAACAAGAAACAAGCGCGCATGTAGTATTTAATCCTCTGCTGGTGCATTCACATGGCGCCATTGAATGCTTCCTTGACGAAGCGTTCGGGAGAGTTGAGGAATTCGTAGTAGAACACGATGAAGTTGAGGGCAAGACCGAGGCGGATTGGGTGCGTCGGGGGCAACTCCGTGGCGGCAACGTCGGATGCAATCGCCAGTTGCGTCAGCAAGGTCGTGGTGGTAGTCGCCCATCCTGAGAGAATAAATGAATTTAGCGACAAAACATTTGAATGGCAAACGAACACTTACATCTTGTGGTAGAGGACCTTGGACTCGCCAGAGGCGGCAGAGGTGATGAGGTGCTTGTCGAGAACTTCGAGGATGTCCTCGCAGATCTTGGCGATCTCGGCCTCAATCTTCTCTCTGTAGCCCTTGATCATGAAGACCTGGGCCTCGTTGACCTTGGGACGCCGAGTACCTATACGGTGACCTGATGGTGAGTGTCGAGTTGGTAGAATTTAATGATAGAGAATGAAGCCACCGCGCTCACCTTAGATGTAACCCGTATATGGATGCTCCTCCGCTTGTTGGTACTCAACCCATGCTAACCAAGGCTAAATTCCTTCACCCCGTCCTTGTTCAGCGATGAGCCACGGCAGCTTAGCAGATTCTGGTTGGGCGACTGGGAAGGTGGTGCCGTTGACATCCCTGTATGCGACGGAGAGGCGATCCCGAGCGATCCAGAGCATCCCGATCTTCGGCGTCGGACGAGAGGCGACGTCAATGTAACGATGTGAGCGGTTAGAATGGGGAAGATATCGTAGAGGGACGGTGGTGGTGGTTCCGGACATAAGGATGTGGCTGTGCACATTGTATGTCCAATTGTATGTCCAAAAAAGGAACTCAGGGCACTGCACTAGAGCACGCTATGTAAAGTATCCGGAATTAGACAAATGCATACAAATATCGTCATCTATCAAACCACCACATGCCTCGTGCAACCCGTACGAAGAGGACAGGTTGTGAGCTTGACTCCCCATGCAAGAACCACTTCATTGGGGCCGTTGAGGCCACCAGAGACATCTCAAAAGCCCTCGAGCTCTATTTGATCGCTCCATCAACACGGTATGATCTTTGGACAAAGTACCGAGAAACAGGCTCTACCTCAACTAGACCGCACTCTGGTCGTCCACCCAAGCTCAACGAGGATCAGAAGAAGGCTATCGTTGCTACTGCAGAGAAGAATCACTGTAAACTGCTTCGAGACATTGGCAACGAGCATGATCTGCCGGTCTGCCGGACTGTTGTCCGAAATGCGTTGGCAGAAGACGGACTGCATCGACAGGTAGCCAAAAAGGTACCATTCCTGACACCAAAGATGAAGTCAAAGCACTTGGACTGGGCGCGCGACTGGAAGGGCATGACAGAGGAGGATTGGGACAATGTTGTGTGGTCTGATGAGGCGTACATTGTGCTTGGCGAAAATAAGGGCCGAGTTTGGGTTACCCAGCGTACGGATGAGGAACTTTTGGATGAATGCTGTGTTCCAAAGCTCACGCAGTCCTCGGTTCGATGCATGGTGTGGGGATGCATCATGAAAGGTGTTAAAGGTCCATTGATCATCCTCAAATATCTGGGCGGGAAAGGGGGCAGAATGACGGCTGCAAGGTATTGGGAGCAGGTGCTGGAGGGTGCTCTCATTGACTTTCATCGGGATATGAAGGATCGGTGTCCAAATTTTGTCTTCCAGCAGGACGGTGCGCCGTCACATCGTGCCAAGTCTGTCAAATGGTGTTTTGCAGAACACGACATCCCACTTTTCCCACACCCACCCTCGTCCCCCGACTTGAAACCAAAATGTCAACACCGGCACTACCATTAGTTCATTCCGTTGCTAAGCCCTGAAGGTGAGAGTTGAACACTTTTGTCCGCATTTGACAGGAAGCTAAGTGGATTCCCAGTGAAAGAACTCGGTGTAGAAATCTGTCGGTAGAATTTTTATGTTTTTGGGTACAAATATACTTGGGCAGGCCTTCCCCTCAAACCGTCCCCGGTCTATAAGCATTTTTCGCTCTATGCATCAGTAGTCAAGACGAAGTTTTTCGAAGTTTAAGCGTCTGTTCCGCCGTCAAATCTGGTCATACGTTTGGCATTCAACCATATGGTGATCCTATAGCGTTGTCTGTCAAGAAAGGCTAACGAATGAAACCCACCCTTCGCCGTCCGTAAGGTTATTGATGTAAGTGAATGGAGCACTTTTCGCCTATGAACCATGACTGCTGAATTGATTCCAGACGGAGGCCGTTGCCTTCCTGTTGTTGAATTCGTAAAGACGGACGCCGCTCTTCGTACAGTTCGACTGCAATACAGGATTTTCTATGGGATCATAAGCATTATATTTAACGTGTGCAGCCAACCTTGTAGTACACCAATCAAAATGAAGTTGAACATCGCCGCTTTGATATGCACTGTACCTTGACAATCGTCCACGGCCGCCGCCCGCCCTTCCTGTACTTCAGCTCTGGAAAAATTTGCTCCGAACACCCGTCAACTCCGCTGGCCTTTTCGACCCCGAGTCAGACCGGTGAATAAGGTAAAACCTGATGAAGTGCCGCGGAAGTAGCTCAAAATTATTATGGCGAAACCCAGTCGGACTTCCTGCGACAGAACCTGTCACAGGAACTCTGCGATATCAAGGAAACAGCACGGCATGTCATTCAGTTAGTCCTTCCGAGAACCCTACTTATTCTGTGTTCGAGGCATTATCGCAAACTAAACGCCGTGCACATCATACGCCTTCAAAATGAGAGGGAGACTGGACTTCTTATTGCCTTCTGCCAGCATTATAGGGCGCAGGGCGACTCTGCCATGCGTCCAATTCCACCTTCCGGAACTGCCTTTTCCACCTCGAACGCGCGGATGATCGTGAAAAGCATTGCTTTGAGCTCGAGGACGGCGAAACGGGATCCGACACAGTTGTGCGGCCCCGCGAAAAACGTGAGGAGGTTGCCCCAGACGGTGGGGATTGCGCTCACTTCTTCCGGGATTGTTTCCCAGCGCTCAGGCCTGTCAAAAAGCGTCATGTAAAAAAATTGCCATAGAATTCGAGGCCATTATGCGCACTTCCACTCCCTCGCATCTGGGCCCCAGATATCCTTGTCTGTATTGACAGCCAGAATCGGAATGTATATGATCTGCCCTTTGGGGATGCTAAATAGTCTTAGGTTTGAATCATAGATATTGGGGTGGTGAGCTCACACGAGAGAATTGTGTGGTTCTCCTTCCTTGTCAACATATGGTTTTGAAAGAGGCAGAACATCTTCCTGCATAGCCATTCGATGCCTAAACGTGACCGGAGAATAAATGCGGAGCGTCTCTCGAACCACACTAACAGTAGATAAATTAAGGAATTGGGAAGCCTGTCAGTAGGATTTCCACACACCTCTCGAGATACGGCAGGGAGTTCAGTTCGTCCATCGTCGGATTGTCGGTTGAGACGGTAAGGAGCTCTTTGCGAAGCTTCGTCTGGGCGATTATATTCTGGGAGAGGGCATGCAGTGCCCACGAGGCCGCAGTACTACAGCAGAATAATCAAGTCGCGTCTTGATACTCCACTTGGAAACGCACCTGGTCGTTTCGTGCCCGGCTACGAAGAAGGTGGGAATCTCTGTGGGATAAGTTGATGATGATGTTAGCGATTTTGACTCAAGGGGAAAAATATTGCTTCATATGTACACGAAACAAGCTCCCTATCGCTCAAGCGCTGGTTTGCGGGCACGTCGGGCGACAAGTTTGCTTTGAGGAGTGTAGATAGCAAGTCACGCTTGCCGCCGAGGTTCTTCTCGCCCTCGGAGGCTACAATGTCTGCCTTGCTGCTTGCCAGAATTCGGTGGCCGATGGAGAACATCTCGGTGCGAGCCGCCAGAAATAAGCTCTTTCCAGGCAAAGGCTGCCAAAGTGTGAAATTGTCGACCACGCGCCGAAATTTTCAGGGGTATGCTTACCATGAGTTTAAGAACCGGGACGAGAGACTACGCGAGGCAGAATATCACGTAGCGATTCGAAAGCGGAGAATGGAATATCTGCTTGAGCACTTCATTGAGCTCATTTGGCTTTTTGTTCTTATCTGGGACCAGCGCGTCGAAGTCGTAGTTGAATCCTAGAATATCGCATTTGGTTATGGCGACAGAATTATGAGAACTTGTAAACTTGAGAATCGCACCTGCTTTGCCAATGATCTCCAACGTCATGAGTCTGAGCCAAGAAACAACTTTGATCTGGACAGTGCCATGATTGTCCCGAACCTGCTGGGCCCACATGTCCCGGAGCTACCCAGTGATCAATAGTTCAACAACATTCGAGTCACTTATTGAATTCGGGCACACCTGGATCGCTTTCTCAACGAACACCTCTGTGATGACTCGCATCTGGGCCACACCGAACGCTGGATTCTATGGGAGTGGAGAAGTTAAGATCTTGTCCCTAAATGGTAAATAGAACTTGCCACAATGCGTCTCTATATTTACGATTCAGACGGATTGGAAGATAGGAGCAGGGAGCAATCACGTACGAAGCGTTTATGATCATCCAGATCAACCGAGAGAATACCTGGGGGATAAATAAATAGAGTATGTGGGTGGTATGGGTTGAGCATTTAGTCACCGTTTCCAGTCAACTGGCCAGACCTGGCCCGCGCGAAGGGCGCTCTCCGGTAGACATTGCTTTTGCTGATGACATGGTTTATAGCCTTGATATCCGACGTGTGCAACTCGCTGATCTGCACGAGAAGTTAGTTGTTGGTGGACACAAAACGAATGAAGCAAAAGCAAGTAAACCCACGCCGAAAACGCCCTTGAATCGGAAGGTGGCACCGAACTCACTTCGCCACCTATCAGTCAGAGTGGGGTCTTCCTGAGTGGATTTCAGCTTCTGTATGATTGAGGACGGGAGGATTCACCATCATTTCTTGCGAATTTCCGAGGAGCAAACTGCGAGTTTTGGGACCCGCCATGTACCGGAGTGGCGAGGTGAGCTCGCGGTACACGATTGACAGTGCATGGAAAAGCACGTAGAAGAGGATTGTTCCAGCGATTGGAATAAGGAGTTGCGAAATCATCTTGGCGGTTGTTCGTCGAGGCTCAAAGTAAAAATTACTGGGTGGTCAGCACGGTATTTATAGGGAACAGAAACTGAGCTCTCACACCTTCAGTTTACAACCTCACATGGCAAAGCGGCTGGCAGCCGGCGATGAGGGCACTAAGATGATAGCATAAAATCAACTTCTTCACCTATGGACGCAGAAAACATTACCAATAGGAAATTTTCGATTGGTCTGTATTTCGAAAACGGCATCGGATATCAGCCGCTTACTTTGGTGAACTGACTCGAGGATACAAAGCTGTGGAAGTCACGGGCCGTGGCCGAGTGAGACGCCGGGGAGTTCCCGCTGCGTGGAGTTCGAAACAATACCCCCACGAAGATGAAGAAAGACAAGAGCCGAAATCCAAGGTGAGCACTCTGGTCAAATGCAGATCACAAGCAGACCGTGTCTCTGAGATGCGGGGTACGTCGGTGGAACATTGGGTTTGCGTAGTGCGGCGGGCTGTCACTTTCAGCTCGAGTGGGTGAGAACTTAGTGTTTGATTCGGGAGATTCCGCGACACCGCCCGCTGATCACCCAGTCAGTCTTGCTGGCTGCTTGCGAGGTATTAAATGTATCCTATGGATGGCGGGATGGAAAGCGTGCGTCGTGTAGCAATACTACCTACCTAAATATACACAGATGTCAAGAATACACAAAGCCTTTGAATATAGAGAAAAGATACCGTCCTTCCGTATATCAAGGAAGAAACCCACCTCACCCTTCCCATCACGACTCCGGCCCAGCATAACCTCGCCTCGCTCAGCTCACCACCGGCATCTCATAATCTATCGGCACATCCTTTCTCTCCAGCCACGTCGCGTCCTCCCCGCCCACATCCACGCCCTTCCCGCAGTCCAAATGCCGCCTGCACGGCAGCTCCTCCAGCTCCACCTCCTCTTCCGCCTCGCCCTCCTCTCCATTTTCTCGCCGCCCATCTAGATGCCGCCGCTCGCCCGTCCGCCGCACAACGACATAATGCTCCCCATGCCACCCCAGAAAGTCTAATCCCGGCAGCGCCCGCGCGACGCCCCGTGCGGCGGCGACCCAGCCCTCTGTCTGCTGCGCAAGCTCGCGCTCGGAGACGAGGTTCGGCTTCGGGCGGTGCGTGGCGGTGTTTTGGAGGTGCGGGAAGGCGAGGGCGGGGAAGGCGCGAAGGGCCGGGGCGTGTTCGTTCTGAGAGGGAGGACAGGGTTAGTGAGTGGTTTGAAGGGGGTGGATGGAGGAGAGCAAAAGAGGGAGTGAGGAAGGGAGGAGGGTTAACGAGGAGGGGAGAAAGGAGGGGAGGAAGGGGGGAAGGACCAGAGAGTGAGCGAGGATGGGCGCGCTGGGCTTCATCTTCCGCCTGTCCCACTGCAAGTAGAAATTACAGGTACAGACACAAACAAATGGTTTGCCCTTGCCCGAATCGCCAGAGCCCCGCTCGACAATGCTCGCAGGACGAAGCATCACAAGGCAGGACAAGCGCACGCTGGACGCTGCGCTGGCCTCGAGCTCCCGCGCGGAACCAGGCAGCGGAAGGCAAAACAAGACAGGTGAAAGGAACGAGAGCGTTAACGAAGGGGGCGGAGGGGCGGAGAGTGAGTAAGGAGGCAGGACAAGTGCGTACCGAAAGCCACGCCGGCTTCCACGGTGCGTACCGAAAGCCACGCCGGCTTTGAGCTCCCGCTTGTAGCGCTGCAAGTGTAGACTGCAGGCATAGACACAAGGAGTGACCGGCCGGGCTTGTCTGAGCGACGCTCACATCGCTCGTGCGACGCGCGCGCCCAGGGAGGGAGGCAAAGGAGAGGGTTTAGAAGAAAAAGGTGTACGTGTGAGGAATGAAAGGATTTCAGGACGGAGGGTTTCAAAGACGAGCTCGGAAAGCGATAGAAAACAAGTCGACAGCAACTCACCAGGTCCCTCTCCGCCACGACGGTCGTCAAATGCAGTGCGTACACCCCCCGCGGCAGCGCACCTACCCAGCGTCAGCCATCCCATTCGAAATTTAGTTGCATTTCCACTCACCCCAAAGCCCCTGCGCCGCCGCACTATTGAAATGCGCGATCCGCAGCTCCAGCACCTTCAGCCCGCTCAGCGTCGGCAGCAGGCTCCGCACGAGCTCCCACGGACAGCTCCCGAGATCGAGCCGGCGCAGCAGCGGCCGGTGCGCGAGGAATGCCGCAACGGCGGCGTATAGCGGGTGCTGGTCCAGAAACCGGAACGAGTGCAGGTGCGGGAGTAGCGTGTGCTGTCTCCCCCCGCCCTCGCCCTCATCCGGGACATGGTCCCCCGCGAAGATGACGGTCGCGCCCTTGACGTCCTCGAACGTCCCGTGCAGCGTCAGGCTCACCAGCGCGCCCGCGTGTGCGACGCGCCCGAGCACCAGCCCGCTGATGCGCGTGTCGACGAGGTCGTGCGGATGAAGCTGCTTGGAAGACGGCGTCCCAGGAGTCATGCCGCGTGAGGTAGGCGCCGAGGACGAGGTGCCGGAGGGTGCGCGCGTTGCGGTCGAGGACGGCGCGGATCTCGGCCATGGGGGCGAAGCCGTCGTCGTCCTCGGCGCGGAGGGTGCATTTGCGGAGGGAGGGGAAGGAGAGATGGCGTCGAAGTGCCAGCCACTGGCCTCGCAGGCGGCCACTCACCATGCGACTGGACAGCCGTGGAGGCGATCGTCCCCGCGCCCACGCCGCCCGTCTACCACACGCTCATCAATGGGGTCCAACGCCGAGGGCCGCACGGACGCCGAGGGAATCATGCAGGCCGATGGGCATGAAACCGGTCTGGAGCCCGAGCTGGTATGACCACAGGGCCGAGCGTGTGACGTCGTCAAGGACGGGGCCGATCTGTACGTCGTCGTCCATTAGCGGGATACTGGCCCATATTCCAGCGAAGAGCGCACCTTCCTCATTGAGAAGAGCCAATCGCGCGCCATGTCCATCGGCGCGAGGGCGAAGTGCTTGACATCGGCTCGTTCGCGTCTTGCGATAGCGAGCAATCTCCGCCTAAGAAATTCAAGGGAAAAAAAATCAGCGTCCATCTCCATCCACAAAAGGCAGTCGTACCCAGGCTGCGACATAAACTCGACGATGACGTGGCTGTAGTTGAGTATCCACTGCCCGGTTGCACAACCCAGGACGCTGTTGAGGGAGTTGATCTGGAGGAGAGGGTCCGAGAGAGAAGACGACCAGCGCGAGCGGCGCACAGGGTACAGGACGGGGGCGGGAGATACACGAGGAAGGAGAGGGCGAGGGCGAGCGAGCGAGCGGAGAGTAGACCGGCTTGCGGGAATGAGCGGCAGCGACGTAACCAGGACGCACGCGCATTGGCTGTGGTGGGCGAGAATTATGCACCGGAAGTGAAATGGGATGGAAGACGCATATCGATACGGCGCAAACATAACCGGAACCTGAAGCCGCCAGTCCGCCAGAGCAGCGCTGAGAGCTCGGCGCTCAATACACCTGGATTATTGTCGAAGCGGGAGACGAATGGTCGGTGCACATCGCCGTCGTGGTCGTCATGGCCGTCAGAGTGTCAGTGATTAGGACGGTACCGGTACGGCCGCCGATCCGGTTGAAAAGGGAGTCGCAACATCAAGTCCTCACTCGGGGCACCGCAGCTACCACTCCAGCTCCTCAACACGGAGCTGCAGAGTCAAATGATCTATCTATATTTCGATGACTGCAGCAGTCCATTCGGGAGCCCGATATCCAAGTTCGATGTTCACGTAACGTACTGGAAGAGAACAATGAGGCCGACCACTTCCCCGGATCTCCCGTCACAGCCTTCTATCTAATTTAAAGCGCAACGTGTGCTGTGCGTGTTCCTCCGATCCTTCCTCTTATACTTGTCTTTGCCCCAATACATTCTGTGCTACCACCCCCAAGTCTATTGCACTACATCCTCTTGGTCAGTTCTATCTCTTATGTGAACTTTGATGCTGGTTGATATGGTGTACTTCATACATAAGATCCACACTTACACAGACTGACAATGCCTGACCAACACAACCTTACCATCTATGGTGCGAGAGAATCCGTTAGGACACCTACATAAGTATTTATATTATCCAGGATCCACAGGTGGTGGGGGTGGACTGGGAGTTGGACAGGGAACAGGTGGTAGTGGAGGTGCTGCATATGGTCCTAATGTAAATACTGGACCTGGAACCATGCACATCCACAACCATGGGAACGTAGAAAACCGAGACATCATCCTTAACTGGCTTTCGCCAATCAATTTCTTTCTACGACAGGCAGAGATTTCACAGACACGGGAGAATGGAACTGGTGGATGGCTGCTTGCACATCCTCTCTTTAAAAAATGGGAAACTGGTTTGGGGAGTACCCTTTGGTGCCGTGGCATTCGTATGTAATCCATCACCCTCATAGCTTCCAGACTAACCAAGCTGAAATTTTCAGCTGGTGCTGGGAAAACAGTGCTTGCGTATGTCCATTCTCTGCATTGAGTGACTGCTAGTAATTCTGCCAATTCTAGATCAATGGTTGTGGGCCATCTTGGCACCCAATTCACAGGCAAAAATATTGGTGTTGCTTGCATTTATTTGAACCACAAAGAAGTCGACAACCAAACACCATCTAGGCTTCTTGCAGGTCTCTGGAGACAGCTTGTACTTGGCAGGGATATTGGCTCCATTGCAGAGAATTTATACAAGCAGCACCAAGAGAAGGGCACTGCACCATCTCTAGAAGAAGTTTTCAATGTACTCAGGTCTAGCCTTGAAGGGTTTTCAAAGGTCTTTGTTATAATTGATGCTATGGACAAATATCCCAATGAGCCTCCTGGATTTCAACGGGAAATTCTACTCAAACATCTAGCAGAAATGGGTAGCAATGTGAACTTAATGATCACTTCACGGCCAAATATTTCTCCAGAGCCCTCCTTTTTTCCCAATCTTGAAACTCTGGATATTCAGGCAGCACCAGAAGATATTCGAGGATACATCAATGCCCAGATCAAGTTGTCTCCACACTTGCGTAGGCATGTTCAGAAGAAACCTGTTTTACAAGAGGAAATTCACACAAAAATCACTGGGACTGTGGCTGGAATGTAAGCAGCCGTGACACATTGTCCCAAACCCGCTAAAATGATTTTAACCAGGTTTCTGCTTGCCAAACTTCATATTGAAGCTCTCAGCAAAAAGAATACCGTGAAAGGTATTGAAGAAGCTCTGAACATCCTACCAAAGAATCTTCATGACAGCTACAATATTGCAATGCAACGAATTGAAAACCAGAGTGAGGAAGATAGAATCACTGCTCATTCAGCCATTACTTGGGTTGCAAATGCAAAGAGACCATTGACAGTGGAAGAATTACAACTTGCTCTTGCTGTTGAACCAGGTGCACGACAGCTGAACGAGGACAATGTTATGGACATTGAGACTATTCTTGCTGTCTGTGCTGGGCTTGTCATTGTGGACAAAGAGTCTTCTGTGGTGCGACTTGTCCACTATACCACACAGGAATATCTGGACAAAATTCAGGCTGAGAAATTTGCAGATGCACAAATGGAGATAACACACACTCTGCTCACATTCCTTGCTTTTGATGGATATCCAGATTCATCCTGGACGTTTGACAGCCTACCTCCTCTGGTTGAGTATTCACAGTACTGCCTTGTACATGCTGCTGGACAGCCTGAAGTTCAACTCAGAGAAATGCTTCTCAGGTTTCTTGGTCAGGGTTCTAAATGGATCAAAGCAGTGAATAGCTGGAAAGATAACTGGGATTCCCTGCCATGGAATTATTCACATCAGCCATTACAACCCTCTGCATTGTGGTTTGCAGCAGCTGCAAACCTTGTGGAAACTACAAAGTTTCTGCTGGAGGGGGCACCTTCACTGCAGAACTCAAAAAACCAAGAGATAATGGTGGCATCACATTATGGCCACACAAAGATTGTCCAAATCCTTCTTGAGAAGGGTGCCAATGTCAATGCAGCAGGGGGAAGATATGGGAGCCCATTGCAGGCTGCTGCTGCTGGAGGCCACACAGAGATTGTTGGCACCCTTCTTGAGAAGGGTGCTGACATCAATGCATCAGGGGGAATCTATGGGAGTGCATTGCAGCTTGCTGCTGCTGGAGGCCACACAGAGATTGTTGGTGCTCTTCTTGAGAAGGGTGCTGACGTCAATGCAGCAGGGGGATTCCATGGGAGCGCATTGCAGCTTGCTGCTGCTGGAGGCCACACAGAGATTGTTGGCGCCCTTCTTGAGAAGGGTGCTGACGTCAATACAGCAGGGGGAGAAGATGGGAGCGCATTGCAGCTTGCTGTTGCTCGAGGCCACACAGAGATTGTCGGCACCCTTCTTGAGAAGGGTGCTGACATCAATGCATCAGGGGGAATCTATGGGAGTGCATTGCAGCTTGCTGCTGCTGGAGGCCACACAGAGATTGTTGGTGCTCTTCTTGAGAAGGGTGCTGACGTCAATGCAGCAGGGGGATTCCATGGGAGCGCATTGCAGCTTGCTGCTGCTCGAGGCCACACAGAGATTGTTGGCGCCCTTCTTGAGAAGGGTGCTGACGTCAATGCAGCAGGGGGAGAAGATGGGAGCGCATTGCAGCTTGCTGTTGCTCGAGGCCACACAGAGATTGTTGGCGCCCTTCTTGAGAAGGGTGCTGACGTCAATGCAGCAGGGGGATTCCATGGGAGCGCATTGCAGCTTGCTGCTGCTCGAGGCCACACAGAGATTGTTGGCGCCCTTCTTGAGAAGGGTGCTGACGTCAATGCAGCAGGGGGAGAAGATGGGAGCGCATTGCAGCTTGCTGCTGCTGGAGGCCACACAGAGATTGTCTGCATCCTTCTTGAGAAGGGTGCCGACCTCAATGCAGCAGGGAGAAGATATGGGAGCGCATTGCAGGCTGCTGCTGCTGGAGGCCACACAGAGATCATCAGCATCCTTCTTGAGAAGGGTGCCGAAATCAATGCAGCAGGGAGAGAAAATGGGAGTGCATTGCAGCTTGCTGCTGCTGGAGGCCACACAGAGATTGTCTGCATCCTTCTTGAGAAGGGTGCCGACCTCAATGCAGCAGGGAGAAGATATGGGAGCACATTGCAGGCTGCTGCTGCTGGAGGCCACACAGAGATCATCAGCATCCTTCTTGAGAAGGGTGCCGAAATCAATGCAGCAGGGAGAGAAAATGGGAGTGCATTGCAGCTTGCTGCTGCTGGAGGCCACACAGAGATCGTCGGTGCCCTTCTTGAGAAGGGTGCCGACGTCAATGCAGCAGGGGGAGAAGATGGGAGCGCATTGCAGGTTGCTGCTGCTGGAGGCCACACAGAGATTGTCTGCATCCTTCTTGAGAAGGGTGCCGACATCAATGCAGCAGGGGGAGGATATGGGAGCGCATTGCAGCTTGCTGTTGCTCGAGGCCACACAGAGATTGTCGGCACCCTTCTTGAGAAGGGTGCTGACGTCAATGCAGCAGGGGAATTTCATGAGAGCGCATTGCAGGTTGCTGCTGCTGGAGGCCACACAGAGATTGTCTGCATCCTTCTTGAGAAGGGTGCCGACATCAATGCAGCAGGGGAATTCTATGGGAGTGCATTGCAGGCTGCTGCTGCTGGAGGCCACACAGAGATCGTCTGCATCCTTCTTGAGAACGGTGCTGACCTCAATGCAGCAGGGGGAGGATATGGGAGCGCATTGCAGGCTGCTGCTGCTGGAGGCCACACAGAGATCGTCGGCATCCTTCTTGAGACGGGTGCCGACCTCAATGCAGCAGGGGAAGGATATGGGAGCGCATTGCAGGCTGCTGCTGCTGGAGGCCACACAGAGATCGTCAGCATCCTTCTTGAGATCGGTGCCGACCTCAATGCAGCAGGGGGAGGATATGGGAGCGCATTGCAGGCTGCTGCTGCTGTAGGCCACACAGAGATCGTCTGCATCCTTCTTGAGAAGGGTGCCGACATCAATGCAGCAGGGGAATTCTATGGGAGTGCATTGCAGGCTGCTGCTGCTGGAGGCCACACAGAGATTGTTGGTGCTCTTCTTGAGAAGGGTGCTGACGTCAATGCAGCAGGGGGATTCCATGGGAGCGCATTGCAGCTTGCTGCTGCTCGAGGCCACACAGAGATTGTTGGCGCCCTTCTTGAGAAGGGTGCTGACGTCAATGCAGCAGGGGGAGAAGATGGGAGCGCATTGCAGCTTGCTGCTGCTGGAGGCCACACAGAGATTGTCTGCATCCTTCTTGAGAAGGGTGCCGACCTCAATGCAGCAGGGAGAAGATATGGGAGCGCATTGCAGGCTGCTGCTGCTGGAGGCCACACAGAGATCATCAGCATCCTTCTTGAGAAGGGTGCCGAAATCAATGCAGCAGGGAGAGAAAATGGGAGTGCATTGCAGCTTGCTGCTGCTGGAGGCCACACAGAGATCGTCGGTGCCCTTCTTGAGGAGGGTGCTGACACCAATGCAGCAGGGGGATTCTATGGGAGCATATTGCAGCTTGCTGCTGCTGGAGGCCACACAGAGATCGTCGGTGCCCTTCTTGAGAAGGGTGCTGACACCAATGCAGCAGGGGGATTCTATGGGAGCGCATTGCAGCTTGCTGCTGCTAGAGGCCACACAGAGATCATTGACGCCCTTCTTGAGAAGGGTGCTGATGTCAATGCAGCAGGGGGAGAAGATGGGAGTGCATTGCAGCTTGCTGCTGCTCAAGGCCACACAGAGATTGTTGACATGCTGTTGGAGAGTGGTGCCAGGTTTCCAGTCCCAGCTGAAAATGAAAGAGACACATAGTACTGAGTTTAATTGTAAACTTTTATATTAGCCCTACATATACCCCTTTATCAGGTGTCAGATGTTTCCTCTTGAAATCTGTCTCCATGGAGGGAAAGTATCCTGAGAGCATGAGTTGAATCTCAACCTGAATTTAGTGTTGACATTTTATTAAAGCTTGGCACATACCACATTCTGGGGATGTTCCCAGATGCCTTTTGGCTGTTTCATACTCCTTTTGAACCCTTTGGTCTCACAATCAGCTATTAAAGTTTGCTACCACCAAGAACTGCTGGAGATTTCCAGAATTGATGTGATTCAAGTAGACTAATCAAACTACAAATAGGTTAACAGTCACCTGATTGCCTGCCACCCTTGCCCACTCTCTCCGTACCAGCTAGACTATTACCATGTAATATGTATAGTGCAACATAGGCCCCAAGGGGCCCACACACACTCTGAATGAATGAATAAATGCTATATGTGTTCCAGCATACTGGTTAGGGGCAGAGAGGGTTATAGGTGGGCAGACTGTTGCATCAGAAAATGTCCATTTTCTCACCGGGATGGGGGGGGGGGCCCTAAAGAAAAACTAAAATTGGCACACATATAGATCTTGATGAGAAAACAATATTCCATCTACAAACTTGGGAATCATTGATTTGCTAGGGATGTTTTGACCACAACCAGGGCCACATGCTAGCCTCTGTGCAAAACAAATAAAAAATGAAATAAAAAGGACATACAGATGCAGATAGCTTAGAAAACCATATTCCATTGTTGAAAATATGGCTGGTGGCAGTCACCATTGACTCAGTAGGAATATTTTCAAAATATCAATATCTGTGAAAATAGAGAGCCGCCAGTCTAACTGGTGGCTGCTCTCTCCAGTGTGCAGGACAGTCATTCAGCTTGAGCTAGCCACCATCCAATCATGTCCACAGGGGCTGTATATGTCGGCTAGAAGACCCTGAGGGCCTGATTGGGCATGCCAGAAATTTCGCCAGAAAAATTATTTGGCAGGCCGGAAATGCGATCAGAAATCCTTGCCAGGAATTCTGTCACGCTCAATCACGCTTGCTCGGCTCTTGCCCTCTGCGCCCACCACCACCTCTCCTTCCTCCATGCCCCCCGAAAAGACCTCGAAGAACTCGAAATGGACGGACCCCGAGGTCATCGCCTTGCTCAACACTCTCTTAGAGAAGAAGTCGAGCCACCAGAGCGGCAACAGTTGGAAACCCAGTGTCTGGCCGGACATTGTCAAAGCCGTCCAACTCGTGAACCCAAACACAATTCCAGCAAAAGACCAGACAAAAGTGATGTCAAAACTCGATGATGTATGCTTTCTTCAGGCTACATGGCCTCTCTCTCTCCAGCTGTGTGTTAGCTCAAAAACATTCTCACACTTTACCTCTTGGTCGAAAAATTCAGTGGGACAGGATGAGATGAGGAGGAAAAGCATGCAGTGAACACAACAGAATACATCAAGGAGTTTCTCACGGTACGTGCTCATCTTGTACTCATTTTCTTTGTGCGGTGAAACTTCTGATGAGCCGACTATCAGACCCACGGCAAGGATTATGCCCGCTGCTTCAAGAAGCCTTGCCCGTTCTACTCTGAGCTCAACGAACTATACGACGGTCTGAAGAATCGTGCAACTGGAGAGCATGTTGTCCATTTCCCGTGCAAATCCAGGTCACGTACCACTGGTGTCAAGAACAATCCGGCGGCTGCGGCTGCTTCAACCTCAATGGCAAAGGCACCGACCCCGAACGAGACAGCTGCTTCTGATGCACACGCGCCCATGCTTGCGCTAAGCAATATCCTGCCTGAGAGAGAGATTCGCGTGGATGGGGGAAGCCATGGCAGGGAGTATCCTGATGAACTGACATTGGTGCGTCTTTCTTTCTTTCTCGTATTATCATATTCTGCTCTTACACCTCTGCAGTCCCCTGCGAAGCCGCCCACCAAATGCACCCGTGCCGAGAGCGACAATGACGAGCCCAATGACCCTGCGGACCCAAAAGGCAAGCACCACTGCGTCAAATCCGACTCGAGCACCACCAGCACATGTGGGCGCAACGCCGACGCAGCCAGCCAGCTTGCACGCTCGGTTGACAGCCTCTCCGCGGCGATGCTCAAACCCATTGCCACCATGCAGGACATCTCATACGTTGACAATGTCATGCTGGTCCTGAACAACTCCACCACCAATCTCCTGCCTCTCGGTCCACGCGGCAAGCTATTCAACCTTGTCTCCAGGGCCCTCACCGCATCCCAGACCCAAGCACGGATTTTTATTCTCGCTAGTGATCATTCATGTCATCGAGAAATCATTGCGGGGATACTTGAGGATGCTGGTGTGGAGGTCCCTGAAGAATACTAGGTAGGTTTCCGCCCTGTGTACAAGCCATTCTGACCCAACTCAGTTTGCTTCCCCGTGCTCCTCTCCGAACCACACTGTCCTCGCTTTCTTGACACCGCTGTTCCCATTGTCACATGCACATATCATTTGCATCCCAAATCATTGTCCCGCAAGGTTCCACAGCATTGTAACCTCATCACATCCATTGTAACCTCAGCACTTGTATCATTAGCATCCAAGTCCCTGTATTGCAAGTCACATATTGTAACCAATAAAATTGTTTTCATTGAAGATCTGGGTGCTCGAGCACATACATGTCCCACATCGCCTGCGCTATTCTATCCCGACGAGCGTCAGCCCTGGCCTTCTCTGTATTGTCCACTGCAGGTACGGCGTGTAAATTGTTGTTGTTGTTCGCATCGGCTGCAAAAAACGGGTGCCCTTCTATATCGTAATCTTCATTGACCTCAACATGATTCATAGGCTCATGGATGCGCAAAAAGTTATGGAGTGCGGCAGCAGTGCCAACCATCAGGGCTTGCTGATGGTAGCCAATCTCGGGTCGCAAGGTGAGGACACGGAAACGGCGCTTTGCGACTCTGAATATGTGTTCGATGACGTTGCGTAGCTGTGCATGCCGCAAATTGAACAATTCCTCGCGATTCTGAGGTCTGGTTTCAAGTCAGTATGTATTTATTGCAGATAAGTATGAGAGACCTACCGCTGTTTCCCGTGCTTCCACTCCTTCAAATGATATCTGATCCCGTGGTAGGGAGCCAAGAGCATGTCACAATTAGGGGACCCAGCGTTGGCAAGGTAGTAACAGCCGGGCGGTAACGAGAATCCGTTTTGGTGTGCAAGAGTGAAAAGCTGACCATCTGCAGCGGTTCCTTCGTATCCTGTCATGAGATGCAGAAAGAGCATCTCGAAATCACAAGTTGCAATGCAATTCTGCGTGATGGTGCCATGTTGATCGTGGTATTGAAGGATGTGTTGCTCGAGGGCGTAGGCCAGAACGTGGACTCTGTCGACAGTGCCGCAGCAGTACTTGAAGAATGGATACCATTTCAGGTTATTATGAATGTGGTCTGGGGTTTCGTTGGCCGGGTCGTGCATATATTTCTCGTAGAATGTGTTGGTGAAGATGACAAGACCCTGATTCACGTATCGGCTGATAGTGTCGCCCGAGTGCTGAAACCGTTCCTGAAGCTCCCTCTGACTGCTGCCATGTACCATCCAATATATGAAGATAACCAGCTGTTCCTTGGCCATCACGCCGTTGCGACTATCTGCAAGATCACCAGATGAAGCGAGTTCGGCCCATAGCAATGCAAATTGTAGAGCTGACATCCCGAGCTCATGTCGGCAGCGATCAGGATGGCCATGCAAAACTTCATCCAACCATTTGCTGCCTGTAAGAATCGATATGTGCATCGGACAAGGAGCTGGTCGTTCAAGGCCAAGCAGTTCAGACCCAAAGAAAACGATGGCAACGGCGGCGGAAGCGACAGTACAGCGAGTGCGGAGGATAGCAGCATCAATGTAGGGTTCGGGGTTTGGATTGGCGGCCATTTTGTGGTGAGAGCAGAAAGAGAGAGAGAGAGAGCAGACACGTCAATTCAAGCACAGATCGTAATGTGTTACATGATGTGACTAAATTTCTGAAGAATTTCTAACGGAATTTCTGGCGTGCCAGATCAGGCCCTAACAGAAAGTTCGTGTTCGGAAAATGGCTGTGCAGGCTCTTCTATTATACCTCCAGAGTTCATTTATAACCTCAGAACACAGATGTAGACCGAGGATACCGTCATGGAGGCGATTTTTATTCTATAAGCGCCTGCATAGGCGCCCGTCCGAAACACCCAACAAAATGTGGATGGTGCCGCACCATAAAGGCACAAATTCAACCGGTCACCCCCAGACATTTGGTACATGCTTCTCAAGATATCTGTCTCTTCAGAATTTTCCAATAGCCCTTGAGAGTACTTTCCGAAGCCAAATTTTGTGTTATTGTCCCTTTTCGGCGCCAAATCCCGATGGGTTCCGAAAGGCCGAAAGCTCCTTTCCAGTCCCAAAAACGCGCCAAGACATCCACCAGCAACCTTCGACTCATTCTCAAAGACTTCTTTGACCACAGGTAGGTGAAATGGATATAAAATGGCATTTTTACATGGGAATGACGTGTTCTAAGAAGGAAAATTCATGGTAATTCTCGGATAAGTGGGTAGGTGTGCGGAAATTTAGCAGGGAATGTGCTGATGATGTAAAGGTCACTGGATGCAGCATGAGAATATGGCAGACAGGTGACCAGCAAGCGTGTGCTGGGGGGCAAGTAAATGGGAGCTGAGTAAGCAAGGGGGGTTCCCATCAAAGAGAAATGGGGTACAGGTGGGCGTAGAGGGTACAGCAGTGTGCCACCAAGCACCAAACGCAAGTGGTGAGGGCGGGCAAGGCGCAGTGCAGCAGGAGCGGGTGTAGCACGGCGTGCGCGGCGCTACGCAGGGGGTGAGTGCGGGAGTGGGTGTAGCACAGCGCGCGCGGCGCTATGCAGGGGGTGAGTGCGGGGGTGGGGGTGCGCTGCTGCAGAGCGTATACAGGTACGGGGAAATGGCAGGCAGCAAACAACGGCACCATACAGCGGATGTGCGCAGGGGACACAATCAGGGTTCCGCGCGGGCGGGGCGCCGCAGGTGGGGGCACACAGCGCAGCGGGGGACAGGGTACAATGCGGACGGCCAGCACGGTGGTGACAGACAGCGAGCGCATGCGCGACATGAAGGGACCATCCGAGGGAACCGATTGGGGGCACAGAATGTGCACGGCGCAAAGCGCGAGGGTGCCCAATATGCGGCGAGAGGGCGGGGCACCAGGGGGCAGGTGTGGGGAAGCAAGTGGAGGTACGGCAATGCCAGGGGCGGAAGGAGTAGGCATGTACAACATTGAATGGCAGTATACAGGACCACAGGATGGGCACTGAGGCCTGGGGGAATTTTTGCGGCGGCCGCAGGGGGCGGCAGGCGAGCACTGGTGTGCGGAGGGCTGGACAGATGACGCCGAGGGCCCAGGAGGGTGAAACACAATATTGAACCATGGTGCTGATAAACTGTCAGAGGCAGGAGAGCCCCAGGACTACCAGCAAGCTGGAAATGGAAATAGTGACCACGAGGTCAATTGCAACCCCAGCGACAGGTTTTGCAAGCTGCAAATTTGGACATTGCCAGAAAGAATATCAAATATTCTTGAGAATGAATTTCAGAACCCCCGAAGGCCAGCAGCAGCTTTTATGGAAAGGACTGCTGGTAGGTGTCTCATGATACGGCAGAGATACTGCGTCGACGTCATTTAAAGCGATTGGAAGTCCAGCAGGGGATCGCAACAGTGTATTCGACCTATGGTAGTGGCCTGGCAGAGGGAGAGGGTCTAGCAACAAGCCGGGAGCGAAGGGCAGCTAAGAGAAGCTGGGTGGCAAGGTGCAAGGAGGATTGATGGGTGACAAAACAATTGTAGACGGTTCCCCTTTTGGAGTGGCAGTGGAGGCGCATTGAACACCATCAATTGAGGCGGCACAGCGGGCTAGCGGTGGGCGCCCAAATCGGGCGGAGCGCGATGTGGCGGGAAAGGAGTGTGAGTTGATATATCAGACTCACCTCTAATTTAGAGGTCCTAATATATCACGGTCGTCCGCTGATCAGAGGACTGATGATATATCAAAACCCCATATATGCCTGCCAGCTAAGCTCGTCAAGTTCCTTCTGGGGACTAGAGGGAGGTGACAATACCTGCCCCCAAAAGGGACCCCTCTGGTACTCTCCACAAAGTCCCATTAGAGATGTATATGTCTGCCTTGGCCCTTCCCAAGCTTGCGCTGGAATTTCGGCCATCCTCAGGCTCACCTCAGGGAGCACCGCCAGAGTTACGTAAAGGTCCCTTAAGGTAGGTTCTTTTGTAGTATGCAAACCCCCCTTAAGGGACCACATCCGTGCGGCGGACGTTAGTCAACTGTGAGTCATATTCCCTTTTGGGGAACATGTGGCGGGCAGACCACCTGCCCCGCCGTCCACTATCGCTGTACCTGCCGCTGTTTTCCACACCACCACTTCTCCTCTCGTATCAGCATCCCCGGCTAATAATTTCAGTCTCTTTGGGTTAATTTGACTCAAAATTCGGCACATGGAAGACTAGGCAGACACGTCTGCCACAACCCTCCCCGCTCTCGATTAGCCCACCTACTGGTTCTTCGTCATGTCAGCGGCTTCCCACCCGGCTCTATGGATCGATTTTGATCTCCTCTATCCCTCTAGGTTCAATTTGTCACGAAATTCGGCACTGGGAACATTGCGCGGATGTGTCCGCCTATGGATTGTTCGCTTGATCCCGGGTTGAATTTCCATGCTCTGGTAATCCAGTCTGAATGGCCATCTTCCTACTGAAATCTGGCCATCCGGATATAATACTATTGGAATTCTGACTTATGTAGCAAAGTGGCGGATGTGTCCACCAATCAACTGTCGGTCTTGTTGTTGCCTGCCCTTTCTTCCACTGGTATGGAATATTATGTGGTTCATATCCAACACCTCTCCCTAAACTAGATTCAATTTCATTGACTTGAGGCTTTGGGGCAATGTCGGCGGACCTGTCCATCACTTAATTGTAAGTGTACCTAGCTCATCAATTTGACAGTGTAATTACTGCCACTGTGTATTTTTGTTGTTTATATGCCACTATGTCCTGAATCTTCAGCACTGGGGCAGACATTTGCCAAGCAATCAGGCCCACCAATTCGGGCTGAGAAAGACCACAAATTGCTTGGTGATCACTCACTTTGCAGAATACACCCTGAACCAGGTTGAACCAGGGTTGAACATATCGTCTGAGTTGAACAAATGACCACCGGAATCTTGGACTGGCAATTAATCAACCAATCCGAGGCGAATGAAGATTGGAAGAGAGTTTAAAACATTTCCTGTACACAAAACAATAGACTAAATATTGTGAGCCAAGTCATGAATTGTTCACCGCCTCCAAAGTGGTACCCCGTTTAATGTTCAAGTTATGTTGAACTTGTTTCTGGAGGTAGACTTTTCTGAGCTCTATCAGCTTGGAAGAGAGTGGAATCAAAGTCGGTGATGCTTCAAGCTTCAAGGAGCATAGAGATATGATTTGGTAACAATAGAGCCTCGAAAACATGGAGATTAGGACCCGGATGAGTTGTGGAAGTTCAATGTTTATGCCCAAATATGCTGGCTTGAACTTGCAAAGAACAGGTCCATAGTATCCCAATACATACCAAAAGGTTGAGGGAGAATATACGCATCGCTCGTCGCCTCATGGCCCCTGCGAACCATCTGCACGAGTAACGGGACGAGCTTGGACGTACGCGACGGATCTTCCTAAATGGGATTCTATGTTACCGGAAGCAGCTTCCGAACGAGACCACCGCTCTCCCCACATCCGCATCGTCTCCCCCGCCATTTTGGGGTCACTCCTGCACCACCGTCACACGGATACGACCCGTACACCACGACCCACGGGTTCTCGACGCCTACAACGCGACCTTCTGCATCCAACGAACTGGCGCTCCTTATACCGCGCGGACTGCGTTCATTGCTACTCGGCCTCCACCAGCAATACAACCGGTCCCCCGGCATGTACGACCTTCCCTCGTTTCCGTTCTTGGATGCTCTCCCACACCGGACGGACCTACCGCGTGCCTGACGCCGACCCATCGGACGAGGCAGAGGATATCCTGACACAGCCCTTCCCCCACTTCACACAACGCATCGACTAGCCGAGAGGAGACCATCTGTCTCTCCCCCTTCCTGAGCACTCGAGCACCCACCGACACAACTACCAGCCGTGCCTGGAGCTCCAGACGTATTCCGAGGTCGTTTGGCCTCATCGCGCCTCGCGTGCACCCAGAGACGATCGGTCTCCTCAGCAGAGGTGTCTGTTCTCCTGTCATATATGCACCCCGAAACGCTTCATGACGTCCCCTGCCCCCTGGAAACACCTGCGACCCGCATGGCACCTCTGGAAACATGGGAAGTCGTCGAGGAGGTATAAAAGGGAGCGCATTTAGTAGGAGTAGTCAGTACCTTCCGGCCTGCAGAAGTAGCTTTCGGGGCGTTTTCCCCACTTTCTGTACCGTTCTCAGCTCAATCTAAGGGGTACTCCCAGCCTTCCCCGACCTCGTACCTCTTGTGCACCCTCCTCCTCACCCACTGCCAGAGGCAGGCCACACATCTTACATTCGCTCATTCATAGGTGTCTCACCTCTCACACCTCCATCAGCAAGGTCCCTCCTCACCGGACCTGGTGTCACCATCCCAGGCTTCCTCGATTAGGATCACTGTTCTCACGAGCCTCGCTCTGTAGAAAACAGGCCTGGAGAGAAGCCATCACATACAAATCGCTGTCCATAGCCAACGGGACCAACCGTCTCGCCGTCAACCGCACGACGTCGGTGTCATCGTCTGTGCAACACACATCACATCTCCAGCGCTGGTTCTAAGGGGAAGAGCACACGAAGGAAAGCAGACAGGGCAACACATTTAGGGTTCCAGTACTCTCGTACAGGGAACCAGGTTTAGGCATTCACACCTTCTTTACCGTTTTCACTAACAACAGGTCCGCCGCACACGTCCACGCTTAGGAGACGAACGGTCTCCCCGATCCACCGTTCACACACACACACACACACATCACTCATACAAGGCCGATTTGCGCACTGACCTTCCTATCATTCGACTATACCTTCCCCTCTAGAGGATGAACATAGTCGAATTCGAATTACATATCTTTCGATACCGACACCGCGGTCCTTATCACAACGTGTTGAAACCTTTGGAAACGAGTCTAATATAAAAAAATCAAATTAGATGGATCTTTATACTGTGATACGCCGTAACAAGAGTGTGCGGCATCTAGTGCTATTTTGTGATTTCCTAGGACCAGTATTTATACAACGGGAAAGCGCTAGCACTTCTGAAGTGTTATTACTAGCACTCAGGACTCTGGCTAGGTGATATAAAGGAGAACTGGCGTGAGCCCAAGCTGCCAGTTGTAGCACCAGATACGACTAGGGTGACGCACTAGAACGGTCTGGAGGCACAAACCACGGGGAAACAACCATAGCCTAAACAGTCAAGGTGCTAGCACCTAGGAAGCGAGACACAGGAGAGTGGAACTGCAAGGACACTAGGTGGGGGTGCGAGCAATGAGTCTGGGATCTGAAGGGTAGTAAACTATGCGCTGGCAGCCCTGTAGCAAGGGTGTTAGTATGCGGTACCCAACTAGTGACCGACCCAAGACCTGAAACACAGATGCGAGCACGTGACTGTCACGACGCGGTCCCAAGTCACAAACAGAGGCAAGCAGACAGTAGAGGAATAGCGAGCAGGCTATTGGTGCGGATGCGCAGGTCACCACATATGCAGTACCGGATAAACAGACTGCTAGCCGGTGCTCTGACCAGTGCTAGCTGACTCCAGGCGGCAGATTCAACTCTGCTTCGTCAGGATAGCGATCCCAGCAGTTGATGGCAAGCTGAGGGATCACTCACGATACCCATAAATGGACGCTAGCGGATCAGTGTGGCTGTCCTGCTTGGCATAGACCCATCATAAAACCAAACAGCAGTCGTTTCATTGGCTGTTGTACCTATCACATCATTTTCACTCATTTATATTATTCATTCTGTTTATCACATGTACCATGGACCTCAGTAGTATAAAGGGAGCACAGAGCAGGCTAGAACCTCAGATTATTACACCTCAACTTTGTATGAAGTTGGTGCAGGTGGTCTCAGGTTGCTAGTGGAGATTGTACACACACTTCACAAGTAGTAGCTTTATTGGAATCAATACTGTTGACTCTGGACACGTCGAGATCTTAAGTTGAGGTTCCTGTTGTTGACTCAAGGAGTCTTCACGTATAAAACCAAGGGTGTTCTCTTCGAGAACCAGCTAGCAGTTGCGCTAGCAGCTTTGCCTTCACCCCAATATTATTGTAGTGTGTTGGATCGCCTGCTAGGTGATTGTGTGTTGACTCGAGCCCACTAAGAAGAAGATGGACTAGGTGCCCCCACCTCTAGACCGACTGTAACTTGTCAGTTACTTCGCCTTCACCCCGATATTGACGGAAGCGCTGTCGTAGTGTGTTGGGTCGCTAGCTGGACACTTATAGTGTCTATTGCCAATACACAAAGTGGAAACGTTCCTGTTCTTGGTTAAGGAATAGGTCAGCGGCTTAAGGACTGTCTTGTCGCTTGAGGATTAAAGTCCCCTTGTTGTTAGCCTCAATAGTCTTTGGGTACCCCATTGCAAGGATTTTCACAAACCTACATACTCTGCCCTGGTGCCCTCGATCTAGTGATCCAGCCACCTTGTATCCAACCCATAAACCCCAGCCCATCCCAGCTGCTAGTGGTATTGTTGTTGGCAGCTGTGTAGTGCTAGTGTGTTGTTGAACGGCTTTGTTGAAGTCTAGCAGTCGAATTGTGTTTGTTCCAAACCCGCTGGTCGCATACTACGGCCCGGACCCAAACTCACAAAGAGAAGCACTTACATCTTTGGAGGAATAGATTGTTGTAGTGGTGGTTTTGTGGTTGTTTTGTGCAAGCCCGAATCTAAGCTATTTCTAGTCGTATATCAAGTGCACCGTTTCAACGGCTCCTGATTGGTTGAGCGAGTGAGGTAAACTGCTGCCACTGCTTACGTTGAGTGCGTGCTGATGTGTCTGCCATGGGGAGGACATGTATGTGACGTGGTGGCACATCTGATTCATGGTCACAAGAATGATGTTTGGTTCGGAAATGGCTGAACTGAAGCACAGATGTGATTTTTGGAGGGTACAAACAGGGTACAAACAACTATGGTGGTGTGTGATTAAGTGGCAGATGTGTCTGGCCCTGGTTTTGAGTTATCAAAGCTGAACAGAATAGTAGAGCCCGAAGCAGGGCAAGCCATAGATGAGGGACTGCTGTTTAGTTTGCCCTAACAAACCAAAAAATCGCAAAACCAGGGAGGATTGGGGTAGGCGGACGTGTCTGCTGCAATATCCAATGGTTCAAAAACTCGGCAGCTCAGAATCTAGAAGAAAAGAACATTAAGTAACAACCAATTGCTCGGAATGTAAGAGCAACCCGATAAATTGAACCAAAGGGCAGGGTAGTCATACGATGAGCGGACCTGTCTGCCACTATGCTCAGCGAAGGAAAATCGGGTGGTTTGAGTGCAGATTGATGGGTAGAGTCAGTTAAACAGCTGCTTGTTCAAGTGCGAGACCAAAGCCAGAAGGATGGGCAAAGGGCGGGGATACAATTGAGTAGCGGACATGTCCACCACTTTGCTGCATAAGTCGGAATTCCAACATATTACATCTGGAAAAAAGCTTCATGTCAGTAGAAAGAAGGCCATTCAGACTGAATTACCAGAGCATAGAAATTCAACCCAGGATCAAGGCAACAATCAATAGGCAGATGTGTCCGCACCGTGTTCTAGGCGCCAATTTCATGAAAAATTGAACCTAGAGGGAAGGAGGAGATCAAAATCGATTCATAGAGCTGGATGGGAAGCTGCTGACATGACAAAGAACCAGTAGGGCGGGCTAATCGAGGGCGGGGAGGGTTATGGCAGACGTGTCCGCCTGGTCTTCCATGTGCCGAATTTTGAGTCAAAATGAAGCTAAAGAGACTGAAATCATTAGCCGGGATGCTGATACAGGAGAAGCGGCGGTGTGGAGAACAGCGGCAGGTACAGCAATAATGGACGGCGGGGCGGGTGGTCTGCCCGCCGCATGTTCCCCAAAAGGGAATATGACTCACAGTTGACTGACATCCGCCGCGCGGATGTGGTCCCTTTAAGGGGGGTTTGCGTACTACAAAAGAACCCACCTTAAAGGACCTTTACGTAACTCTAGCGGTGCTCCCTGAGGTGCTCAGGCTAGCCGCTCGAGCTCACCTTTGTGTCTGACCTTCCTCTCGCATCCAATTAACGCGATGGATTCATGTACCCACGAGATGCAGCGGCTATTGGAACCTTCTCCAAGATAACGGCTCTGCATGCACAGCCGCTGCTTTGACCTTGCTTTGACCAGCGCTTTGGCCGGCTAGAGAACAATGGAAACCGACGCTTATAAATGGTGCCGATTTGGTGGTCTATTCCATACTACCCTCTTGCTTACCGCCCACCCCAATCTCACTACGATGTCCACCACCGTCTCGGGCTCTAAATCGAAGCGGGCCAGAACTTTATGGGAGTACAGTAGGGTATCATATCTTACCGGAGCTACACTTGCGGCTGTTGGTGTTACAACGGATTAGTACGTACCTAAGTGCCAGCTCATTTTCCCGGCAATTGACATCGACGCATTCAACATCATCCCCCAGTGGTTTTGATGATATTGCCGAAGGGTTGATGGCACGCCGCCGTTTGTCTCTCATAGCATCGGTTAAGCATCGGTCAGCTCCATCAGTGCGACAGAAGCGTGTAATCAATCCTTCGAATGATCATCTTCCGCAAATTCAGCAGTTGATTTTGTTTCAGTTATGTGAGTGCTGTAACTTTATTCGCTTAGTTCGCTCTTCCAATCAACTTCCAATTATTGGGACTGGCTATTAGTGTCATAGTGATGAAGGTTGAATCTGAAGTATCTTTCAAGCATTTATCTCGAGTTGTTTTGATGTTGGAAATCCTGCTCGGCCTAAACGTCATTCCAAGATAATTCCTGGAACCAGGTGTTCGCTAATCGTACCGTGCCGTGTGATGCCCTTCCACTATTGTCGACGACAATCACAAATTCTTCGCATGCCAAGCAAATGCCCATGAATAGCAAAAACGACCCCGAAAGATGGAACCAAATCAGGATAACACATATATTGATTTTTGCACTGGCACTGGAGTCTGGGTACAATATTTTTAAGATGGTGTTAGTATCATGACCGGCGTTACGCGTACCAAACAAATGCAGGTTACCAACCACAGGGCGTACACATTGTTGCACATTTCAGGAGCAGAGCTCTTATCAGACACTAGACAATATTCGTGCCGACAACGCATTGGCGGGAATTACACTTGCGGCTGTTGGAACGGATTGAAGGTCTATGTACCTGTCTGATTTCGACATGTTTCCCGGTGGCTCGGGTGTAACAAAGTAAACGATACATTGCTGTTGGCAGTACGGTTGAGTTAAGGACTAATAGAATAATCGACCGTCGCCGCTCTAAATAGGGCGTCCAGATCAGTTGCGGTCCCGCTCCATAGAGTAGATTCACTCGGGTGTCGAGAGGAGCATGTAACTACTGCTCAAATCGGTCCATGAATTCTCATCCCTGAATCTTTGGAACATAAATTCAGCAGCTTCGACAGTAGACTTAGAACTAACCCATCAAGTCTTCCTGAATACTCCTTCTACAATGCGTTTCGCTATCTCTGTCCTCGCCGCTGCCTTTCTGGCCATCCAGGTCGATGCCACGCAGCTTGTCGCTTTCAGTGGTAACAAGTGCAATGGGGCCAAAGGCGGCTCTGCCTCTTGCAACGGCGGTTGTGTTTCCTTCAGTGGCCGGCACTCCTACAAGGTTAGCAGCGCCGATTTCTGAAGCAATGCTGACGTAAATCATAGCTCTCGGGGTCGTCAGCAAAGGTGCAGCTTTTCACGGGCTCCGGTTGCACTGGACAGAAGTTCACCTTGGGCCCTGACCCGGCTGGCGAATGCATCAATGTCAACACCGGCACTACCATTAATTCATTCCGTTGCTAAACCCTGAAGGTGAGAGTTGAACGCTTCTGTCCGCATTCGACAGGAAGCTAAGTGGATTCCCAGTGAAAGAACTCGGTGTAGAAATCTGTCGGTAGAATTTTCATGTTTTGGGGTACAAATATACTTGGGCAGGCCTTCCCCTCAAACCGTCCCCGGTCTACAAGCGGCTCTATGCATCAGTAGTCAAGACGAAGTTTTTCGAAGTTTAAGTGTCTGCTCTGCCGTCAAATCTGGTCATACGTTTGGCATTCAACCATATGATGATCCCCTTGCGTCGTCTGTCAAGAAAGGCTAACGAATGAAACCCACCCTACGCCGTCCGTAAGGTTGTTGATGTAAGTGAATGGAACACTTTTCGCCTAAGAACCATGACTGCTGGATTGATTCCAGACGGAGGCCGTCGCCTTCCTGTTGTTGAATTCGTAAAGACGGACGCCGCTTTTCATACAGTTCGACTGCAATACAGGATTTTCTATGGGATCGTAAGCATTATATTTAACGTGATCAAAATGAAGTTGAACATCGCCGCTTTGATATGCACTGTACCTCGACAATCATCCACGGCCGCCGCCCGCCCTTCCTGTACTTCAGCTCTGGAAAAATTTGCTCCGAACGCCCGTCAACTCCGCTGGCCTTTTCGACCCCGAGTCAGACCGGTGAATAAGGTGAAACCTGATGAAGTGCCGCAGAAGTAGGCCAAAATTATTATGGCGAAACCCAGTCGGACTTCCTGCGACAGAACCCGTCACAGGAAGTCTGCGATATCAAGGAAACAGTACGGCATGTCATTCAATTAGTCCTTCCGAGAACCCTACTTATTCTGTGTTCGAGGTATTATCGCAAACTAAACGCCGTGCACATCATACGCCTTCAAAATGAGAGGGAGACTGGACTTCCTATTGCCTTCTGCCAGCACGATAGGGCGCAGGGGCGACTCCGCCGTGCGTCCAATTCCACCTTCCGGAACTGCCTTTTCCACCTCGAACGCGCGGATGATCGTGAAAAGCATTGCTTTGAGCTCGAGGACGGCGAACCGGAATCCGACACAGTTGTGCGGCCCCGCGAAAAATGTGAGGAGGTTGCCCCAGGCGGTGGGGATTGCGCTCACTTCGTCCGGAATTGTTTCCCAGCGCTCAGGCCTGTCGAAAAGCGTCATGTAAAAAAATTGCCATAGAATTCGAGGCCACTATGCGCACTTCCACTCCCTCGCATCTGGGCCCCAGATATCCTTGTCTGTATTGACAGCCAGAATCGGAATGTATATGATGGCTTTTGGCCTTTGGGGATGCTAAATAGTGCTCAGGTTTGAATCATAGATATCGGGGTGGTGAGCTCACACGAGAATTGTGTGGTTCTCCTTCCTTGTCAACATATGGTTTTGAAAGAGGCAGAATATCTTCCTGCATTGCCATTCGATGCCTAAACGTGACCGGAGAATAAATGCGGAGCGTCTCTCGAACCACACTAACAGTAGATAAATTAAGGAATTGGGAAGCCTGTCAGTAGGATTGCCACGCACCTCTCGAGATACGGTAGGGAGTTCAGTTCGTCCATCGTCGGATTGTCGGTTGAGACGGTAAGGAGCTCTTTGCGAAGCTTCGTCTGGGCGATTATATTCTGGGAGAGGGCATGCAGTGCCCACGACGCCGCAGTACTACAGCAGAATAATCAAGTCGCGTCTTGATACTCCACTTGGAAACGCACCTGGTCGTTTCGTGCCCGGCTACGAAGAAGGTGGGAATCTCTGTGGGATAAGTTGATGATGATGTTAGCGATTTTAACTCAAGGGGAAAAATATTGCTTCATATGTACGCGAAACAAGCTCCCTATCGCTCAAGCGCTGGTTTGCGGGCACGTCGGGCGACAAGTTTGCTTTGAGGAGTATAGATAGCAAGTCACGCTTGCCGCCGAGGTTCTTCTCGCCCTCGGAGGCTACAATGTCTGCCTTGCTGCTTGCCAGAATTCGGTGGCCGATGGAGAACATCTCGGTGCGAGCCGCCAGAAATAAGCTCTTTCCAGGCAAAGGCTGCCAAAGTGTGAAATTGTCGACCACGCGCCGAAATTTTCAGGGGTATGCTTACCATGAGTTTAAGAACCGGGACGAGAGACTGCGCGAGGCGGAATATCGCGTAGCGATTCGAAAGCGGAGAATGGAATATCTGCTTGAGCACTTCATTGAGCTCGTTCGGCTTTTTGTTCTTATCTGGGACCAGCGCGTCGAAGTCGTAGTTGAATCCTAGAATATCGCATTCGGTTATGGCGACAGAATTATGAGAACTTGTAAACTTGAGAATCGCACCTTGATCTCCAACGTCATGAGTCTGAGCCAAGAAACAACTTCGATCTGGACAGTGCCATGAGTGTCCCGAACCTGCTGGGCCCATATGTCCCGGAGCTACCCAGTGATCAATAGTTCAACAACATTTGAGTAACTTATTGAATTCGGGCACACCTGGATCACTTTCTCAACGAACACCTCTGTGATGACTCGCATCTGGGCCACACCGAACGCTGGATTCTATGGGAGTGCAGAAATTAAGATCTTGTCCCTAAATGGTAAATAGAACTTGCCACAATGCGTCTCTATATTTACGATTCAGACAGATTGGAAGATAGGAGCAGGGAGCAATCACGTACGAAGTGTTTATGATCATCCAGATCAACCGAGAGAATGCCTGGGAGATAAATAAATAGAGTGTGTGGGTGGTATGGGTTGCGCATTTAGTCACCGTTTCCAGTCAACTGGCCAGACCTCGCCCGCGCGAAGGGCGCTCTCCGGTAGACATTGCTTTTGCTGATGACATGGTTTATAGCCTTGATATCCGACGTGTGCAACTCGCTGATCTGCAGGAGATGTTAGCTGTTGGTGGACACGAAACGAATTAAGCAAAAGCAAGTAAACCCACACCGAAAACGCCCTTGAATCGGAAGGTGGCACCGAACTCACTTTGCCGTCTCGGCCAATACACCCCCTCCAGAATTCAGATCACGTGGACATCACGCTCACGTGGAAACAATAATGATTTATTATTTTGACTCTTTCTACGCTCTTGTACACTCTATATCATCCTACCACACTATATTGAGTTCCCCTGAGCCAACAAAACATCATTGGGGCACAAGAATCCTTTGTATTCACAATTCCCGTCAATTTCAGCCATTTACGATGACTTCGGTGGCTTCGACCGGTATGCCACCCGTACAAACTACTCGTTATGACATCGAATTAAGTGAGAATTAAATCTAGAGCCTACAGTGAAGTGTAACCGATGCCCATATTGTGGTCCGCAGTCATCCTTCCCACAAAAATCGAATCTTTCATACGCCAAGTCTTGTTTTGAGTGCCAGAGAAAGCTCGCGCTGGGTCGGGATTCTAAACGCGCCGCCCAACCCCCGCCGGACATCGAAACCACGCATAAAGGCCGAAAAATACAGCCACTGCAAGGTCATGCGACGCTGGAATGGGAGGATTGCGAGCGTCTATTGGAAACTCACAAGAATAAAGCATTTGAGCTGGAATGCTTTGTTTCAATGACGGGCGGTAGCATCACTTTTGCCGCTATGGAGTCCGCCAAGGATGTGGCCGATACAGTAGCCCAGCTTATTTGGAAGATCTGCGGGTACCGCTTCATGTGCGTCAATTAAATCCTGGGGAAATTGATGTGCTAACATACCTTCAGTTATAAAAAGAGCAAGAAGACCGCAGCATCTGATTCTGTGCGTACGTACTCCTATTATTGTGCTCAGAATGAAGATGAGGTACAAAAACCGCACTTACATGCACAGCCTCATAAGCGCCGTGCTCGGATGAAGATGGACCGGTTCCCGTGCCAGGGAACACTTCAAATCACCGTCGACGATGATCAGCTCCATGTCCCGCTGAGGTTAAAACTGAAACATCACCTCGCGCATCTGCATTACGTCGATATTTCCGTCAGTCAAAGCATCAAGGACCTTGTGGAGAGTATGAAGAATGACACGGCGGCGAATGTCAGTATAGATCTATAGCTCGTTCATTTACCATGCTTACCTTTATACTTCTTCCTTCTAGATCTGGACACGAGTTATCCGTGAGAACCGACACACAGAAATCACCGAGAAGCAGGTTTACGCACTGTGGAGCGACCTAAACCAGGGCACTTGGCGGCTGGACGATGATCAGGTCAAATCAGCTCAAATGGTGCTCCAAAAATTCGAAGGAACTGCCATTGAGATCATACCCATCACCCCCGAGCCCGGGATACACGCAATCGCGTTCGCGCTCAAAGAAGTTCTCGATGAGTGGGCACCAAAAACGGAGGAAATTGCCATGGACTCAACATGTAAGTCCTCGAAATCCGTCTATCAGTCCACGGTGACGAACCTGTTTCCAGGGAAAACAAACGAGGCCGGATACGAGCTGTATGGCTTTGTAGCCGAGGCTAATGGCCAAGCTATGCCAACTGCATTCATCTTCACGACGTCATCGGGAGATGCTGCTGAACACGCAAAGACCCGGATGCTTCGTGATCTTCTCAACTACGTTGGCAAACGGTGTCCGAATATCATCTTCACCTTGTCAGATAAAGACCTCTCCGAAATCAATGCGTGCCGAGCTGAATTTCCGCAAGCAAAACACCAGCTTTGTTACTGGCACGGAGTCACCTATGTCGGGGAGCGTCTGGCCGAAAATAAGCCACCGGCTGCATACGATCCGAGGAAAGCTTACCGAGTATTCGATTTTATTGATCCAACTTGGGCGCCCGGTGTTACGGCGGTATATCCAGATGATGACGAGGAGGGCGAGGGTGAAGAAGAAGACGGAAATCTGGAAATGCCGGTAAGCTCCAAATCATGTTTTCAATCCAACTGAGACTGACGTGCTACCCAGCGCCCGTCCCAGACCTGCATCCCACCTCTTTTCGTCTTGACAACCGGAGATACTCGAGTCCCAGTTTGGCCGAATCCACCCAAAATCAAGAAGACGGCAAAATACGAGTTCTGTCCCCAAGAATTCAGGACAGAAATCGTCGAGATGTATCGAACGCACCTGCATCAACACCCGCGCATTCCTCAGAATGATCCCGCAGAGCGATATATTACGGCCGAAGAAATCCATCGTCGCGCTGTCAAAGAGGTGTATGAGTTTTGTTTTAGGAACGACCTCTCCGCGGTATGGGCCTACATGTGGAATCGTTGGTACTGCCCTAAGCAGTGGCCGTTGTGGGCTCGAGCAATGTGCGACGCGATTGCTCGACTGAAGACGACCATGATTGTTGAAAGTATGTGGAAGCACATCAAACGTCGCGACCTCGCGCAATTCAATCGGCCGAGGCTGGATCTGGTCACGCACCTGATTTTCACAGGGCTTCTGCCCCGTGTACAGCGGACATTGGACTATGTCCGAGGCTTACGACGAATTGGTCGCCCGCAAGCCCTTGCTAGTTGGCAGGTGGATGCGAAGGCGGACTGGGTTGACAAGAGCCGATCCGACGAGCACCGGCTTGTGGCCAAGGAGCTCCATCTGCGTAGGACTGCTGCCAACACCAAGGGAAGAGCTGAAGCCATTGCGCGGGTGGAGGCGGAGCAGGATCGGGAGCGCGGAACATATCTCACCGACATTGATAAATGGGTTTGCTCATGCCCGAGCTTCTTCAAGAGCAGATTCTTGATGTGCAAGCATCTCATCAGGGCTGCGAATACACGCCTCGAGAACAAACCACTCACCGATTTGGCTTTCTTCCTTAACCTGCGCCGAAACCACTTCCCACCCTACTACACCATTCCCGGCATCCACACGACCAGCAGGATGGGGGATGATGATCCAGAGAGCAGTGAGGCCAAGGAAATAGCTCTTCTGGGCGTTCGCGGAGCTCCCGAGATCCAGTATCGGGTCGAAACCACGGTGGAAGATGCACCTGCCGCAGGCTCTGTAGCCGAGCCGCCGACACAGGATGAGGGCGGGGCCAGGGAGGGCGGCGAGGACAGTCGAGATGACGAGCGGCGCAAGGACAACGAAGACGGAGGCGAGGAACACGACAAAGACAGCGAGGATGATAGCGATGACTACATGAGCGGTGACCCCGATGACGAGAGTGATGGTCGCGTAAGTGTCCGAATCCAGTCCATAATTTCGGTTTACTGATTCAGTTCTCAGATTTTCTTCTCAGAAGCCCGCCTTATCCATGTTAAGCGCTGCTTCGACGAGATTTTCGATGCAATGCATAATCCTCGCGGAGTTCATCCCAGCATGGGCAAGATATTCGAAGGGGTGGCCGGAAAGATCGAAACAGTCGGTGGGGATATTGGCAAGAACAAGAGGAGGCGTACGAACCCTCGTACATGGAAGGAACACAACGGAAACACGATGTATTTAGATTAAAGAACGACTTTACAAAGGAGGATGACGAGAAATACACGTGCTGATCTCCACGTGATCTGAATTCTGGAGGGGGTGTATTGCGGGTAATCACTTTGCCACCTGTCGGTCAGATCGGGGTCTTCCTGAGTGGATTTCAGCTTCTGTATGATTAAGGACGGGAAAATTCACCATCATTTCTTGCGAATTTCCGAGGAGCAAACTGTGAGTTTGGGGACCCGCCATGTACCGTAGTGGGAAGGTCAGCTCGCGGTACACGATTGTCAATGCATGGAAAAGCACGTAGAAGAGGATTGTTCCAGCGATTGGAATAAGGAGTTGCGAAATCATCTTGGTGGCTGTTCGTCGAGGCTCAAAGTAAAAATTACTGGGTGGTCAGCACCGTATTTATAGGGAACAGAGACTGAGGCTCTCAGACCTTCAGTTTGCAACCTCACATGGCAAAGCGGCTGGCAGCCGGCGATGAGGTATCAGCTGCTTACTTTGGTAAACTGACTGGAGTCCCACAGGCGAGGATACAATTGGGAATACAAAGCTGTGGAAATCACGGGCCGTGGCCGAGTGAGACGCCGGGAAGTTCCCGCTGCGTGGAGTTGGAAACAATACCCCCACGAAGATGAAGAAAGACAACAGCCGAAATCCAAGGTGGGCAACTCTGGTCAAATATAGATCACAAGCAGATCGTGTCTCTGAGATGCTGGGTACGTCGGTGGAAAATTGGGTTTGCGTAGTGCAGCGAGCCGTCACTGTCAGCTCGAGTGGGTGGAACTTAGTGTGTTTGATTCAGGAGATTCCGCGATACCGCCCGCTGATCACTGAGTCAGTCTTGCTGGCTGCTTGACTCGCTGGCGAGGTATTAAATGTATCGTATAGGGTCGTTGTATTGGATGGCGGGATGGAAAGCGTGCGTCGTATAGCACATACTACCTACCTAAATATACACACAGAGCCTTTGAATATAGAGAAAAGATACCAAGGAACGAAACCCACCTCACCCTTCCCATCACGACTCCGGCCCAGCATAACCTCGCCTCGTTCAGCTCACCACCGGCATCTCATAATCTATCGGCACATCCTTCCTCTCCAGCCACGTCGCGTCCTCCCCTCCCACATTCCCGCCCTTCCCGCAGTCCAAATGCCGCCTGCACGGCAGCTCCTCCAGCTCCACCTCCTCCTCCTCCGCCTCGCCCTCCTCTCCATTTTCTCGCCGCCCATCTAGACGACGCCGCTCGCCCGTCCGCCGCACAACAACATAGTGCTCCCCATGCCACCCCAGGAAGTCTAGTCCCGGCAACACCCGCGCGACGCCCCGCGCGGCGGCGACCCAGCCCTCTGTCTGCTGCGCAAACTCGCGCTCGGAGACGAGGTTCGGCTTCGGGCGGTGCGTGGCGGTGTTTTGGAGGTGCAGGAAGGCGAGGGCGGGGAAGGCGCGCGGGGCCTGGGCGTGTTCGTTCTGAGGGGGAGGACGGAGTTAGTGAGTGGTTTGAAGGGGGTGGATGGGGGAGAGCATACAAAAAAGAGGGAGTGAGGAAGGGGATGAGGGTTAACGAGGAGGGGAAAAAGGAGAGGAGGAAGAGGGGAAGGGCCAGAGAGTGAGCGAGGATGGGCGCGCTGGTCTTCATCTTCCGCCTGTCCCACTGCAAGTAGAAATTGCAGGTACAGACACAAACAAATGGCTTGCCCATGCCCGAATCGCCAGAGCCCCGCTCGACATGCTCGCAGGACGAAGCAGCAAAAGGCAGGACAAGCGCACGCTGGACGCTGCGCTGGCCTCGAGCTCCCGCGCGGAACCAGGCAGCGGAAGGCAAAACAAGACATGTGAAAGGAACGAGAGCGTTAACGAAGGGGGGCGGAGGTGCGGAGAGTGAGTAAGGAGGCAGGACAAGTGCGCACCGAAAGCCACGCTGGCTTTGAGCTCCCGCTTGTAGCGCTGCAAGTGTAGACTGCAGGCATAGACACAAGGAGTGGCCAGCCGGGCTTGTCTGAGCGCCGCTCGCCAACGCTCGTGCGACGCGCGCGCACAGGGAGGGAGGCAACGGAGAGGGTTTAGGAAAAAGGTGTACGTGTGAGGAATGAAAGGATTTCAAGAGCGAGGGTTTCAAAGACGAGCTCGGAGAGCGATAGAAAACAAGTCGACAGCAACTCACCAGGTCCCTCTCCGCCACGACGATCGTCAAATGCAGTGCGTGCACCCCCCGCGGCCGCGCACCTACCCAGCGTCAGCCATCCCGTTCGCAATTTAATTGAATTTCCACTCACCTCAAAGCCCCTGCGCCGCCGCACTATTGAAATGCGCGATCCGCACCCCCAGCACCTTCAGCCCACTCAGCGTCGGCAGCAGGCTCCGCACGAGCTCCCACGGACACCTCCCGAGATCGAGCCGGCGCAGCAGCGGGCGGTGCACGAGAAACGCCGCGACGGCGGCGTACAGCGGGTGCTGGTCGTCGTGCCCGACCAGGAGAAACCGGAACGAGTGCAGGTGCGGGAGCAGCGTGTGCTGTCGCCCCCCGCCCTCGCCCTCGTCCAAGACATGGTCCCCTGCGAAGATGACGGTCGCGCCCTTGACGTCCTCGAACGTCCCGTGCAGCGTCAGGCTCACCAGCGCGCGCGCGTGTGCGACGCGCCCGAGCACCAGCTGGCTGGTGCGCGTGTCGACGAGGTCGAGGTGCGTGAGGGTGCGGATGACGCTGTTCTGGAAGACGGCATCCCAGGAGTGGTGCCGCGTGAGGTAGGGGTGAGGACGAGGTGCCGGAGGGTGCCCCCGTTGCGGTCGAGGACAGCGCGGATCTCGGCCATGGGGGCGAAGCCGTCGTCGTCCTCGACGCGGAGGGTGAATTTGCGGAGGGAGGGGAAGGAGAGATGGCGTCGAAGTGCCAGCCATTGGCCTCGCAGGCGGCCGCTGACCATGCGACTGGACAGCCGTGGAGGCGATCGTCCCCGCGCCCACGCCGCCCGTCTACCACGCGCTCAAGACACTCTCAACGGGGTCCAACGCCGAGGGCCGCACGGACGCTGAGGGAATCATGCAGGTCGATGGGCATTAAACCGGTCTGGAGCCCGCCGAGCGTGTGACTTCGTCAAGGACGGGGCCGTTCTGTACGTCGTCGTCCATTAGCGGGATACTGGCCTGTGTTCCAGCGAAGAGCGCACCTTCCTCATTGAGAAGAGCCAATCGCGCGCCATGTCCATCGGCGCGAGGGCGAAGTGCTTGACGCCGGCTCGTTCCATGTGCTCGCGTCTTGCGATAGCGAGCAGTCTCCGCCTAAGAAATTCAAGGGGAAAAAAATCAGCGTCCATCTCCATCCACAAAAGGCAGTCGTACCCAGGCTGCGACATAAACTCGACGATGACGTGGCTGTAGTTGAGCATGCACTGCCCGCTTGCACAACCCAGAACGCTGTTGAGGGAGATGATCTGGAGGAGAGGGTCCGAGAGAGAGGACGACTAGCGCGAGCGGCGCACAGGGAACAAGACGGGCGCGGGGATACATGAGGAAGGAGAGGGCGAGGGCGAGCGAGCCAGCGGAGAGTAAACCGGCTTGCGGGAATGAACCGCAGAACTTCGCGGTAGCGACGTACTTAACCAGGACGTACGCGCGTTGGCTGTCCGGGAATAAGCACATCGGTTGGCGAGAATAATGCAAGACGCATATCGATACGGGCGCAAACATAACCGGAAGTCGCCAGTCCGCCAGAGCAGCGCTGAGAGCTCGGCGCTCAATACACCTCGATTATTGTCGAAGCGAGAGACGAATAGTCGGTACACATCGCCGTCGTGGTCCTCATGGCCGTCAGACTCAGTGATTAGGACGGCGTTATTAACGGTACCGGTACGGTCGCCGATCCGGTTGAAAAGGGAGTCGTTGGCACCTCTTCGTCTCACAGGTTGGACCCCATTACCAACAGCAGTACCTCAATTCACTGCCTGCATTGATGTTCTAACTTTGAGTCGGAGCTCAGTATTGAATGAATCTTCGTTGTCGTTGCACTGGATTCTGGAAGCACCAAATCCAAGTTTGGCACCCACGTAAGTACTGCACCCGAACACTACGGTCACCATGCAACATCCTCAAGTCCTCACTCTGGGCACCGCAGCTACCCCTCCAGCTCCTCGACACGGAGCTGCAGAATCAAATGATCTATGTACATTTCGATGATTGCAGCAGTTCATTCGGGAGCCCGATATGTAAGCGTCGCTGTCAGCTGGCCATTAGCGCCACATCAATCTAAATTCGACGTTCATGTAACGTACTGGACCAGAACAATGAGGCTGACCACTTCCCCGGATCTCCCGTCACAGCCTTCTATCTAATTTAAAGCGCAACGTGTGCTGTGCGTGTTCCTCCGATCCTTCCTCTTATACTTGTCTTTGCCCCAATACATTCTGTGTGCTACCACCCCCAAGTCTATTGCAGCACTACATCCTCTTGGTCAGTTCTATCTCTTATGTGAACTTTGATGCTGGTTGACATGGTGCTGTCCTTCATACATAAGATCCACACTTACAATGCCTGACCAACACAACCTTACCATCTATGGTGCGAGAGAATCCGTTAGGACACCTACATAAGTATTTATATTATCCAGGATCCACAGGTGGTGGGGGTGGACTGGGAGTTGGACAGGGAACAGGTGGTAGTGGAGGTGCTGCATATGGTCCCTATGTAAATACTGGACCTGGAACCTTGCACATCCACAACCATGGGAAAGCAGAAAACCGAGACATCATCCTTAACTGGCTTTCACCAATCAATTTCTTTCTACGACAGGCAGAGATTTCACAGACACGGGAGAAGGGGACTGGTGGATGGCTGCTTGAACATCCTCTCTTTAAAAAATGGGAATCTGGTTTGGGGTGTACCCTTTGGTGCCGTGGCATTCGTGTGTAATTCATCACCCTCGTAGCTTCTAGACTAACCAAGCTGAAATTTTCAGCCGGTGCTGGGAAAACAGTGCTTGCGTGTGTCCATTCTCTGCATTGAGCAACTGCTAGTAATTCTGCCAATTCCAGATCAATGGTTGTGGGCCATCTTGGCACCCAATTCACAGGCAAAAATATTGGTGTTGCTTGCATTTATTTGAACCACAAAGAAGTCGACAACCAAACACCATCCAGGCTTCTTGCAGGTCTCTGGAGGCAGCTTGTACTTGGCAGGGATATTGGCTCCATTGCAGAGAATTTATACAAGCAGCACCAAGAGAAGGGCACTGCACCATCTCTGGAAGAAGTTTTCAACGTACTCAAGTCTGGCCTTGAAGGGTTTTCAAAGGTCTTTGTTATAATTGATGCCATGGACGAATATCCCAATGAGCCTCCTGCATTTCAACGGGAAATTCTACTTGAACATCTAGCAGAAATGGGTAGCAATGTGAACTTAATGATCACTTCACGGCCAAATATTTCTCCAGAGCCCTCCTTTTTTCCCAACCTCAAAACTTTGGATATTCAGGCAGCACCAGAAGATATTCGAGGATACATCAATGCCCAGATCAAGTTGTCTCCACACCTGCGTAGGCATGTTCAGAAGAAACCTGTTTTGCAAGAGGAAATTCACACAAAAATCACTGGGACTGTGGCTGGAATGTAAGCAGCTGTGACTCATTGTCCCAAACCTACTAAAATGATTTTAACCAGGTTTCTGCTTGCCAAACTTCACATTGAATCTCTCAGCAAAAAGAATACAGTGAAAGGTGTTGAAGAAGCTCTGAACATCCTACCAAAGAATCTTCATGACAGCTACAATATTGCAATGCAACGAATTGAAAACCAGAGTGAAGAAGATAGGATCACTGCTCACTCAGCCATTATTTGGGTTGCAAATGCAAAGAGACCATTGACAGTGGAAGAATTACAAATTGCTCTTGCTGTTGAACCAGGTGCACAACAGCTGAATGAGGACAATGTTATGGACATTGAGATGATTCTTGCTGCCTGTGCTGGGCTTGTCATTGTGGACAAAGAGTCTTCTGTGGTGCGACTTGTCCACTATACCACACAGGAATATCTGGACAAAATTCAGGCTGAGAAATTCTCAGATGCACAAATGGAGATAACACGCACTCTGCTCACATTCCTTGCTTTTGATGGATATCCAGATTCATCCTGGATGTTTGAGGGCCTACCTCCTCTGGTTGAGTATTCACAGTACTGCCTTGTACATGCTGCCGGACAGCCTGAAGTTCAACTCAGAGAAATGCTTCTCAGGTTTCTTGGTCAGGCTTCTAAATGGATCAAAGCAGTAAATAGGCAAGGGCACTGGAGAGATATCTGGGATTCCCTGCCATGGAATTATTCATATCGGCCATTACAACCCTCTGCATTGTGGATTGCAGCAGCTGCAAACCTTGTGGAAACCACAAAGTTTCTGCTGGAGGGGGCACCTTCACTGCAGAACTCAAAAAACCAAGAGATGATTGTGGCATCATACTATGGCTACACAAAGATTGTCCACATCCTTCTTGAGAAGGGTGCCAATGTCAATGCAGCAGGGGGAAGATATGGGAGTCCATTGCAGGCTGCTGCTGATCGAGGCCACACAGAGATTGTCAGCATCCTTCTTGAAAAGGGTGCCGAAGTCAATGCAGCAGGAGGAGAAGATGGGAGTGCATTGCAGCGTGCTGCTGCTGGAGGCCACACAGAGATTGTCGGCACCCTTCTTGAGAAGGGTGCTAATGTCAATGCAGGAGGGGGACGACATGGGAGCACATTGCAGGCTGCTGCTGCTGGAGGCCACACAGAGATCTTCGGCATCCTTCTTGAGAAGGGTGCCAATGTCAATGCAGCAGGGGGACGACATGGGAGTGCATTGCAGGCTGCTGCTGCTGGAGGCCACACAGAGATCGTCGGCACCCTTCTTGAAAAAGGTGCCGATGTCAATGCAGCAGGGGGAATCTATGAGAGTGCATTGCAGGTTGCTGCTGCTGGAGGCCACACAGAGATCGTCGGCACCCTTCTTGAGAAGGGTGCTGACGTCAATGCAGCAGGGGAAATCTATGAGAGTGCATTGCAGGTTGCTGCTGCTGGAGGCCACACAGAGATTGTCAGCATCCTTCTTGAAAATGGTGCCGATGTCAATGCAGCAGGGGGATTCTATGGGAGCGCATTGCAGGCTGCTGCTGCTAGAGGCCACACGGAGATTGCCAGAATCCTTCTTGAAAAGGGTGCCGAAGTCAATGCAGCAGGAGGAGAAGATGGGAGTGCATTGCAGTTTGCTGCTGCTGGAGGCCACACAGAGATCGTCGGCACCCTTCTTGAGAAGGGTGCCAACATCAATGCAGCAAGGGGAAAACATGGGAGCGCATTGCAGGCTGGTGCTGCTCGAGGCCACATGGAGATTGTCAGCATCCTCCTTGAAAAGGGTGCCAAAGTCAATGCAGCAGGAGGAGAAGATGGGAGCGCAATGCAGGCTGCTGCTGCTCGAGGCCACACAGAGATTGTCAGCATCCTTCTTGAAAAGGGTGCCAAAGTCAATGCAGCAGGAGGAGAAGATGGGAGCGCATTGCAGCTTGCTGCTGCTCAAGGCCACACAGAGATTGTCAGCATCCTTCTTGAAAAGGGTGCCAAAGTCAATGCAGCAGGAGGAGAAGATGGGAGCGCATTGCAGCTTGCTGCTGCTCGAGGCCACACGGAGATTGTCAGCATCCTTCTTGAAAAGGGTGCCGAAGTCAATGCAGTAGGAGGAGAAGATGGGAGCGCATTGCAGCTTGCAGCTGCTCGAGGCCACACAGAGATTGTCAGCATCCTTCTTGAAAAGGGTGCCAAAGTCAATGCAGCAGGAGGAGAAGATGGGAGCGCATTGCAGCTTGCTGCTGCTGGAGACCACATAGAGATCGTCGGTGCCCTTCTTGGTAAGGGTGCCGACATCAATGCAGTGAGGGGGGAAGATGGGAGCGCATTGCAGCTTGCTGCTGCTGGAGGCCACACAGAGATAGTTGGTGCCTTTCTTGAGAAGAGTGCAGACATCAATGCAGCCAGGGGAGAAGATGGGAGCACATTGCAGGTTGCTGCTACTGGAGGCCACACAGAGATCGTCGGTGCCCTTCTTGAAAAGGGTGCCGACATCAATGCAGCAGGGGGAAGATATGGGAGCGCATTGCAGGCTGCTGCTGCTGAAGGTCACACAGAAATCATCGGCACCCTTCTTGAGAAGGGTGCTGAGGTCAATACAGCAGGGGGAAGATATGAGAGCGCATTGCAGACTGCTGCTGCTGGAGGCCACACAGAGATTGTTGACATGCTGTTGGAGAGCGGTGCCAGGTTTCAGGTCCCAGCTGAAAATGAAAGAGACACATAGTAGTAAGTCTAACTGGAAACTTTTATATTAGCCCTACATATACCCCTTTATCAGGTGTCAGATGTTTCCTGTGCAACTTTCGAAGTATTTTGCTAGGAAGCACCCCAATGACAAACATGATATTACAGTATATATCAGATCAATTGCCTTTCACTGTGCTCCAAACGAGCCTCTTAGCCACCAAAATCCCTGTTTCATCTTGTTTCATGCTTGCACTCGTCAAACATCACTTTTGCATCCTATCAATGACTTCTTTTTCACCCTATTTCGCACCCTATGCCTTAGCAACCTAATTCCTATCGACATTCTCCATTCTACTCTACAGTTTTTCACTGGTCAATGAGACAGACCGGTCATTGATACAAACAGCCCGCATAACATTAGTTGAAGTTATAAGCCTCAGATATCCCTCTCAGAGATTCCTCTTGCATCTATTCATGTTGTATTAGTAGCCTGAGTCAATTGAATAGCATTTGCGTCCTCTAGAAATTCATCTTTAACCAACAAGTAAAAACATCAATTTTGAAATGACCACCACAATCTTAAACATGGTATGGAAAATTTGTTTTCTTTCAGGAACACTTTAATACCATACAAGGTCGTAGTGTTACAACGGGATATGTTAGAAACCCAACCCCACCCGTTCATAATCGAGAAATCAGCCTTCGGAGTCAAAATTGATGGGATTCTGTGACCAGGCCAAAAAAGGAAATTTACAATAAAATCATCATCCTGCCTTCCCCATCTCCTATCCACCCTCACTGCACCCATGCCCCATGCCAAATCCAAGACAAAGCATGCCCAGGTGGCCCACAAAGAGAAAGACACCTTAATAGCATAGGTGGTGGTCTTCTATCATCACGAGCAGGAGAAAGACCTCGGTGCTGGAGAAAAACGGATGAGCCTTCGTGCCGTTGTGAGGTCCCCGAACGTGCTATGCACCGCTCGTTGCCTCATGGCCCCTGTGGACCATCTGTACAATGATGGAACAAGCTTGGACGTACGTGACAGATCTTCCTAAATGGGATTCTACATTACCAGAAGCAGCTTCTGAGCGAGACCAACACTCTCCTCACCATCTGACTCTCCTAAACCAATTGTACCCGCCCTGCGCCGTCGCCAACAGAAACCGTTCCCATATCGTCTGGACTCTTGGAGCATTCCCAGCGACTGCAAGCGGCCTACGGACCCCCAGCAGATGAGACCAACACTCTCTTCATGACTCGGATTGCTCTCTCCGCTGGTCGGTCCTGCTTTGCACCATTGCCAGCAGGATACAACTATTCCCAGAAGCGTGTAGACACCCACGACGCGACACATGTAGACAACCCTTCCCTAGGAGCAGCGAAGGTGATCTCTCGCACCAGACGGACCTAGCCCATGCCTGACAGTGACCCATCGGACGAGGCAGAGGTTATCCCGACCACTGCCTTCGCCACACTTCACATGACACATTAACTAGCCGAGGGAGACCACTCATCTCTCCTCTCTCCGTCCCGTTCGAGCACCTTCTGATGCGACCATCTGGCCGTGCCTGAAGCTCCGAACATGTCCTGAGGTTGTCTGGCCTCGCCACGCTTCACACTCAACCATGGACGATTGGTCTCCTCACCAAAGACACCTTGCCTCCTGCCGTATATGCACCTCATGACGTCCCCTGCTCCCTGGAAACATCTACGACCCGCATGGCACCTCTGGAAATGTAGAAAGTCATCGAGGAGGTATAAAAGGGAGCACATTTAGTAGGAGTAGTCAGTACCTTTCAGCCTGCAGAAGTAGCTTTTGGGGCGCCCTCCCCACTCACTGTACAAAGTCTCACTCAATCCAAGGGGTACTCCCCGCCTTCCCCGATCTTGTACCTCTCGTACACCCTCCTCCTCGCCTCCACAGCTGGAGACAGGCCACATCTCCTACATTCGCTCGCTCGTCGGCATCTCACCTCCCACACCTCCATCAGCAGGGTCCCTCCTCACCGGACCCAGTGTCACATATCCAGGCTTCCTCGATTAGGATCACTGTTTTCGCGAGCACCACTCTGTAGAAGACAGGCCTGGAGAGAAGCCACCACATTCAAATCGCTGTCCATACCCAATGAGACCAATTGTCTTGCCATCGACCAAACAACGTCGGTGTCATTGTCTGTGCGACACTCATTGCATCTCCAGTGCTGGTTCTAAGGGGAAGAGCACACCAAGGAAAGCAGACACATTTAGGGTTCCAGTACACTTGTATAGGGGACCAGGTTTAGTAATTCACATTCTCTACATTGTTTTCGCCGGCGACAGGTCCGCTGTGAGGTCTCCGAGCGTGCTACGCACCGCTTGTCGCCTCATGGCCCCGGCGAACCATCTGCACGAGTAACGGGACGAGCTCAGACGTACACGATGGATCTTCCTAAACGGGATTCCACGTTACTGGAAGCAGCTTCCGAGCGAGACCAATGTTCTCCTCACCATCTGCATTGTCCCCCCCGCCATTCAACCTCGCTCCTGTGCCATCGTCACCGGGATACGACCGTTCCCCACGATCCGGGACTCTCGACGCCTTCCTACAACGCGACATCTCCAAGAACCCGGCGCTCCCCATACCACACGGACTGTGTTCGTTGCTACTCAGTGTCCACCAACAGGATACGACCGGTCCCCTGGCACGTGGATGACCTTCCCTCATTTCCGTTCCCGGACGCTCTCCCACACTGGACGGACCTACCGCGTGCCTGACGCTGACCCATCGGACGAGGCAGAGGATATCCCGACACAGCCCTTCGACCACTTCACACGACGCATCAACTAGCCGAGGGGAGACCATCTGCTTCTCCCCCTTCCTGAGCACTCGAGCACCCGCCAATGCAACTACTAGGCCATGCCTGGAGCTCCAGACGTATTCCGAGGTCGTTTGGCCTCACCGCGCCTCGCACGCACCCAGGAACGATTGGTCTCCTCAGCAGAGGCACCCGTTCTCCTGCTGTATATGCACCCCGAAATGCCTCATGACATCCCCTGCCCCCTGGAAACACCTGCGACCCGCATGGCACCTCTGGAAACGTGGGAAGTTGTCGAGGAGGTATAAAAGGGAGCGCATTTAGTAGGAGTAGTCAGTACCTTCCAGCCTGCAGAAGTAGCTTTCGGGGCGTTTTCCCCACTTTCTGTACCGTTCTCAGCTCAATCTAAAGGGGTACTCCCAGCCTTCCCCGACCTCGTACCTCTCGTGCACCCTCCTCCTCACCCACTGCCGGAAGCAGGCCACATGTCTTACATTCGCCCGTTCCTCGGTGTCTCACCTCTCACACCTCCATCAGCGGGGTCCCTCCTCACCGGACCCGGTGTCACAATCCCAGGCTTCCTCAATTAGGATCACCGTTCTCACGAGCTTCGCTCTGTAGAAAACAGGCCCGGAGAGAAGCCATCACATACAAATCGCCATCCATAGCCAACGAGACCAACTGTCTCGCCGTCGACCGAACGATGTCGGTGCCATCGTCTGCGCGACGCACATCGCATCTCCAGCGCTGGTTCTAAGGGGAAGAGCACACGAAGGAAGACAGACAGGGCAACACATTTAGGGTTCCAGTACACTTGTACAGGGAACTGGGTCAAGAGGTTTACATCTTCTCTACCAATTTCACTGACAGCAGGTCCGCCACACACGTCCACACCTAGGAGATGAACGGTCTCCACGAATAACTGTTCACACACACACACACACACTACTCATACAAGGCCAATTCGCGCACCGACCTTCCGCTCTATCATTCGACTGTACCTTCCCCTCTAGAGGGAAAGTAGTCGAATTCGAATCATATATCTTTCGATACCGACACTGCGGTCCTTATCACACCGCCACACTCGTCCACGCCTAGGAGACAAATGGTCTCTACGAATCACCGTTCACACAATACACACACACACACACACCGCTCACACAAAGCCGATTCATGCGCCGACCTTCCTCCCTATCATTCAACTATACTTTCCCCTCTAGAGGACAAATGCAGTCGAATTTGAATCACATACCTTTCGATACCGACACTGCGGTCCTTATCACACCGTATGCAGAAAATTCAAGGGAGCTTACAAGGTGGACACCGGGAAGTCCATTGCCCTCGATCACAACACCCTGCTTTGACTTGTCAATGGAGGAAATCAAAGAGTTTGTCAAATGAAGAGAATGGATGGCTACTTTTTGAGGAAGTCAGAACCATCATCGCGTTCACAAAGGAGGTAGTGAGCTGCGGCTTCCCCCTCAGTCATAAACGGCTAAAGGAGGCTGTTGACGAGATCTGCTGAGCCTGCCTCGGCAACCAATTTCCCCCTTGTGGTGTCGGGAAGAACTGGACTGGCTGCTTTGTTGAAAAGCATCACAATGAGCTCTGGATGTATTGATCACACTCCCTTGACAACAGGCATGGACATGTTGTCAATCCAGCCACGAACAAGGCTTGGTACGACCTGTTAGAAGATGTGCTTGCTGGTCAGTGGGATGATGAGTTTGAGTCAGAGACAGTGGAGGAGTGTCGGGAGCTGGATTACGAGCTGATTCTACCAGAGAATATTTATAGGATGGACAAGAGCGGTTTCTCCACATTGTCTTCATGAAAGGAAAGGGTGATTGGCGGGGCTGGAAAAAACACGCAGCATCAGCGAGGTGACAGAAGTCAAGAAAACACCACTGTCATTGTCACAATATGTGCCGACAGGAGTTATCTCAAACCAGCCATCATATTTAAAGGGCAAGCATACAACGTGAGATGGGACCAGGAGAATCCTGCAGAAGCCTCGTGAGTTTCTGTGTCCAACGAGTTCCATTCAAATCACTTACTTCCACCACTAGTCTTGGTTACTCAAAGAAGGGCTGGATTGATGGCAAGATAAATGATGAGTTCATCAAGGCCTTTCATGAGCAAACAAAGCGAAAAGTGAAAGGGAAGACTCGCCTTCTGGTCGTGGACGGCCATATTTCCCACTGCACCAAGTCCTTCTTGGACTTGGCACACCGCCATCGCATCCATGTTCTCTGCTATCCCGTGCATGCAACCCACATTTACCAGGGACTGGATGTGGTCATGTTTGGGCTGCTGAAACTGTACTGGTCAGATGAGAAGAAGAAGCCAGCCAGTGACCAAGGAGAATTTCCTGGCCATTTACAGTGCAGCACATGTCCGTTCGCACACAGTGGAGACGATCAAGGCTGCCTTTCACAAAACAGGCCTATGGCCCTTCAATCGCGAGGTCATAATGGAAGCGATGATGGCACCCAGCCTGGAAACATCAGTCCGTGGCCATCTCCCCGTCGCACTGAGTACACCAGTCTGTGTAATGACAGACTTGCTGTACAGAGCCCAGGAGCATGCAAAAAAACCCAGGATCGAGCATGCTTCAGATTCTGAAGCAGAAGATGACAACACACCTGAATCCCCAACCCCTCAAGGGGACAATCCCTCTCCTCCCCATCATCGCCATCTACCCGCTGTCAACCCATTTGAGACTCCAGTCAGGAACACCATCACAAGCCTGCAAGCAATGTCCTCTACATTCTTAGTCTCCTCCTCCCCAATCCAGTTGTCCTCTGATCCTCCCCAGAACCCCACAACCGAGATCTCACCTGAGAAGGCCATAGATGTGTTCCGCCTCGCAGCTGAGCCATCAACAGCACTTGAAAGAGAGCTCTAGACACTGGGGGCAACTATAGATGCATGTGAAGGCCACATGCGACAAATGCATGTGGTCTGTACTAGCAACAAGGCTCACAAGGCGGCCTTCGGCATTCAAAGGCAGGCTTTGTGGCATGCTTTATGCCTCTGTGCGGGGGAACAAAGCCTGCAACAAAGCCACTCTTTGTCTGTCAATTGGTGGCAACAGATGAGTAGACCGGAGGCATCACAGGCACCTCACCCTGTTTTCCAGCTTCATGCTGCAATGCCATGGCCTGTTTGCCAGTTTTTCATGACATCTTTGGGAAGAATCAACAGATGCACAAGCCACCACACCTGCAACAGATTGATTGGCTCAAAATCCAAAAGGGGTACACTGAATTTTTTTTGCATTCTCACCGAAAAAGTGAAACATCATGGGAAAAAATGAGCTCTCGATGTAAAACACATTCTTTTCACTGGTTTCCTTCTCCAGAAAATCAGAAAAAAATCAGAAAGTTTTCCTTGAGGTTCAAAAACTGGTTGTGGAGATGTCACAAGGTGCACTGTAGTCATGCCAAGAGAAGTCACGGTGCATAGGATGTCGGTAACATAGTAACATTGTAGATGGACTCAATGCCCTTCTGCACCTCTTCTGTGGCCGCTGAGGTTGAAGAAATACTCGGTGTTGAAGTTCTATGTCCCACTTTGTGGAAAATGCTTGGTGGTGAAGTTCTGTGTCCTGCTTGGCAGAAAATACTTGCTGGTGAGGTGCTGTAACCGTAATCCTAATCATCTACTTACTCTTGTTGAAAAAATCATTTGACTGACTTGAAAATTGCTATTAGAGAGTTTGTGCAGAGCCACCAGATCAACTGGTGGCTATTTTTTTCTGCAGCCAGCACATCTCTCAGGGTCTTCTAGCCACCATATACAACCCCTGTGGAGATGATTGCATGGTGGCTAGCTCAAGCTGAATGACGGTCCTGCACACTGGAGAGAGCAGCCACCAGTTAGACTGGTGGCTCTGTGCAAACTCTCTATTTTCACAGATATTGATATTTTGAAAATATTCCTACTGAGTCAATGGTGACTGCCACCAACCATACTTTCAACAATGGAGTATGGTTTTCTAAGCTATCTCCATCTGTGTATCCTTTTTTATTTTGTTTTTTCTTTATTTTGCACAGGGGCTAGCCTGTGGCCCTGGTTGTGGTCAAAACATCCCTAGCAAATCAATGATTCCCAAGTTTGTAGATGGAATATTGTTTTCTCATCAAGATCTATATGTGTGCCAATTTTTTTTTTTTAGGGGTGTAGGCCCCTTGGGGCCCATGTTTCACTATACATATTACATGGTAACGATCTGGCTGGTACGGAGAGGGTGGGCAAGAGTGGCCGGCAATCAGGTGACTGTTAACCTATTTGTAGTTTGATTAGTCTACTTGAATCACATCAATTCTGGAAATCTCCAGCAGTTCTTGGTGGTAGCAAACTTCAATAGCTGATTGTGAGACCAAAGGGTTCAAAGGGAGTATGAAACAGCTAAAAGGCATCTGGAAACATCCCCAGAATGTGGTATGTGCCAAGCTTTAATAGAATGTCAACACTAAATTCAGGTTGAGATTCAACTCATGCTCTCAGGATACTTTCCCTCCATGGAGACAGATTTCGGGAAGAAACATCCGACACCTGATAAAGGGGTATATGTAGGGCTAATATAAAAGTTTACAATTAAACTCACTACTATGTGTCTCTTTGATTTTCAGCTGGGACTGGAAACCTGGCACCACTCTCCAACAGCATGTCAACAATCTCTGTGTGGCCTCCAGCAGCAGCAAGCTGCAATTCACTCCCATCCTCTCCCCCTGCTGTATTGATGTCAGCACCCTTCTCAAGAAGGGTGCCAATGATCTCTGTGTGGCCTTGAGCAGCAGCAGCCTGCAATGTACTCCTATGGAATCTCCCTGCTACATTGACATCAGCACCCTTCTCAAGAAGGGCCCTGAGAATCTCTGTGTGGCCTCCAGCAGCAAGCTGCAATGCGCTCCCATGGAATCTCCCTGCTGCATTGATGTCGGCACCCTTCTCAAGAAGGGCACCGACGATCTCTGTGTGGCCTCCAGCAGCAGCAAGGTGCAATGCGCTCCCATCTTCTCCTCCTGCTGCATTGACATCAGCACCCTTTTCAAGAAGGATGCTTACAATCTCTGTGTGGCCTCGAGCAGCAGCAAGCTGCAATGCACTCCTATGGAATCTCCCTGCTGCATTGACATCAGCACCCTTCTCAAGAAGGGCCTTGACGATCTCTGTGTGGCCTCCAGCAGCAGCAAGGTGCAATGCGCTCTCATCTTCTCCTGCTGCATTGACATCAGCACCGATGATCTCTGTGTGGCCTCAAGCAGCAGCAGCCTGCAATGCCCTCTTATGGAATCTCCCTGCTACATTGACATTAGCACCCTTCTCAAGAAGGGCCCTGACGATCTCTGTGTGGCCTCCAACAGCAGCAAGCTGCAATGCACTCCTATGGAATCTCCCTGCTGCATTGGCATCAGCACCCTTCTCAAGAAGGGCACCAACAATCTCTGTGTGGCCTCCAGCAGCAGCAAGGTGCAATGTGCTTCCATCTTCTCCTCCGGCTGCATTGACATTGGCACCCTTTTCAAGAAGGATGCTTACAATCTCTGTGTGGCCTCGAGCAGCAGCAAGCTGCAATGCGCTCCCATGGAATCTCCCTGCTACATTGACATCAGCACCCTTCTCAAGAAGGGCACTGATGATCTCTGTGTGGCCTTGAGCGGCAGCAGCCTGCAATGCACTCCTATGGAATCTCCCTGCTGCATTGACATCAGCACCCTTCTCAAGAAGGGCCCTGACAATCTCTGTGTGGCCTCCAGCAGCAGCAAGCTGCCATGCACTCCCATATAATCTCCCTGCTCCATTGACATTGGCACCCTTCTCAAGAAGGGCACCGACAATCTCTGTGTGACCTCAAGCAGCAGCAAGGTGCAATGTGTTTCTATGGAATCCTCCTGCTGCATTGGCATCAGCACCTTTCTCAAGAAGGGCACTAACAACATCTGTGTGGCCTTGAGCAGCAGCAGCCTGCAATGTGCTCGTATGGAATCTCCCTGGTGTATTGACATCAGCACCCTTCTCAAGAAGGGTCCTGACAATCTCTTTGTGGCCTCGAACAGCACCATCTTTTTCCCCTGCTGCATTGACGTCGGCACCCTTCTCAAGAAGGGCACCGACGATCTCTGTGTGGCCTCCAGCAGCAGCAAGCTGCAATGCGCTCTCAATGCAGCAGGGGGAGGAGATGGGAGCACATTGCAGCTTGCTGCTGCTCGAGGCTACACAGAGATTGTCAGCACCCTTCTTGAGAAAGGTGCCGACATCAATGCAGCAGGGAAATTCCAAGGGAGTGCATTGCAGCTTGCTGCTGCTGGAGGCCACACAGATATTGTTGACATGCTGTTGGAGAGCAGTGCCACGTCTCCAGTCCCAGCTGAAAATGAAAGAGACGCATAGTAGTGAGTCTAATTGTAAAATTTTATATTAGCCCTACATATACCCCTTTATCAGGTGTCAGATGTTTCCTGTGCAACTTTTGAAGTACTTAGCCAGGATGCACCCCAATGACAGACATGATATTACAGTATACATCGGATCAATTGCCTTTCACTGTGCTCCAAACCAACTATATGTAATAACTATTGATGTTTCACAGTGCTCCTTCTCTGGACATGTGACCAAAAAGCACCTCTATCATATCCTCTTGAAATCTGTCTCCATGGAGGGAAAGTATCCTGAGACCATGAGTTGAATCTCAACCTGAATTTAGTGTTGACATTCTATCAAAGCTTGGCACATACCACATTCTGGGGATGTTTCCAGATGCCTTTTAGCTGTTTCATACTCTCTTTGAAACCTTCAGTCTCACAATGTAAGGCTGCTGCTTCAACCTTACTACATTCCTCTGCACTGTCCAACCTCTCCTATCCAGGATTGGTTCAGCCTTTGTTGATTTAGCGCACCAACATATTTCCTTATCATTGACTCGCCATATCCTACCTCAATGATCACCTATACCACTCTTCGACATCTGTAAGGGCAACAACCGGCAACGGCTCACAACAAGCAGCTGGGCGGAAGGGGGATCCTTGGCATGCTATCTACAACACAAGAGGAAGGAAGGTATCTACTCACCCGGGCGGAAGGAGGATCCTTAGAGAACAAGGTAAGGGTCCTCCGCCCAAGTGTTATATCTTTTATACGTTGAAACGGTGTAACATAAATGCACGGCATCTAGGGCTAATTTTGCGATTTCCTATGACCAGTATTTATACAACGAGAAGCAACTAGCACTTCTGTTGTTACTAACATCCTAGCTAGTACACAGACCACTTGTTAGATGATATAAAGGAGAGTCAGAGCGAGCCCTAACTGCTGACTGTAACACGAGGCTACACTAGTGTGACGTTGTGAGGTCTCCGAGCCGTGCTACGCACCGCTCGTTGCCTCATAGCCCCTGCGAGCCATCTGCACGAGGAACAGGATGAGCTCGGATGTACGCGACGGATCTTCCTAAACAGGATTCCACGTTACCAGAGGCAGCTTCTGAATGAGACCAACTTTCTCCCCACCACTCGCATCGTCTCTCCCGCTATTCGACCTCACTCCTGCACCATCGCACCTGGATACGACTGTTCCCTCACAATCCGGGACTCTCGACGCCTTCCTACGACACGACATCCCAAGAACCCGGTGCTCCCCATACCACACGGACTGTGTTCGTCGCGCAACAGCATACGACCGGTCCCCTCCCTTGGCGCGTGGACGACCTTCCCTCGTTTCTGTTCCTGGACATTCTCTCGCACCGGACGGACCTACTGCGTGCCTGATGCCGACCCATCGGTCGAGGCGGACGATATCCCGACACAGCCCGTCCCACACTTCACACGATGCATCAACTAGCTGAGGGAGACCGTCCGTCTCTCCCCCTTCCTGAACGTTCCAGCACCCACCAACGCGACCGCCAGGCCGTGCCTGAAGCTCCAAACATATTCCAAGGTCATTCGGCCTCGCTGTGCCTCGCGCGCACCCAAAGCTGATCAGTCTCCTCAGCTGAGGTGCCAAGCCTCCTGCCGTATATACACCCCGTAATGCCTCATGACGTCCCCTGCCCCCTGGAAACACCTGCGACCGCATGGCACCTCTGGAAATGGGGGAAGTTGTCGAGGAGGTATAAAAGGGAGCACATTTAGTTGGAGTAGTCAGTACCTTCCGGCCTGCAGAAGTAGCTTTCAGGGTGTTCCCCCACTTCCTGTACCACTCTCACTCAATCTAAAGGGGTACTCCCAGCCTTCCTCGACCTCATACCTCTCGTGCACCCTTCTCCACGCCCCACAGCCGGAGACAGGCCACACCTCTTACATTCGCTCGTTCATTGGTGTCTCACCTCTCACACCTCCATCAGCAGGGTCCCTCCTCACCGGATCCGGTGTCACATTTCCAGGCTTCCTCGATTAGGATCACCGTTCTCGCAAGCCTCGCTCTGTAGAACACAGGCCCGGAGAGAAGCCGTTACATACAAATCGCCGTCCATAGCCAACGAGACTGACCATCTCGCCGTCGACCGAACAACGTCGGTGTCATTGTCTGAGCGACATTCATCGCATCTCTAGCTCTGGTTCTAAGGGGAAGAGCGCACAAAGGAAAGCAGACAGGGCAACACATTTAGGGTTCCAGTACTCTCGTACAGGGAACCAGGTTTAGGCATTCACACTTTCTTTACCATTTTTCACTGACAACAGGTCCGCCGCACACGTCCACACCTAGGAGACGAACGGTCTCCACAAACCACTGTTCACACACACACACACACCCATCGCTCATACAAGGCCGATTCGCGCACCGACCTTCCGCTCTATCATTTGACTGTACCTTCCCCTCTAGAGGATGAACGTAGTCGAATTCAAATCACATATCTTTCGATACCGACACTGCAGTCCTTATCACAACTCGAGAAAGACGGCCTAAGTGTGAGAATGCCTTTTGCCTTGGTGTGTGAAAATGGAAAAGAATGGTTGCTCCAGGAATCGAACCTGGGACCTTCTCATTACGCTTAAGATGCTCTGACCTGAGGGTCTAACCACTGAGCTAAGCTACCGTTCTTGGAGCAGATGAACTCGGCTGCACACTCTAGCCTGAGGTCACATCTCACACCATGCTTCTAGCTGTCGTTCCAATGGACGTCAACTGGACCCGGACGTGCACATTCCCACACACCTGCTTCCAGTGCGGAGCTGCTGGACATCTCGCCTGCGAATGCCCCATTATGTCTGACGTCTGGCACACAGACGTTCTTGACGAGGTCGTTCATCAGCTTGGGGACGACGTCCTCGACGAGCTGTTCACTCGTCTCACCACTACCACCTCACATCTGGCAGAGTTGACCAACGAGGATGCGGACCCGACGGGTTTTCCTTCCCCAGCCGAGTGAGCGGTGTGCTCTCGGTCGCGTCCCCTAATCGCTACTCCCTCCTGTATTCAGATAATGCCAATACATTTGAGTCCAAGGTAGTAGCGAGAGGCGCACCCCCGTCCCAGTCTCTGTCCGAGTGACCGAGACTCTTCCTTCTGTCCTGGAGACAGAAACACACACTGTTCTCAAGCTGGGAACGAGGACAGTGACAGAGGCCCCTGTCTCCGAGCCGGGAACGAGGACAGGCTCGCTCCAGCGTGTTCACTGCCCAAAGTGGGAATGGCGACTTCCCCGGCAGTACGTCATCGACTCTGTCGAAGGACAAAACTCCCTGCACATCCCATTGGACTTGGAGTCTGTTGAGACCGCCATGTGGATTTTGGTGAAGGCTCTGGTTGACTGCAGAGTGACCGGAGACTTCATCGACTCAGAGTACATCATCTCCCGCAACCTTCCGGACTGGCGTCTCTCGCAGCCTATCCCGGTTCTCAACGTGAAGGGCAGCCCGAACCAAGCGGGCAGCATCACTGGCATAGTCAATATGGTGGTCGACTACAAGGGGCACGCCGAGCGCATCCAGCTCGCCGTAACCCGGCTCGGGAAGCAGCACATCATCCTCGGTTACTCCTGGCTCCAGAAACACAATCCGGAGATCGACTGGGAAACCAAGGAGGTTTGCATGATGCACTGCCCAACCAGATGCCGCACCTGCTGGGACAAGCTGCAGGCCATCCGGAGGAACGAGAAGCTTGCCGCCTCAATCCTTCGGCAGCTGTGCGAAGGTCTGACCCCATCCATCTGTGCCATTGACTCGGAGGAGTGGCACGGAGACAATGGGTATGATCCGGCCAATGACAACGACCTTCCAGACCTGTCCCCGGACTCGGACAATGACAATGACAATAACGACAAAGACAAGCTTGAGGAAGGTGACTGTATCCTCTATACCGTGTTTGTTCTGGTTGAAGAGATTTGTGCCAGAAGCACTATCTCGCAATGTCTTGCAGAGGCTCACACATGGAATTCTGCCCCAGCCAGAACCGAGGTTCCGCCCTGGGCTGCAGACTTCTCGGATGTCTTCAACAGGGAGTCTTTCAGCTCTCTGCTGGAAAGGCGGATGTGGGATCACACCATCGAACTCGTCCGGATGCGAAGCCGGCCAGCTGCAAGGTCTACCCAATCTCTCCGCTCGAGCAGAAGGAGCTCAATGCCTTCATCGCGGAGGGATTGAGTACTGGCCACATCCATCTGTCCAAGTCTCCGATGGCATCCCCGGTCTTCTTCATTAAGAAAAATGATGGTGCCCTCCATTTTGTCCAGGACTACCGGGCGCTCAACGTGATGATTGTGAAAAATCGGTACCCGCTCCCTTTAATCAACAATCTTATTAACTGTTTGAAGGGAGCCCGGTTCTTCACAAAACTCGACATCCGGTGGGGTTTCAACAACATCTGGATCTGGGAAGGTGACGAATGGAAGGCCGCGTTCCGTACGGACCGGGGACTCTTCGAGCCTCTGGTGATGTACTTTGGCCTTACCAACTCCCCGGCCACCTTCCAGACAATGATGAACAACATCTTCCAGGACCTCATTCTGTCTGGAGACATTGTGGTCTACCTGGACAACATCCTCATCATGCACTCCGACCTCGCCCGTTACCGCGAAATCATCCGGGAGGTGCTCCGGCAGCTCTGAGAACATTGCCTCTTCCTCCGTCCGGAGAAGTGCGAGTTCGAGACGTCGACAATTGAGTACCTTGGTGTCATCATCTCGCACAATCACGTTGAGATGGACCCTGTCAAGGTCGCCGGCATTGCTGCTTGGCCCGTGCCTGAGAACAAGAAGGATGTGCAGCAGTTCCTTGGCTTCATGAACTTCTACTGGAGGTTCATCCAGGCGTTCTCGGACGTCGCCTGGCCGCTTTTCGACCTGACGAAGAAGGGCGTGGCCTGGACCTGGACCACTGCCTCGGCCACCGCATTCCAAACCCTCAAGGACGCGGTGACTGCGGAGCCCATCGTGGTCCTTCCAGACGAATATCGGCCGTATCGGCTGGAGGCGGACAGTTCCGACCAGGCAACCGGAGCCGTTCTGTCATAGCAGGGCATGGATGGAAAGTGGTGCCCTATCGGCTTCTACTCCAAGAGCTTGAACGATATCCAACGAAACTGCGTGATTCATGACAAGGAGATGCTTGCAATCGTCCGAGCCCTAGAGGAGTGGTGGCACTTCCTTGAAGGCGTGCAGCACCTGGTGGAGATCTGGACAGACCACAAGAACTTGGAGTACTTCCAGAAGTCGCAGAAGCTGAACCGGCAGCAGGCTAGGTGGTCCCTGTACCTGTCCCGGTTTGACTTTGCCCTGTTCCACCAGCCAGGCCATCTCATGGGTCGTCCAGATGCGCTCTCCCATCGTCCAGACCACAGGGCCGGATCCGAGAACTCGGATGTTACACTCTTTCGGCCGGAGCTTTTCTGGATCCATGTGATGGAGGGGATTGTGGTCGACGGATCCGAGATTCCCCTCCTGCACGATGTCTGGAAGGTGTTTGCGACCGAGCCAGAGCTTGAGGATTCCGTTGCGCTTGTCGCCTGAGAGCTCCTCAAGAACCGGATGGCCCCCTCTCCCTGTTTGGCCTAGTCTCGGTGCCAGCCTCTCACGACATCCCATTCTGAGAACCCTGTCGTGAGAGTCTGGGCTAAAGTGGCGCAATTAAGCAGACCCGTGGCCTATCAAATTTCTTGAGTTTTTTCCCACAGTATGTGCCCTGCTGTCATAGACCACATTTATTGTTGTGTAATAACTGCTGGTCCAAAAGTCCTGAAAAAAATCATGGAATGTCTTCTGAGTGTACGGATCTGTCCTATCCACTTTTCACTGCCATCCGAGGCCCCAATAGCCTGTAAATTACAGGTGCATCCCATGGCTGTCAAACAGCTGATGGGGCCCCTATAACTGGCAACGTGTTCTGCACACGTTCTGTACGCCCTCACAGTCTCTCGGGTGTCATTACCACGAGGCTTTGTATCTCCATGATTTTTTTCAGAACTTTTGGATTGGTAGTTATTACACAACAATAAATGTGGTCTATGACAGCAGGGCACATACTGTGGAAAAAAACTCAAGAAATTTGATAGGCCATGGGTCCACTTAATTGCGCCACTTTAGCCCAGACTCTCACGACAGGGTTCCCAGAATGGGATGTCGTGAGAGGCTGGCACCGAGACTACGTTCGGCCAAATGGCAAATCTCGGACAGACTCCTCCTGTTTCACGGTAAGATCTTTGTGCCACAGAATAAGGACCTCTGTCGCCAAATTATGGAGCAGCACCACGACACGCGGGTTGCTGGACATGCTGGCCATTTCAAGACGTTGGAGCTCATCTCCTGGAACTACTGGGGGCCCCAGTTGTCCTGACACATTGGCCAGTATGTCAGAACCTACGACGCGGGCAACCGGACGAAGGTGGTCCAGCAACTTCCCCATGGTGAGCTTCATCCAACCAAGATTCTGGATGAGTGCTGGGACACTGTCTGTTACAACTGTGCGCATTCTGGCTATTCTCCGCCTTTTCTTCCGGCTATGTTAATCGGGAGTCTCGGCTCCGACTCGTCCCACTATTCCGGATGCGATCTGTACTCCGGATCGTGCTCGTCTAAACCGCTGTTGCGTCCGGCTCTGTTCCGTTGGCGCACGCCCTTTGGGGTTTTCGTAATGAAGGTCTTCTGAGTGTTCCCCAAATCAAACATATGACTTATGCAACTATGCTTCTCTCTTATTGTTCTTATTGTCTTTCGCTGTAGTTATCGTCTTTTACATACTTCTTTCCGCATTAGACCTATCTCCGTATTTAGTATAAATATGTATGTTCTACTGTATCTTTAGTTGAAAATTAACGTGCTTTGCCTCTGCATCGCTCCGTGGTCTGATTCCGTCTTTCCGCCTCTGAGCCAACTTAGTTGTTGTACCCGCTCACCTTCGTGGTATCACTTCTGGCCTTCTCCGTCTCTCCGGCCTTCCGTCCTTCCGGCCTTTTTCCGACACAGATATAACATTATTTTCAACTCAACCTAATTTGGCTCAATGTCTTACAGCCACCTCACCAATACCCCCGACTTTCAGAACCGACGATGCGATTCGCGTCAGTTCAGCAATATTGTTCCGATCATCGTTCCGGGACAGCTCACCTACGACAATGTCTCTGGCATCATCTCTTCCCCGCAAGATCTTCGCTCTCGTGCGCAGCCTTGTTTTGAGGAATCCCAGCCTTTACAGCCGAATAGTGTTGCTGCGACTTAGACTTGGCTGTCCTTAAGTCGACTTGGCTGACACGACTTGAGTCAGGT